>CM068956.1:159996664-160006941 GCA_035128595.1 Eptatretus atami | reverse complement strand
CTCGCCCCCCGCCTCCACCCGCCCCCCCCCCCCCCCCCCCCCCGCCATCCCCTCGGCCAGCGACGCCCCGCCCCCGCCATGCTGGCAGGAATCAGTGGGGACATGCAAGAAATGAAAACGAATGCGCAACAAATGAAAAACGAAATAAAAGGCAGGAACGAAAAAATGGATACGAATGCGCAACAAGTGAAGGAAGAAATGAAAGAAATGCAGGGTGAGATGAAGCAAATGGGCCGAAGCCTGCAGGCGGGCATGAAGGCAATAACGGGGAGTGCGTAATGGCGACGCCACGTGTGGGATCGAACGAGCTGGGAGGGGGTGCAACGGTTGTCAGGCCCGCAATGAAGGCGGGTGAGGAGAAAATAATTCGGGAGACGTGTTGGGCGAGGGTCGTGACGGAAAAAGTGACGGTGACACAGAGGGGAAAATTAAACGGGTGACGGAGATGTGCACGAGGGAGATAAGACACGAGGTGAAAGAATTGGAGGGAGAAAAAGAACAATTAAGACGGAAAGCAAGGATGAGGTACGCGGAGATCGTGAAAGAGCAAGGAGTGAAACAGAGGGAAGGACGGGAGCGACTTAAGGAGAAAGCAAGGTTGACCTACGTAAAGATAAGGGAAAGACGCCAGAAAGAAGCAGAGTCTAATAGACACGAGGAGACACAGAAACTAATAAATGTACAGAGACACCGGAGATAGAGGGTGAATTGGACAGGGTTAGAGACGAGAACACACACACGGAGTAGTGGAGGACGATGAGGGGAGCTGGCGGACTGAGTAGAGACCCGGTGCGAGCAGCTGGATGGCCTCCTCCAGGAACGAGGGGAGGGGTATGCCCCCTTGAGGCGACTCACGACCAGGTGGGTTCGGTCGTGCTTTGCGGGTCGAGGGGATGTGCTGCGAACGGGTGCACGGAGAGCTTGGGGTTAAGAGCCCCGGAACCCCTTGTGGGGACCACAAATCCCCAGTGTGGTTGTCCCGGTGTGTGTGGTGCAAGGTGGGAGTGTGCCCCCGTGGTTGGAGCGACCCGTGTGTGAGTGGTGTGGTGGCAAGTGTGCCGAAGTGCGTGCTTCCCAGCACCCGTGTGTGGATGAGGCACCGCGGCGAGTGCCCCCGCGTGTGTGAGTGGTATGGTTTGTGTGAGGGAAATGGCACGAGTGAGTGAACGGCCGAGTTCGAGGGAGACCGTGTGTGTAAGAGAGCGGTATGTAAGGGAGATGTCGGTCGGCATGCGTGAGCATGCAGCCGCGTCTCCCGGTGTGAATGTGAGTGTGATGGAGTGGTGTGTGAGCGTCGTCACACGCAGGTGTGCGTGGGTGGAATGGCGACGGAGACGGCGACAGAGGGACAAAAAACCGGGTAGCGGCTGTAGCTGTATTGGGGACCGCGCCGGGTTCACCCAGGGCGAGCGCGATGTCCGTGCTGTGCAACGCACGAGGCCGCCACGTGCTCGCTTGCGGGAGTGAAACCCGGTCCGGAAACGCACGTGGTGGATTTGCCGATCCCGCGGACGGACAAAGGTTAGGCAGGATTACGGATTTGGACCGGATGGGTCTCCACGCGAGCTTGTGTTAAGCTCCAACGGGCAGAGCACATGTGTTCGCGTGGGGAGCCCCTCGGAGTGCGAGGTTTGCTTTTGGGGTGCGCAGGGTGACGTCATGGCTGCACGTGGGGTTGGAATCCGGCAGGAGGGTATCCCTGCCGGATGGTACCGTCTAAGAGGGACGAGGTACACGTGCAGCTGCATGACGTCACGGGCAGGTACAAAGTGCGCGAGTTGCGAGTTGCCGCCGCTGGTGTGCGCAGAATTTGATAAAAAAAAATTTTAATTAACAAAAGCAAGCCTCGCTTTCGGGTGAACAGGATTCCCTGGGCAAGGGGTGGAAGACCCCTTGCCAGGAGCACAGGATGGAACTAGTTAGGGGGAAGGTGAGTGATAGTTTAGACCGGCTCCATGGGGCAGGGGTAAGTCCTCATGGGCCCGTGGAATGGAAGGTAGAGGGATTGTAGCGAGCTTTAGGTGGGGAATGTTTTTAGAGATTGGAGGACAATGACTGACTTTGAGGTGTGTAGCGGGACGTAGCTTAGCTACGTAGTGTTAAAAGGAACGTGCTGTAGTTTAAGGGACGACGTGGGAGCACGAGTTAGTAAGGATTAGTGAGCAGGATGGCAGAGTTCAGCGGTGTGTTGTTGAAGAGTTGGGGAGTTGTGTGGAGACATGTTGAGTGAGTGAGGGCCAGCGGGTCTGTGTGAGTGGAGCGAATGTGGAATGCATGGTGCGATGAGTATTGGGGGAGGAGTGACTCCCGCCCAAGGACCCGGGTCAGTGTGAGTAGTTAGCTAGGTTAGTTAAATTGACAAAATGGAGGTCGTTTTGCTGTTGGTGGAGTGTAGGCTCGAAACCCATTTGGAGGGGTGCAGGAGCCCTGTGACGGGCTGGGAGCGTGGCTGGCGAAAGGTGAGTATCGCTGAGTGGTACCCCGGCACCAGGCTAGTCGGCCGTAGTAGCCAAGGGCCCATGGGGGCCGGGGTAGCGTAGTGGCACGGTGCGCCCGCAGGTGCGGGGGCCCGGGCGCCGTTAGCCGTGGGCAGTGTTGTGGGCACGGTGACCCTCGGAAAGGGGCCCGGAAGCAGCCTGCCACGTGAGCGTTTCAGGGAGTCGCCATGGAGGCACTCCCCGGTGTTTAGGGAGCTGGTAGGCTCAGAGGCAGTGTAGTGCCCGGGGGTGCCATCGTCGGAGAATCGGCAGGGTCGTGCCTGCCAAGGGGAGCACGCGTCCCAGCCATGAGACCGTGTGAGGGCACGGAAGAAAATTGGGGGCGAGGCCCGAAATTGTGGAACACCAACACAGGCGACGGGAATCTGGTTGATAGAACCAATAGTTTAAGCGCGGCGCTTGTTGAAAGCCCCGGGTAGTTTAACAGTTAAATGGATAGGGTAGATTAGGAAGTGTACCCTCCGCACCATCCATCCCTTCGCTCTCGTTGTGGGCCGCTGGACCCACTTGGGTTAAAGATCGCTGAAGTCTGGGGAGCATCCTGAGGCTTCATTGGGCCTCGACACAGGACGCTAGCCTCCCTCATTCCCCTCCGGAAGGGAACGTAGGGTTGGGAGTAGGCTAGGAGACGATAGGTTAGCCAAACAAAGACAGTAAAGGGGTTAGGGACGATTTCTAGTGGTAAGTAAAAATAAAACAACAAAAAAAAAATAGTTGGGGCTAAATTGGTTTTTCAAATTAAGGGAGTGGGTATGTACAGTGACAGCAAAGGCGATAGGTGGGAGGAGACAGGTAGGTAGGACCGAGCCCGCCTTCTGTGTGGCCAGCACCACCGCACTCCCTCCACAACCTCCCCGACGGCAAGAGGCCGGCCAACTTCATCAGCGGCTGTGTTTTGCTGCAAGGCTGTGCCGGCCAGTTCGTCTGCCGGCTGTGTTTGCCTGCAGCGGCCTTTGTCTGCAGGCGTGTGTGCCTGCTACCTTGCCAGCCATGCTCACTGCCCCTGTTCACCAGCCCCGTTCAGTTTTGCTTTGCCCCCTTGTTCATTGCCATGTGCGCCAGGATCATCGAGCAACAGTTTGCAAGCTGCAGGAACTGCCCTGTTGGCAGCTACAACACGGGCCTGCAGTGGCGGCCCGGCACCGTGTTTGCGTCCATCCATCCATCCATCCATCCGTTGTGCTCATTGCGTGTGCCACTTGAGCTGGCACGGAGACTGCGTTTGTGCAGCCCATGCACCGTTGGGGTTCACTGTGTTCATTTTCAAAGGGGAGGCTAGGACTGCGTGTGAGCAGCCGGCCACATTCCCTGTCACCTGCATGCTGAGCCAGAGACTGCATGCGAGCAGCCTGGCTCCTGCTAACTGCTTTCTTTTGCAGAGTCCATTGATCCTGGGCCATGGTTTAGTGTAAAATTATAAGGTTAGATGTATTGTGTACTGTAAATATGAGTGCGCCCCGGCATGTTCTGTCTTAGCGCCGCAATTTTATTTAAGTCGTCCGTGTGAGTGGTTTGTTTAGTTAGTTACTCAGCCCTCAGGTTATTTATTTTGGGGACACGAATACCATGAATGTCGCACTCAGGGATCCGTAGGTAAAACGTACTAGGGGAGAACTACACATGATGGCACACGAGAATTTGACGACTCGGGACGAGTCTGTAAAAAAGGGAGGGGGTAGTGTTACGGCTGTGGAAATTCGCAACCACCATTCAGGTCCCGTAGGTGAGATATCTTTTAAGTACATGTATAGTTAGCCCCAAACCATTGTTTAGAGGGAATTAATGTGATTCATCGGGCTGCATCCTTTGAGTTAGGCGTTTTTCTGTTCACCTTTATTTTGACCAACCACGCTCCAACCGTCAACAACAACAACAACGCCAGTAGCCACAACCTACCTTCACCACTCGCTCCCGCAAACCTCACATCACCGCCATTCCAAACGGCATCATGGCCATCGGCCACCGCCGAAAACCCTCCACCGCCTTCACCTCTCTCCTACGGCCATTCCCGCACCACCTGTGGCACCGAGCGTCGGGCTATCTTGGGCCCGTTCAGCGATACACGCGAGCCGCGAGTGCAAATAGCGGTTTTTCCGAGGAGAATTCGGATCAGGAATGCTACACGCCCACATCTGATCCATCCAATTAGGAAGCGTGGGGCGGCTTGGCCCTCCTCCAGACACATCTGAGAGAAATCAGGATATGCTAATTTGAGGATCAGGGAAGATTCAGCCCCTTTTCCTCCGTCCAATCGGCGAGCGTAGCTCCGCCCCTGAGGTCGTTTTGATCCGAAAATTTGCATATGGTATGTTCCTGGAGCCGATAAAAGGGCGAGCGGAGATCTGCTGCGGGCAGATGAGTTTTGAGGCGAACGGCTGAGAGGAGATCGGCTGCGGAGGAGATCGGCTGCGGAGGCGAACGGCTACGGAGGCGAACGCTGCGAGGGAGATCGGCTGAGGAGAACCGGGAGCTCGGGTCCGGGGCGAGGAAGACGGCGGTCGGCGACGAGGTCGCGGTGAATCGCTCGTCGCGGGACTCAAGCAAGCCAGCCATACTCCCTCCCCAGAGCGTCAAACATTCCCCCTTTCCCCGCGCTGAGAGAGTGCAAAAGGGGCCCCGTTCCCACTTTACTCCAAGCAGGTGCCAACGAAACTGGGGCGCCGCCGTGCAGCGACATTTTGCGGCTCGCCACGAGGGCGCGGTAGGACCCTTCGGTCTCGTGGACCTGGCCGCTCATCCAGGTACACGCGCATTAGGCCCACGGGCCCAGTCTGACTCCCTTGCCTTTGAGGGGGTCTTTCCTTTGCTTTTGTGTGAATGCGTGTTGTGCGCCATGTCTTGTAAAGTAGAAACTGTTTAAGTGCATGTAAATAAACCTTTGCTTGTATTCGGTAGTAATTCTTTCTTTGCATTCTTACTGTATGGCTGTATATGTGTGCTATCCGTTGGTCGTGAATTAAATGTGCTTACTTGTTGAACTGTGCCCTTTTGCTTCGTCTTTTCTTTAATTGAACCTCCATCTTGCGGCACGTAAAAGGGTTCGTAGTGGGCCTGATACGCCCGATAATTAATCAGGAACCGTCGAGGCCGACGATAACACCGCTCGGTTATCCCGATAGCACGGAACGGACCGCTTAAGCGGTTCGTGTCCGAAGTCGACCTGCGGCGAGGTGCGATCGCCCGGTTTACCATCCGCGTGGGTACTTAGGTAGGTCGAGTTTGGCGAACAACCCTATCCCACGCGGGTGGCCGATTGGCACGATCGTGGTGAGGCCGAAAGGCCCACCCGTGACTGTCTCCCGGCGTTAGTCTGAGAGGGTCACGACAGAATTGTCCGTCTGGTGGGCGACGTGCCGCGATTCGAGTCACGTGGCCGTTCGCACGCCGGCGGGCGCGAATTCGCAACAAACATATATATATATATATATATATATATAATATATATATATATATATATATATATATATATATATTGTTAGGTGGAAGGGGTGAGGGATCCACATGTGATTGTTGTTAAAAGATAGCATGGTCCGTGTGATGCGTAGCATAGATTTACTCTTTTAAAGAGAGGAGATGTCAGAGTAAGCCGTCTTGTTAAATGTGTGACTGTGGAGGCAGCGTATGTAATTTATAGACTCGAGCTTGGAGTAAGATTGTATGTGTAAAAACCTCTCCGTAAAGCGGGCGGGGCCAGGTGAAGAGTTGCGGCACAAAAAGGCACAATGGAAGTGCTTTGCGCTTCAATGGACCAGTTACGAATTGTTTGGCTGTTGTGAGCAAGCCATGGCAGCGAAGTGGGAAACGGAGAGCAGGTATGCCAAATCCTACCGACAACACCAGACTGTGATATAAGCAGCCTTACAGCTGCGGGAACATTTCTGGACGAGGGAGTTTGGGGGGGGGTAGGATGAATGCTGGGCAAAGAGCACCACCCCCATCCTGAGCAGTTATCAATGAGGACCAACCGTGGGCAGTGCTGGGGGGTAAAAACTGGCATGTACATGCGCATGCTCTGGATCTCTTGCACTCTTGCCTTCTTCGTCTCACTGGCTGTCTTTGTCTCCCACTCTTTTGTCTTTGCCACAGACCAAGGAGGCGCACATGGCCTTTGTGATGGGTGCCCAGATCCAGAACGAGCAAGGCCAGTGTAACCACTAGACAAACTAGGCGGTCGTCTAGAGCTGCAAAATTTGGAGGGTGGCAAAAACCTGAATGAATTATTCATGAAATTACATAAGTAAACAAGCAGATTTCAGCAGTGGGAAATGAAAAGTCTAGATCCACTGATATACTGTTGTGGGGCCGGGTCTCGGTGGTGAGCACGACCGCTAGGGGAGCAGTAGAGTCGGCTCCACCGACCACCCGGAATTTAGTCGTACCTTTCAGATAAATCCGAAAGGTCACGGGTCCCTTATCGGACCGAAGATCGCCAATGGTCGACCACGTTGGGTAGGGTCAACTGCCAATTTCAATACCTAATTACCCACGTCGTCAACTACCGGGGAATTCACTCTCGGCAGGATCTGCGCGATCCGGGCCGTTACCGAGCCGGATCCGAGTCATACCCTGAGCGGAGAGTACCAGAACCCTGCCGGCCAATTGCACGATTACGGCAACAATGAGGCCTCCTAATTCCCATTCGCAGCGCGGCAAACCAATGATAGAAAGGACAAGGACGAGCTGGGACATTCAACAATAGGGAATTTATTTACAATAATGGCAAAAACGGGGAAGGGAGACAAAGAGCAGATTACAACCGAATATATTCCAATGTACAATAACGCAAGCACTTAATGATTCTACTTAACAGACGGGCCCACACACACACACACACAAAAAAAATGGGCCGGCCGGCCTTTATTGATGCCCCCAGCTCGGAGGGAAGGTGAGAAGCTAGCTTGGACCTTCCCGCCTCGTGCGGCCCTTGACGATCCGGCTCGGTGGGACTCGAACCCGCAACTCGATGCCGCTGCAAGCACCGGGTACGGAGGGCAGCGTCGGGCTCCAGCACCTCCTCCGGCACGTGACGAGACAGTGACACCAGCAGACAAGACAGGCAGGCGATCCTCTGCGGGACAGACTTGCAGACAGGTGATCCTCGCGGGACACGCTCAAGGGAAAAAGACAAGACCCTCTTCGCACACACACACCTTCTCTTACCCCCCCCCCCCCCCCGACGCAACTTGGCTCCGGATTAGCCGGTTCGACTCAGGCGATCCGCTCGCAGTTTGTGATTAGTCCGGGGGCGTGGCGAACATCCTCGCGGCCCGTCCCCCGAGAGGCATTCCTCCTATTTCGGGTGACGTGCCTCCGCAATGGCCAGAACGCGGCGTACGTCACTCCGCTTCACCCATTGGCTGAAGGCAACACGTCTTGCTCGACCCTGGAGCGGAGCCAATGCGTCGGTTGCCAATGGAACTCCGCCCACAGGCGCTCGGCACATATGCGCGTCAGAAAGCCCGATGGTGGAAGGAAGCCAGGGAGGATGCCGTTGTTGTTGGGGTATAAAAATCCTACCTATAAAATAACTTCGTAGCACACGTACACTAATTCTCATTAGACATAGGGGAAAGGGAGCTATCTATCCACATTTACTTAACAAAATAACTGAGCTACGGGACCTGAATGTTGAGTGCTCATGGCTGCCAGATTCGTAACAATACATCACCGACAACTATGGAGGAGACGACAGATGTATGTGTTGGTCATGGTGGAATTAAGCATTTTTATTTTATTCATACTAATGTTGGAAGCTTTCAGGTTCACGTTGGGGAGGCCTGTGGGCAGGATGGCCATGGCTGGCTTTGGCAGTCATGGCACAAAACAGATGACACACAAACCAGTTGTCATGGAAAGTAAAACAGGCAGGTGATGATGGTACAGGATGACAAGACCTTCACAGGATGGCAGGTAGGTGATGCAAGCCGGCAAGCCAATGACATGGCTAGCAGGTTGATGATATAGCCGGCAGGTAGGTAATGCTGGTTAGGCGCTGGAAAGCAGAAAAGACAGCCTGCTTCTTCCTAATCCGTCCTACTCTAATCTCTATCTCCCCACGTGATGTATCTATTCTCTCACCTACTCTGCATCCCTCTTAGCTATATTAACCCTGGTTCTTCTACTCTATGAATGCAGCAGTTTTATTCAAACTAATGCACAATATTCATTTTTGAAAGTTAATTGTGGTGGGGTGGAGGGGGAGTAGGGTGGCAATCTGACGGTTCACCTTGGGCGCTAATACCTTTGCACCGCCCTGAGAATGAGATTTGCATCACAATGCCTTTGCCCTGATAATCGTGCTCCTGTCCCATTGACCGCCGATATTGCTCCTGTTCCACCGGCCACCATCATGCAATTGGAAAGTCCTCTCCTGCTTCCCCTTTGTTAGTAAGAGTGTGGTGTGTGGTGCCGTAGCTGGGTTAGGATTGTTTACTTCTTTATCATTGCATATAAGTGTACATATCTCCCTCTCCGTATATGTGTTGTTGCGTCACTTGGTTTGTTCCGTTCCCACATCCCATCCACCTCTTTTCCCCATATCTCTTTTATTTTATTAAAAACTAGCAAATTCCACCCGTCGCTTCGCTGATGGGAATACTGAGGGGGGGGGAGAGAAAGAGGGAGGAGAGAGAGAAACAATGGAGGGGGGGAGGAGGAAGAGAGAGGGGGAGCAAGGAGGATGGGGGACGAGGAAGGGGGGGTGGGTGGCTCTGACTCAACAGTGTATTGTTATGGATCTGGCCTTGGGGGGGGGGGTGGAAATATGGCATAGATTAGAATAGTCATTTCATCGTGCATTAGCACATTCCCATAGGGTGATTACATCAACCCCCCACCCCGCCACACAACACACACACACACACACACACACACACACACACACACACACACACACACACACACACACACACACACACGTGGCCAGTTACGTATTGACTGAGTAACTTACACATGCAATTCTGAAATGTGAAAGAATAGCACTACTACTCATCCATTTTTCCTTGATATTCACAATAGCATAAGGCACATGTATTGATTAATAGGCATCCATATTGATCAGAGCAAACACCCCCTCCCCCTACTCTCCCCTCCTCCCCCTCCCTCACCACCCACATCCTCTGCCTATCTCTCCTCTCCCTACCCCCACTCTCTCTCCCCTCCCCCTCTCCATCCCCCTGTTCCTCCTCCCCCTCCCGCCCACTCTCCCCTTAACTCCCACCCCTCACTCTGTCTCCCCTCCCTCCCACTATCCCTCCCTCACTGTACCCCCCCATGGGACCCGTGACCTTTCGGATTTATCTGAAAGGTACGACCTAAATTCCGGGTGGTCGGTGGAGCCGACTCTACTGCTCCCCCTAGCGGTCGTGCTCACCACCGAGACCCGGCCCCACAACAGTATATCAGTGGATCTAGACTTTTCATTTCCCACTGCTGAAATCTGCTTGTTTACTTATGTAATTTCATGAATAATTCATTCAGGTTTTTGCCACCCTCCAAATTTTGCAGCTCTAGACGACCGCCTAGTTTGTCTAGTGGTTACACTGGCCTTGCTCGTTCTGGATCTGGGCACCCATCACAAAGGCACTGTGCGCCTCCTTGGTCTGTGGCAAAGACAAAAGAGTGGGAGACAAAGACAGCCAGTGAGACGAAGAAGGCAAGAGTGCAAGAGATCCAGAGCATGCGCATGTACATGCCAGTTTTTACCCCCCAGCACTGCCCACGGTTGGTCCTCATTGATAACTGCTCAGGATGGGGGTGGTGCTCTTTGCCCAGCATTCA
>CM068956.1:159951374-159966305 GCA_035128595.1 Eptatretus atami | reverse complement strand
TTGCCTGGTTGAAATAAATGTCCCCATTGTTTGAATGTCAATCTGCTCGTTGCGTCATTTCCTCTCATTAACTTCCACGGCGCGTTCGGGAAATTAGCAGGCTATTAAAGCCAATTAAAGTGGTCAATTGGTCCGACGGAACCTCGCACTCAGGGCTCCCCGCAAACAGTGCTCTGCGTTGAGCTAACACAAGCTGCGTGGAGAACCATACGGTCCAATCCTAATCCTGCTAACCTTTGTCCGTCCGCGGATGCAAATCACCAGGCGTTCCGGACCGGGTTTTCACTCCCCAAAGCGCACTGGCGCCCGTCGTGCGTTGCACAGACACGACTCCGCTCGCCGCTGGTACCGGGACGGTCCCAATACAGTCTACACCCTACCCGCTTTGTCCTCTGTGCCGCTCGTCGTCCATTCACCGCACACTGCGGTGACGACGCTCCACCCACTCCATATCACATTCAACCTGGAGACCGCTGCAAGCTCAAGCATGCCGAACGCATCCTTAATACAACAAATTCAAACACTCAACAGCGGCATCACAACACATACACACACTTCGGCACACTTGCAACACAAAAAAAGTCGTCCACACACGTAACCACACCTTAAAACAAACGGACAACCACACTGGGATTGTGTCCCACAAGGTTCAAGGCAAAAATACCCAAGTATATAAGAAACATAATAACCGCAAAGAAATGATAGGCCATAAGAGGAGTCATCCACTGCTCAATCTCTAATCAGTACCGCAGCTCCCAACCATAACCGCTGTGTGTATCTCGATAACCGTCCATCACCCTCAACCCAAATCTCTGACAATTTTATTAAATCGTTTATTAGAACACTGCTCTTTCTGCGTAAATCATAGTCAACCTGGAAATCCGTCCTTCCTCTGTTTCATCTGCTCTTTCACATCTCGGTACTCACTTGAATATATAATCTCCTCCCAATCCTTTAATCGTGTATTATTCCGTGCAAAAGTCACCCCGTTTAATTTACCCTGTTCACAAGTCAACTTTCACACAACCTCACACCCTAGCGGGCCTGACAACCGTTGCAACACTCGTTCAACAAACGGTGGCGTCGCCATTACACTCCGTTATTATCATGCCGCTGCGCTTCGCCATTTGCTTCATCTACCCTGTTCTTCATAAACACTTTCGCATTCGTATCCATTTAAATACCTAAAATAAATTCGCATTCGTTTTATCATTTCTTGCATGTCCCCACTGATTCTGCACATGCGCATAGCTGGCATTCGAAACTCAGCTAAATGCGAGGGGGAACAAAGCAAAAAGCCCCATTAATATAGGGAAACTGTTCCTGCACACAACCAAGGGGTTTTCACCTGGGCATATCCTACATTATATTAACTACTCATAAACATTTCTAATACCCAGGCTCCCGTCGCCTTAGCGCATCACACAATAACGGTCACACTCTCACATACACATGAGGAACACATATCTCACCTTACCAATACTAGCTGACAGGAGGAATTCCGCCTCGACACATGTTGCGATTCGCGCCCGACGGGTGCAAAACTCAATCGCGGACACTCGCCACAACAACTGTCGATGACCATCGATACCCGGATCCATCACGGTGAACTCACCACGATTCGTGCCAATGCCACCCGCGTGGATAGTTTTCGCCAAACTCGAATACTAAAGTAACCCCAGATGGTAAACCGGCCGACTGCACTCGCGCAGGTCGATCTTCGGCCGAAGGCAAACTATGGAATAACCGAGCGTGTTATCGTCGGCTCGACGACTCTGATTAAATATCGACTAAAAAATACGACTTTTACGTGCCGCAAGATGAGGTTACAATCTAAGAAAAGACGAAAACACAAAAACACACAAATCACGACACACGATAGCACACATACACCATACAGTAAGACAAAGAAGAATTACTACCAGAATACAAGCAATTTATATCATGCACTAACATTCTTTTTACAACACGCGCACAAGCAATTCACACAAAAGCAAGGAAAACCCCCCATCAAGCAGGGATCAGACTGAGCCCGTGGCCTAATGGCTGGAACCTGATGAGCGCAGGCCACGAACCCGAAGGAATCGTGCGAGCTCAAAATGTGCTGCACGCGTCGCCACGTTGCACCTCTTTGCGAGTAAAGTGGAACAGGGGCAACCTTTACGCACTATCTCAGCGTGGAAAGGGGGAATTGGTGACGTCTGGGAGGAGTAGGCTGCTTAAGCCGATTCCCACAACACACACACGGGCCTCTTCCTCGCCCGTACCAAGTTCTCCTCAGACCGATCTCCTCGCGCCCACTAACACAACACTCTCACACAAAGCTCCGCACCGAATATCCTCCGCAGCCGATCTCCTACAAAACCATCTGCCCGCAGCAATCTGCTCGCAAGAACCACCATATGCAAATTTCGGATCAAAACGACCTCAGGGCTAGCAACAACAAGGAGAAAGGGCAAAATCTCAATTAATATTTCTAACGCCAAAAGCCGCCCAATCAATGGTGATCAGAATGGGTGTACAATTCCGATCAATTCTCCTCGAAACCGGCTATCACCTGCAAACGCTCGCGTGTATCCTGACGGGCAGCCACATCGTGCCACAGTGTGCGGGAAGAAATAGGAAGATGTGAAGGCGGGAATTCGGCGGTGAATGGCCATATGCCTTGAATGGGGGCTGTATGTGAGTTGCGGGAGCGAGTGGTGAAGGTAGTTGTGCTGGCTGGCGTTGAAAGACGTTTTGAGCGTGTTGGTTCAAATAAAGGAGAACAGAAAAAGATCGCAGCCTGAATGAATCACATAATTCTCTAACAATGGGTTTGGGCATAACTATACATGTCTTAAAGATAATCTCACTACGGGACCTGATGTGTTGCGAATTCCACACATACATATAAAATATATATAAAGAATATATTAAAATACTACTACTAATATAACGCTCCGTAAATAGACGTATCTCTCCAAACTGCGATGAAAGATTCGGATGCGGGTGCTCTGGTCTAAATGAACAACATGCTATGTGAAATCGGCCAACGACAGTTGGAATTGGTGATTTCTAATTTTACATTCGTTTGCATGGACGTGTGCATCACGCTGGAGAGCCTAATCCCGTCATGACATATCGATCATTCGTGACGTCATTTACCAAACTCGACAAAAACCGTGAAGCTTATGAAAACGAAAACAGCGTCTGCAATAAACTCTTCCTCACATGTACTACCTCAGAAGTGAAATTTGCCAATATTTTAAAGTAAATATATTAAAAAAAATATTCAATAACGCTCTGCGCGTAATTTGGACGTTTCTCCTCGAAACCGCGTAAAAGTCTCATATCCTTACTAAGGGAACACAATTTCTAAAGCGGAATTGATGACAAGTGGCTTCAACAAATTTCCAACCTTATGCCGATTTATTCAGTCGTCGCATTGAAACGTAAGTGCCTGCACTATCCAAAAATATGAACTCGAGTAAGGACACATGCATCAAACAATGAACATAACACACTGACATCACAAAAGTCAAACATCAGCAGGTTCATGTTTTATAAATCAAAAGGGAAGATGACGCCAGAGCTGAAACATGAGACCCGATGCTTTTTCCGAAGATGTCATTTTTGTCATCGAAATCCACGTACATTATAAAAACAACCGAAAATAAAATCACATATTCCTACTCCAGAAATAACATCAAGCTATATTGAGGTCGGGAACAGGGAACGGGTATGAGGTCATCCTTCATGCCGATCTCTCTTTTATTTGTTCTCGAAAGCGGTGCAACAATAAGATTCGAATTGAATGTGTCGTGTTAACTAGTTCAAAAACGATCGTCGGATAAACCAAACAAACTGCGATTCATTACATTAATTGTCCATAATCAACCGCCAACATAAACATGTTTTATCGTGATGTGTCTAAATAAATGTCACGGGTTCGATCGAAACACACACACATTCATTGAATTGCAATTCTGATCAGATACCCCCACACATCACTCTAGGCTATGGCCTATAACATGTTAAACTGCCAATAAGCTCCAGTCAACTAAAAAAATTTCCATCAGACTCGCAACACACACACACACAAGGCCAACAATCATACTACCTCCCAGCAATGTTTCCATGGCAACTAATAATGCATTTCACGCAAAAATATCCTATATATAATAAGTGGACAATATTCCTCACAAGACATCAGCAAAATACACTCACCAAAATGTCTCTACAAGAGGCCTTAGGAAAACTAAGGAAGGTACAAACGGCATCACATCCAATAACACTCACAACTTAACACTATAATAGCATCAATACCTAATTCACACATTTCACCTCCGGCGGACCAGGGTATATCTATACCAGTATATATAATACAACAAGTATTTGATACACGCCGATTTTGCAGGTTTTCCACTAAAAGACATAGAGGTCTTATTTACATAGTTACACTCAACTGTGAAAGACGGAATCTAAACAAAGAATCCTGAAAATAATTGTAATTTTTAAATAATAAGTTGCATTTAATTGCCTAAATAAGTATGATAATCAGAAAAACAGAACTTATATTGTACAGAACCTTTGTTGCAATTACAGAGATCAACGTTCTTATGCTTACCAGTTGACAGACTGCAGCAGGATTTTGGCCCACTCCTCATACAGATCTTTTCCATATCCTCAGGTTTCGGGCTGTCGCGGGCACACAGACTTCATCTCCCCACAATTTTCTATTGGTTCAGTTGGAGACTGCCTAGCACTGCCGACCTTAGAGCTTCCTACGGCACTCTTTATTTCCCTGGCGGTTTCAGTTCGTTGTCATGCTGAACCAGCACCCCCATCTTCAATGCTCTTGTGAGGAAGAGTTGTTGCATGCGAACATGCCATCCCCCCATCCCCTATAAGGTGCAGTCGTCTTCCCCTTTGCAGAAACGCATCCCCAAGAGATTTTTACCATGCTTAGGTGGATGGTTCTTGGGGTTGTACTCACCTTCTCCTTCCTCCAAAACGGGGTGGAGCTAAACAAAAGCTCTTTTTGTCTCAAACACATGACTTCTCATTCCTCCTTACATCCAGAGGTCCATTTGCAAACTCAGACGGCTGAACATGCTCTGCTGAGCATAGGACCTTGCTGCGCGCAGGATTTTAATCCATGACGCGTATTTACTTATGTATTCATTGATACTGTGCTTCTACAGTCATGACCAGGTCGGCGTGATTACTGGCTATCCCTACTTCTCAATGAATATTGGTCCACAAGTTAATTGCATGGAGCCAGACGAGAGAATGACTGTTCTTGAACTTCTTCATTTTAATAATGCGACATTGTGCCTTCACCCAAGCGCTGCCTTTGTCTGTAGCCCATCCAGCTGTGCAAATCACAATTTTGTCCTGATTAACTAGATAGCTCTCTGTCTTGCATGTGCAGTTTGGATCTGATTGATTAGTGAGTGTGGACAGCTTCTTTATGCAGATAAGATTCAAACGTGCATAATACGTAATAGTGAGAATGAGGTCTTTAAAGACAAACTAACAGTCGTGAAGAGGGAATCTTACGGTTGGTAGTGATCAAAATCTATTTCATGCAATAAAATGAAATTAAATTTAAAAATCATACATGTGATTTTCAGTTTTGTGATTCAGTCTCTTGGTGACCTATATAAAAATGAAGACCTCTATTTGTAAGTGTAAAAACCTGCAAAATCGCAGTGATAATACGTTCTCCCACTGTATATATAATATAATTTTTGAAAATTACAATAACTAGAATTCTAGTTTGAATACATCTGTGTGCTTAGTGGTTAGTGCGCTTGGGACCTAGGGTCCTGAATTCTAAGACCACGTTCCCTGAATTAAACACCAGAGTGACTCACTGTATCCTCTGAGGTCGCAAAAGTACCAGTTGTACTGGAAGGACTGCATCACGCATAGCCGCAATCCAAACAATGACTCCAAGCGCAAGCGCAGCTCGATGAAAAAGAAAGATTGGAAATTAACTACTTCTTTAAATGAACTGATTCACTTCAACCATCTCACTGTACATACACAAAATTGGGAATTTCCTTCCCTTCCAATTCCTATCTACCCCTTCTTTCTTCCTCTGCACTCCTCAACCCTCCTAACCTACCTTTTCCTTATTCACTCTCTCTTGTTTTATCTTTTATATTTCATGTTGTCTCAATCCTCAGGTAGATAACATGTGAGGATCGAACAGCATCTTTTCCGAAATGATAATCATGGGTGTGTGGGCTGGGCGAAAGATTAAATGCAGATACCAAAAAGACTGTTCGGATCAGCTCACGCGAAATGCACAGGCCATAACAGTGGATATACAGCTATTAAGGACTTGGTTCACGCCGAGTACGCTTCGGAAATGGAGCAAATATGCTACCTACTTATCTTCACGGGGTAGACAAGGTTGTGAAATGGTTGTGTTTCAAAATCGATCGCATGGTCGAAACACGACAGGAATATCTCCTTTGTGACTATCTGAAAGTGTTCCTTTATATTTAGGAATCACACGCTGGTATCAAAGTCCGAGTTTGACTATAGAGTTCAGCTTAAAAACATTGAATTCTCAGTCACTGTGTTCAAAGCCTTTCGCTGGACAACTCGCCCAGCACGCTGAATAACACTGATTAAGTATTGGTTGGGGAAACAACTTGGTCATTTGGCAATGCGAACCAGATGGCCATGGTTACATCTTAAAGTCTCACATCGGATTTCTGGGCTTGACCTAAATGGCAGAAGAATTTCAAAAAAAAAAATAAAGGCATTTGATTTCCATTGTGCTCCAGACTAATAGCTCATCATTGGATAAGTTTCAAATCCATATACTGTGTGATTTGCTTTCATTTTTTTTTTCCTGACAAATTTGAGGAATATCAGGTGTAGCAACAGGTGAAAAAGGTCAATGAAAACATGGACAGGGCATAGCAAACAGGCAAGGGAATGAAGACAGGAACGAGAAGAGGGAGGAAACAGCAACAGATCAAACGAGGCCACCAAAGCACGCAACCAGCACAAGGACTCACCAAAACTCGTACATCAACTACGTCAAAGCATTTCAAACACATTACTCCCAAAACGAAAGGTGCAAATATAGTTGTTAGAATCTGGGAAGCATTGACAACGACAGCATCCCCTAAGCTAGTTATTCGATAAGTATCTGTTTATAGTAGAATCCTTCTCTGCCAATGGGATTTCCGTGTGGCGCACGAGTTATCTTATAGTGGAATTTATACACAACTACAACACAACAACAATCAGTGGCAACGGTCTTCGCCCAACAGTACCATTAGCACAGTGGCTAAGGGGAGTAGCAGTTCAACGCTTCACTCCGACTCCACCAAAAGTGAGTGCCCCCGCTACCGTGGCCTGTCCATGAGTGAAGCCAGCGAATCGGGCAAAGGCACCCGCCAATCAGAGGCGGGTGGCGAGGAAAAAATCTTCACCTTGGAGACCAGAGTGATCGCTTCTCTTGTTGGCGGTCTGAGGTATGCCTCGCCTGGTGTCCCTGATCAGAATTTTTCGGCTTGATACGCCGGTTCGCCTCTCATCTCGCCTCGTCCCATTCGTCTGCTGCGTCCGTCGCTCCTTCCTGTCTCTGGTTTGGGCGCTTGTGAAGTGGTCGAGCCCGCCACCGACAAGCTCGACAACGCAAAGGCATGGCCAACGTAGTCTCTAGATCGCTTCCCCGAGTGAAAGGCAAAATAAGCGACGGTCCATTCCTTTGTGTTGTTGTTGTGTGTTGTGTTTTGTTGGTGTTCACCGTTGTAAGTAAAACTGATAAGTGCTTTCCTTGTAAATTGCATTTTCATATTCGTTTTAACTCTGCTCTTCTTCGGGGTGGGCTCCCCTGTCATTATAATAAACCCCCAATGTTCATGTACAGCTCGTTTCTGTCATTTATTCCATTGCCAGCACGGTGGTATTGAGAATTATGGGAGCCGTTGCCGTAGTTGTATTGGGACGCGCGCATCTGTAACTCCCGCTGTAACACCGGAAACAGGCGGTACATGCGACCGGTTCGGACAGAGTCACGAGGTGTGGATTCCCCAGAGCTAACGGCGTGAGTACTAGTAAATTGGAATAGACAAGTGGACCCTACCTCATCCGTCGAAATATGGCGACCACGGTCCTAAGAGCCCGTGACTTTGATAGTTCCAATGTTACGACTTTCAATTCCGGTGTGGTGGGAGAGCCGACTGGCTCCATTGGGTCGTCCTCGCACGAACCCCGGCCACAACAATATTACATCAACAAAAACTTAAAGAAAACGATTTGGAAAAATATCACAGCGTCCGTGATTGCTCAAACAGAGAAATGGCCGTCAGAAGAAACCAACTTGGAATGTCTCCTGTCCTTGTACCTTAAGTAAAAGATACGAGTCCCTGCACAGTGACAAATATGCTACTATTAGCCTCCTCAAGAGGCATTAATCAATTAGGAAAACTATATGAGACTGTGGTTGAATCATGTTGTCACCATAAGCAACAACACAAAAGTAGATTGACAAATCTACTAAACAAAGGTAAGTATTCAAACAGTTAAAACTTATCTACATTAGTTAATGATCTGAATCTGCAGCAGAAAGCTTGAGATAGGGAAAGAATAAAGAATAACCAAAATATTTCACAGAAAGACCGTGGTAATCTGACTATGGATTATGATTAAACATTAATAAAGCATCTCATGGATCAATTAAGAATTATTTTTTTTAAGATTATTTATTTTTTTTTTTTATTTTTCTTTTTTTTAAAATTTTTTTTTTTTTTTTTTTTTTTTTTTTTTTTTTTTTTTTTTTTTTTTATTAAAAATTTTTTTTTAAATTTTTTTTTTTTATTTTTTTTTTTTTTTATTTTTAATTTTTTTTTTTTTTTTTTTTCTTTTTTTTTTATTTTTTTTTTTTTTAATTTATAATTTTTTTTTTTTATTTTTTTTTTTTATTTTTTTTTTTTATTATTTCTTTATTTTAAATTTTTTTTATTATTATTTTTTTTTTTTTATTTTTTTAATTTTTATTTTTAATTTATTTTTCTTTTTTTTCATTTTTTTTTTTTTTTATTTTTATTTTTTTTTATTAAATAAATTTTTTTTTTTTTTTTTTTTATTTTTTTTTTTTTTTTTAAATTTTTTTTTTTTTATTATTTTTTTATTATTTTTTTTTTCAGCCTCTATTGCATAATATTGGGAATATCAGACATCGAAGAAGCATTTTGGCCAGGGCTGTGCAAAGAACGCCCCATTATCAAAAAGCACAGGATGTTGATGCATTGTGAAGGCATGAATGAATGAACTTGACTCATCAGTATGCGCCTTTCAAGCAAATACTGCTCCGAAGTGGCCAAAAAATCCCTAGCAACATGACACGGACAGAGATTATATCGTGTGCGGAGATAGGATTGGCATAAAATGCTCAAAAAAGCTTCTAAAAGAGCCAAAAATACTGAAAATCCTGAAGAGAAAGTGGGTGCTCTACAAAATGAAAGATTTGGGAGAACTTTCAACCCATACATCACAAGCCCGTCACAGCCCATTACGCAAGATGACTAGCAATTAAGAGACTCAGCAGACTTCCAGAGGAATACTGTAATCTGGTTGGTGCTTTAACACCAGGAGGAAAATCATCTCTGGGTCTTGAAAATTTAATGATAATTTAATTCACATGTGAGAGGAAGAAGGGATGTGAAAGAAGAAGATTTATGGGACTTGATGCTGTTATATATTTACAGAACAGGAAGGTAGGTAACCCACCCCTAATCCACAATATTCCGATTTCGTAAATCCATGAAATCGATTTGGCATAGAACAGACAATTATTGTGAACCAATTGAAATTCACTGTTCATTTAAATCAAAAATTTAAACGACGATTTGAATTACAAGATTCCAACCAAGCAACACAGTAAAATGCCCGCGAGCAAACGAGACACTGAAACGCACACACAGCGCATCGCAAAAGGCTAGTTTAGTATTCTAACATCATTCGAAAGTGTGTGACAAAAATTTAGGAGAAACAATGTTTTTGAGATCCCCGCTTGTTTGTTTTTGCAACAACCTGTGTTGATAAATAATGAAACGAAACATTTTAACACTCATTGTGGAAGTATTTCCAAGCCTCTTTGAACAGAGTTATGGAAAACAATTCCTTGAATGGAGACAGTTCTCAACATAATTGTTGGTGAAATGTAAAAGGCAGAGTCAAACTTGATTATCTACCATTTTGAAGCCACATGTCTAATGGCAAGAGAGCTGTCAAGCCAGCCAGATACTCTGATATAAACATGTTATGAAGTAAACACAGTGATGCGAAAGGGAAGTTAAACTTGATGTAAAGAAGCCGAGAATAAACGTGGTCAGGTAAGAAAACTGTTGGACTGCATGAAGGACCAGGACTATTTCCGCAAACTTCAAAGAGATTAATTTCTGCTGGCTAGTTTCAATCTTATTAATATTTGGATCAGATTGATCGTCACTGGTGAAAAGGCCGCACGGCCACAATTTTGTCATATATTCGGCTCACAGTACTTAAGTATAAGATCCAATCCAAGATATTGATTCCTTGGAATAGAAATGCATTTCTAATTCGAGAGCCGACAGGTGTGGATTGTAAGAGAATTGAAAAATAATATTTCTTGTAAGTAAATAACATAATTGAGAATCAGTTTCCACATATGATTCAATTACATAGTTAACAATAATGTATAATTTCAGCATTTACCATATGCAATGTCTTACAGATAACATCCTACAAACGATTTAAACAAAATCAAAATAATCCACATCCACAAAATTCCAATACGCCTAGGTTAGCTATCAACTGCTGATATTTTGAGGAAAGGAGTACACTTTAAACCCAATCCATGTTCTCCTGAGTATTCCATTGTCAATTCGGTCCTTCGATACTCAAGCGATTTGTCTTCATTTGATTATAAATTGAAAACATGTTTGAGAAAAATGAAGAAAGGGAAAGGGTAGATAGGGAAGAGGGGTTAGATTGTCAATTTTGAAACAATATGTGAACACTCCATATATTTTCTATAATGATGATAGAATTGTCATGCTGATTATTAATTTTTTTTGCCTTGATTAGTGCCAGCGATCCTGCACGGAGCATATATCTTAGTAAGATTTTTTCCCCCATAATTAAATTTTAAAAATATATGTGAACTTAAACACCACATCACACAAGTAATGCTTTAAATTAATGTTCACGACCCCACAGCGGTGGGGAGTTCTCGAGATGCATGTTCCAGTCACTCAGGATGCTCATAACAAGATCCAATCCCTATCCTCCTACACAATTTCTTCACATTAAAAGCTACCGAAAAAACACTCTACTTGGAGGTGCTCTCTCTCTCTCTCTCCTCTCTCTCTTCTCTCTCTCTCTCTCCCCCCCCTCTCTCATACTGTTCGTCATATCCTAAACTTGTTGTGCACCTGTGACTCAATGCCCACATACGTGTTGATTTTACCCTCAGTCACTTGCTCTTCATACCGACACGTACGTTTTTTTTAATTACATATACAATTTAGCTGCTTTTTGTGTTGTTTTTTTCATTCTCTTGGAGATGACACATCTTTTTTTTTCCACAGTCCAACGGATCATGGAGCTTGAAAAACATCGGCAAGGACATAAGGAGAACGTTTTTTACTTTTAAGCAATTTAGGCTCAGACACAAAGATAAGTAAACAGTGTAAGGATTTTAATTGGAGGGTAAGTAATCACGGACCGGTACTTACAGATGTTTTTTATTATGAATTTGCTTGAGCGTTGCTGCTCCCAAGGAGTACCACCCTCAGTGCGAGCAGCCAGCTCTCAGCTTAACACTACAGGGACGGTGCACCAGGGCAACACAGCTAAATCCTACAGCTGCACGTAAGTGTAATCTATCTGCCGGCACTAGACTACTACACTTGTAATATCCATCTCTTGTGTAATGCAGAAGCAACATAATAGTTACCCGCCCGCTCCATGATGCCATTTGTTCCATTTATTTTTTCTCAATCTCACTATCCCAAATCGTAATAATTATCCCTGTCTTCCATCAATCTCTTATCCAGTCCTTCATTCCTCCATTTCAGTTGTATTCGCCAACGTTTATCGTAATAATTCTACTTTTCTATCTTTACAATATTGTATAATGAAACACGTGGCACTCCTCCGATCTCCATTGAACAATCCACACCAAAGCGTCACTCAACCGGAGCTTCGCCCCGGCCAACTCTGTAACAAAAAGATACATTTAACATCAGTTCAACATCAAACGAACCTATCCATAATTCAGCTATTACTCTACATCAGAGAGCACACTGATAATATTAGCAATATAACCATTCGTTGTTAACATAACGCAATCTCTACGTATGTACAACCGCAGATTATGTCTCACATATAAACACATAATCCGTAAAGACAACCATCCTCTGCACAAACAATTTGTTTCCTGCTAATGCAACATTCAACAAGAAAAAGAGCAATCAGCGATTGCAGATCCTGCCAAGATTCTTTTGAGTGGGTATTTTATGCGGTTTCAGGTAAATCCATATGTGCAAACCATGACCCAATGACATATATGTGGAATTTTGTTCCTCATAAATAGACGGTATAAGTGAAAGGCGCCCGATCGTTCAGCCAAGGAAAAGATTTTTGAAGGATTTTAAAAACAACAACAATAAGCTGCCGATCAGTACCGATGACGTCATCATTTTTTTTCTGTGAAATTTATCTAGATCCTCAAAAATTTCATACTGCGGATGTGCGCTTCACAATCAATATGACGTATCAATAAAACAAAGGCCTTATAATCCAATAAATTTACACTCCATGAGGAGTACTTGAGATGTGCCGTTTCAATTTTTCCTCTGGTGCGGTTCAGAGATCACAGACATCGCAATTTTTCCCATTTTTCCAATATGCTGCAAACCTCATGATAATCATTCAAATAATCATAAAAATTCACCAAGTCTTATCAATGTAGAATTTGTCCAATCCGACAAGCCATTGGAAAAAAACATAAGTTCTGTGGAAAAACAGCAGACAGAACAAAACACCAAATCAAAACTGTCTTCGGGGTAAACCAAGCACAGACAATAATCGGTGTAAATCGAAACATTGAGTTACAGCAACTCCCCAATCTCATGGCATAGTCCCCATCACGGAACGATCACATCACGTGCTCTGGTAATTGTTTTCATTACGGGAAAATTGTCTGGGGCCAGACGCAGGTTTTATTTGCGGATTATTTAGTTCACACGTAGCATAAATTGGGCGAGCTCACCAAAAAGTCAAGGTACGTCTGAATATGTTTGTGTTTGTGTGGGGGTGTGTTTTGTGTTGTGTTGTGTGTGGTGTGTGGTATATATATATATAATATTATAGACAGATATATATGTATAAGTATATAGTATCAATACTTATAAAACATGTATAATTGTTGCGTTTTGGAAATTCCACAAAACATCATAGTGTTCCCGAAGATAGTATTTCGATAAGTAAGTGTTTCGGTTAGATCCACGATTGGAGAAGGTCAATATCGTGTCTACGGGCTGGTATTTTTAGTAGCCATATTCTTTTATTTTATTAAAACAAACAACCCACATTATCTCTACAACGCCACCTATTCGCCTCACAGCCATCTCCTACAAAAACAAACAAACCGTTCTCTTTCTCACAAACAACGCACTTCTCCACCGAGAATCCTCCCCGTACAACAAAGGCCAGACGAAGTTATGCACGGTCGTAATCGCCTAATTGCATAACTACACAAGTGATCCCGAAAACCCACGGGTGACGTCAGACTGGGTCCCCGCGAGGCTTACCAGGTAGAGTGGAGGTGAAAAGTGCGACCCGCTCGGGAAGTCAAAGGCGCTCGTGCCGCTTTAAAGACTCAGACTGAAACGAGTTCGAGCAGTTAGTTGAGTTTTGGAGACCAGACATGACGAGTTTCCCAGGTCGCCGTCGGGACTGAGACGGCAGTCAGAGAGCTCCGGAGATGAGAATCATCGGTGAACGCCGAGGAAGGAAGACGACGCCGGGCAAGCTACTTCGGTCGTTCGTCCGGGCGCAACGCCTGAGACGTCGAGCAGCGCTGAGGCAGTGACGGGTCCTTAAAGAGCATACTTAAGGCAAAGATAGTTTCACTCTCCGACGCGTCGCCGCCAGCCCCGACCGCCGGCGCAGTGAGGCCGACACAAAGAGAACCGAACAGCTCGCCAGCTGCTCAACGCCGCGGCTCAAGAACGCGCGTGCGACACGAGGGCCAAACCAAGGACGAGTCACCGACCGAAATACCTTCGAGCCGTCACAAGGGCTCAGGTACTGCCCGCCTATTGGGACTCACCGGTCAACCAGGCTCCAGTTGGAATAAAGGTCCCGATCCGTTCTTCTGGGGTTTTGCATGAAGAAGTGTTCGTGCGCCTTGTCGTGAAGTAGAACAGAATAGTAAGTGCATGCCTTAACTAACAAAGACATTCGCTGTAGCTTTGCTGTTCTTGGTCCCTCCCATTATTGCTGCTGGTTGAAATAATGTCCCATTGTTTGAAATGTCATCTGCTCGTGCGTCATTTCCCTCTCATTAACATTCACTGCGCGTTCGGGAAATTAGGCAGTATTAAGCCAATAAAGTGGTAATTGGTCGCGAACTTGGTACATTAAAACCGCCGGCATGCAAACGACGAGCGGCTAGCGTTCTCGTTCCGACAGTCCGTCGAGTTATAAATTCTCCGTACCTCGCGCAGATAATTAGGATCGGATTCGGCGATATAACACTGTACGATGACAATTACAGTGATGTCGTTAAGGCATCGACAGGTTTCCAGAGTTGTGGAAGCTACGACTGAACCGGGTTCGGCGACCCGACTACATCGGCTTAACGGTCGTCGCGTTTGCGGAACCGGTTAATTCGTAACAATAATATACATTACGTTATATATTTTAAAT
>CM068956.1:159923202-159935631 GCA_035128595.1 Eptatretus atami | reverse complement strand
GAAAAGAGGGAGATTTGGGGTTTGGCAAGCCTCAAGATGAGAGTGTCGCTGATGAGTTTGTGAAACAGGCCTGAGTGGGATTGGGGAGTCTCCGTGCTTTGAGGGAATCCTGAAGAGTTTGTGGAGTGCCTTCAAAGACCACCATCTTGATGCTGCTGTGAATGGTCTGGAACTCACCAGAAGGTGAAGAATGATTTTGTCTCAATGATGGGACGCTGGATACCATTCAGCCAGAGTCTCACAGGGCCAGGCTTAAGGCTTAGCTGAGGGCTGTTCAGGGGAGTTGAGACGTAAACTGTACGTGTGCCTGAAGGTGGACAAGAGGCGCGAGAATGGGCAAGGAAATCTGTGAGGGGGTTGAGCATTACACCTGTGATCACGTGATTCTTGTCCTGCTTACAGGGGAATTCGCGGAATTGCGTTCCTGCAAGCCCAATCCCGGTGTACTGCATGCAGTTAGAGCAGAGGGTGGTAGGCCTGCTTGACAGAGGAGGTCCAAAGTGAAGGCCCGCTGGCTGGTTACTTTTGAGCGGCTGCACCAGGCTGATCCAGCCAGCTGTTTGAGATGGTGTCAAGGGTGTTACTTTTCCTCTTGCTGACTCTCAATCAACTGTGATCCAACTTCATTTGTGGAAACACAGCTTGTGGTGACCAGTTTGAATGGGGCAAAGCTCCTGTATTCTGTGGCTCCCATGCTCAACTTCTCAAGGCTGGTGGATAACTGTTACCTCATAGGTCGGTGCATGCAGTTCTGTGCTCTGCCTGGAACACAGGCATCATCCCAACTGATGGAAAGAGGGTCCTTCGGTGCCCTGCTCTTGGAAAGGAAAGGGTGATCAAACCATCCATCCATTGGGACCATGCTCTGTGCAGAGCGTTGGTGCTGCCTATGCAAGAGTCCTTGGCTATTGGGCAATTCCTGGACGGTCCGCGCAATGCTCGCGACACAGGAATACCAGCAAGCTGGCAACTTCTTTTGCAGCCCTCGAAGGGATGAAACAGAGTCATACCCCACCTGGTATTAATCAACAAGCCGAGTGGGATTTGAACTCATGATCCAAGGATCCGCAAGCCCACCACACCTAACCATTAAGCCCAACACCAGGCATGGTGATGCCGCCAGCACTGCGCAACAACGACCAAGGGGTGACGCTGGCTCTCAGTGCCAGGCAAAGTCCCTTTGCTCAGATAATTCTTGATCGGGTTATTCTTGATAATTCTTGAATAGGGTCAAATGAGATTTTGTTACCCTGCATAGTCCGTGGGCGTCACTGCGGCTGTTTGCACATGTGGTCATTCGCTGATGCTGATCCTGCTTCAACCAGAATTCTCTCAAGCGAGGGGAGCCTTGTGAGTGGAGGATGCCAATGGGTCCGACAATGTGTCTGTGTTGAGCAGGTTGATCGCATCTAGGAGATTGGGATGGCCAGGCATCTGCTGGGGGATGGGCCAGATGGAGGCCCCCTGGAGTACCTGGCGGAAAGTGGACAAGCCGACACGCTGCTCTGGCGCAGCTGTTGAGTTGGATGTCAGTTGTGGGTTTATGTCATACTGACCGATTATGTTTGCGTTACAGAGCACAGAAACCAGGATAAGTCATACTGACCTGAAGCCTGGTTGCTTGGCAATGTTTTACAGAAGCGCCTCTTCACCTGCTTATTTATATAACTTTTGTCGTATTTACATTGATAGAACTTCTTTGTATACTTTGGAATAAAGAGGCTCATTCTATTCACTCAATTGTTCGCCTTACTTGAGTTTATATGCTGCTTTACAGAATGCAACGCACAATGGATTTTATAACTCAAAGGAGACCGGGACTCCTATACATTAGAAGGCAAGCAATTTTAAACAAGTGATTCCTCATGTCTGTTTTTCTGAATCGATGATGTTGTTCAAGATACACTGCACCTGAATGTTTCCAAAAAAGAATTTGATGTGATGATCTTGATTTGTAAGTAATAAACAAAGAACTCAACTGTTTTTAGTTCTAATAATTTTGTTGAGGTGTTAAAAATTTAACAAAGCCCAACATGGCTGGTACCGGCCCCTAAAAACTTGAGGAAAACCTCAATGGTTATTGTGTAAATCCATGTGAACGTATTTCCAGAACGATTGTTTCAGTACTGCAAATGGATAGACATGCTGTCGTGCATTATCAACACCGTTTCGATGAAATGGCACGAAGAAATGGCAGCACGAACTCCATTTCAAAATCGTCGACGCAAGGAATGTTGAACCTGAGGAAGGTATTTTCTGAAATACAATCTTATGGTGGAAACTTATGCCGTGTTGGTGCTGCAAAGCCAATTAAGCAGACATGAATGAACCAGAAGATGGAAAGTGGATGAGAGCATAGACAATGTATATATTAATGACAACCTATCTCTCTGAAAGTATATATGATCCGAGATAGGATGGTGGAGGCAAAAGTCGTTTTTAAGTATGAGTTAAGGTTGTGTTGTATTCGATGAACAGTTTTATCTCATTCTTGTAGTTAATGAAAAATAAACACGTTCAATTTCAAGAATGCCGATGGTATACAATTATTTAATAAATCGCATGAGTTTGCCTTGCGTGTGGTCGCATGAAGACTGTCATGGGGCCTGTCTTCGTCAGTCGGCCTTGAGTGCGGTTATTTCCCTGCGCCCACAAGTCAACGAAGCCTACTCAAGAAGCCTAAGAAGAAGTGGTCAGAAAGCCTACTCATATTTTTCACTCCCCAGGGCTTTTACCAGCTCGGATCTTGGCGGCGCGATTGCCACACATTTCTTTCGGCTCTGGCACAAGCTCTTTTTTTTAATCCAGGCTGCACCACCGAGGGCTTTATGTTGCGTACAGTGCTTGGTGCATTGTTTACATCACAGTACTTTCATCTGTTTTGGGCATGGAAGTGGTCAACATTGTGGCTGTGTTGAGCGCCGAAGTGCCTGCAAAAGGAGGAGAGGAATTATTCTCAGAGATTCGAGGAAGAATACGGAGAAGTTGAAGGAGCATATCTACATGAGTACTACTATGGCTGAGGTCGAACTAGTGTGAGAATTATCTTGAAAAACGTTACAACTTATTGGTGAGCTGTAAATATGCAACCACTTTAAGTACGGAGCTGTCAAAACAGTCATAAAATCAGTTCACGTGCAGAACCATCCCTATGCATAGCGAATATTTGATGGAGTTTAAATACAGCATTTTGTTTCCTCTTCTATATGGAGAACGAAATTGGCTCTTTTAGGGTGTGCAGGGCGGCGATGGCAGTTCTACTGAGATACCTTCCCAGATTTGATGAATTCTTGAGATGACGTTATTAGGGTACACATGATATTCTCTGGTAGTACCAGCGAACAGATTTTGGGTGGGGAAATAATGATCAAAACGCATCTAAAATTCAACCAACATTTCGTTTTCAAAGTTTTTATTCAAGAAAAGAGCAAAAATATGTAATGTGTTGGAGAAACCAATTTTATTCATTAAACCAAACATGAAGCTCTATTTCAGTGGACCTTTAAGTTTGATACGTTAAAATATTGCTAATTACGAAGTAAATTTTATAAAGCTGCAAATTTGTTGATTACTGAGTAATCGTAGTATGAGAGCACACTTTTAATATTCCATATTCAATTTTATTGCTTTTTGGGTTACATGATGCCATGTTTTTGGTCAATTGTTTGATTAACTTAATGAGAATGTGAAACACATTTTCGTTTGTCTTAAACCTTGGCACATGATTAAATACCGGAGTACTTCTGAATAATTTTATCTCTCACAATCCACATCATCAAATAATATACGCTTTTACTTATTAATATCTGCATGTGGGATGCACCACGTGGTGTGCAAGCAGTCCCATGCCACTGGTTTGTACTACAGTACGCAGTCAAAAGTTGGACACACGCGACTCAGTCAAGGGTTTTTCTTTATTTTAATATATATCTACATTGAAGAAATAATAGTGAAGACATCAAAACTATGAAATAAACACATTGAATTATGTAGTAACCAAAAAAGTTGTTAACAAATGAAAATATATTTTATATTTTAGATTCTTCAAAGTAGCCACCCTTATGCCTTGATGACAGGCTTTGCAGCAACTCTGGCATTCCTGCAACCGGAGCTCCAAGAGGTAGTCCACCTGGAATGCCTTTCCATGAACAGGTTGTGTCCTTTGTTAAAAATTAATTTTGTTGGAATTTCTTTCTTCTTAATAAGTTTGAGGCCAAACAGTTGTTGTTGTGGCATGTGGGGTTTTTTTTTTTTTTTTTTTTTTTTTTTTTTTGGTGTACAGTAATTAGCCCAATTTGGTAAAAGAGACATTATTTTGTCGCGTAACTCTAGTTGTCCATATTATGGCAAGAACACTCAACTAAGCAAGAGAGAAATGACAGTCCATCACTATTAACGACATGAACGCCAGTCAATCCTGAAAATTTTCAAGAACTTAGAAAGTTTCTTCAAGTGCAGTTGCAAAAAACGCATCAAAGCACGAATGAATGAAAACTGGCTCTCCATGAGGGACCAACACAGGAAAGGAAGACCCCAAAAGTTACCTCTACTCGCAGAGGAATAAAGCTTATTAGATTTACACAGCCTCAGAAATTGCCAATTAATCTGCACCTCAGATTGCAGCCCAATAAATGCTTAGAGTTCAAGTAACACGGCATCTCAACATCAACTGTTTATGAGGAGACTGTGTGAATCAGGCCTTCATGGTCGAAATTGCTGCAAAAAACACCACTAAGGAGACCAATAAGAAGAAGAGACTTGCTTGGGCCAGGAACAGCGAGCAATGACCTTAGGACCCGGTGGAAATCTGTCCTTTGGACTGAACGAGTCGCAAATTTGAGATTTTGGTTCCAACTGCCGTGTGCTTTGTGAGATGCAGAGAAGGTCTCTGCATGTGTGGGGTTCTCACAGTGAAGCATGAGGAGGTGGTGTGGGGGGGCTTTCCTGGTGAAGACTGTCGATGATTTATTAGCATTCAGGCACACGCTAACGCAGCATGGCTAACCACAGCATTCTGCAGCGATACGCCATCCCATCTGGTTTGTGCTTAGTTGACCATCATTTGTTTTTTCAAGCAGGACAATACCCAAAACACACCTCCAGCTTGTAAGGCTATTTGACGCAAGAAGGGAGTGATGGAGTGCTGCATCAGATGACCTGGCCTCCACAATCACCCCGACTAAACCGCAATTGAGATGTTTGGGATGAGTTGGAACGCAGAGTGAAGGAAAGGAGCCAAACAAGTGCTCAGCATAGATGGGAACTCTTTCAAGACTGTTGGAAAGCATTTCCACGGTGATACCTCATGAAGCCTGGTTGAGAGAAATGCCAAAAGTGTGCAAAGCTGTCATCAAGGCAAAATGTGGCTACTTTGAAGAATCTAAAATATTAACATACTTAGAATTTGTTTACACTTTTTTGGTGACTACAAATAATGTCACATATGTGTTTACTTTCATAGTTTGGATGTCTTCACAGTAAGATTTTAGGAAAACCCTTGAAAATGAGGTCGGTGTGTCCAAACTTTGACTGGTAGTGTAATATAAAATATATATGTATATATATATATATATATATATATATATATATATATGTTGTTGCGGAGCCAGGGGTCGGGTGAGAAGACCCCGGGGGGGGGGGGGGGGGGAAGCTAATCTCGGGTTTCCCACCAAAGAACTCGGCATTGCAGGGCCGTCGCACCGGATAATTCCGTAACGCGGCGGGTCGCTAACCGACCGTGAACGTCAAATAACTCAACTGCGTGACCTAGGGTCTCCAAGTCAAGGGTTAACCGGGTTCCTAATTCAATCACTGTGATTTAATGTAACGGGAGACATGTCCTCGGTACGGCCTTGGTCTGAAACCGGATCACTTTACCGATTGAATGCAGCGGCGACAACTGCAAGGAACGTACCAGCTAAAAGGAACGGATCGTTGGAATTAAAGTCCTGGCAAGCTAGAATTCGGACCATGCTGGGATCAATGCACAGAACAGACAAAAACAAGCTGGGAACCCATTTTGACTAGTAATTTATTTTTCAAGCAGGCGAGGAAAGTTATGTGGCACAGTGAAATAGTAGTTTTAATTGTTTTGTAATGCAGGGATAGAAAGAAGCGTGAGGTGCGACAGATTAATACAAACAGCAGACACAAGCATGACTTAACCCGTAATAATAATCTTCTGCATCTTTAATTTACAAGGACAGGCGCCAGGCAAACACACACACACACACCCCTATGAAGAGGAGTGAATGAAGAGAAAAGGAGGAGAGGAGATGAGGCTAACGGTCCTCATTACTAAAATCATACTACATTACTACTTGCATGATTGCCCGATCCGCGCACCAATACGTTTTTCGGGAGATGCTCCGCTGTGGCGGATACCCTCCCCGCGACAAGCGGCGCGCCGTCATCTGCTTCGTGTAGCTAAGCGTCGTCCAAAAATTCCATGGGACGTGAAGGAAGGGAATTGGGTGGAGAAAGGCGGAGTCGAGAGCGAGGTGGGCGGAGTGGAAGACGGGACCAGGTGGGTGGTGGGAGTCACGACGTGCAGGGGCGGAAAGATGAGGCGGAGTCCGCAGACGCGAATACGACAGAAGGGCGGGTGACAGAAGGCGGAGAGATTTCGACCCCCAAGACCGGCCAGAGAACGGGACGAGCCGAACAGCAGCGATGCAAGACACCAAAACCGGAACTGGAACTCCTGGATGGCCTCACGCCTCGTTCTTTATAGACCCCGTGGTGCGGGGTGGGGACACCCGAAGCGATGTGTCGTCACCCTAATCGGCACTCTGGTTGGGAGGGACCACACTGCGTGGTCCGGACCGTGATGGCTGGAAATGGTTCTCCACTCCACTCCGGCAAGACTAACTCCAAGCTGCGGAATGCGTCTCCCTCCGAGCCCCATGATATGAAATCGCCCCGCACTGAACCCGCGACATTAATGCCTTGCCCCGATCTCCCCAGGACCGTGCCCGGCGACCGGCCAAGGTCGTGTCGGCCGGCCGCATGCCCGCCCAGGGCACCCACGACTTAGCGTATGCAATGCCTGCTCCACGATGCGCCTACGCAGGCCGAGCATCCGAACTGCACAGCACGCCTGCTGCCTGCTCGCGGCTTCACCAGGCGGAGAGGGAGGGAGACGTCGCCAATCCGTGGGCACCACCGCCGCGGCCGCCACGAGGACCGACGTTAGGTGTTAGGGGTAAACCCATGACACGACCCAGAACAAATGTGTGCCATTCATGCCCTGCTCTGTACGATAATAAGGTGTCAACAAGCTAAGCATCAGGTCCACCTGCTCTTCGGGCATGTTTCCTACAGTACGCGCGGAAATCCGCCATGGCCCACGTGGTCAGCGCTCGCATTCGCCCAATTCTGTTATGTGTGCGCGGGGGCGCAACGCCCAATCTGTGTCAGGAATTGAGGGGAACTGATGGGATATAATGAATTAGATATGGAGGTTTGGAAAGAAAAAGAATATAGATATAAGTATCAGATGGAGAAATGGAGGGAAAAAGGATAGCCGATATAATTAAATCGCAGAAAAATTAGTTGAATCAGAACTGCGCCAGCTACGTATCTTGCACAGCACTTGTGTCCTGTACAAACGTGGCGTGGGTTGTTGTTTTTTTCTTATTATCGGCCTCTGACGATGTAGTTATTGAGCACAAGCTGCCACCATTCTCCATCGTGATATTGGGTCATTTGCTCTGTGTTGTAAAACAACATCGTGCAGGCCTCTTTCAAGAAATATTCGTTCGTTTGCCTTTTCAATGCAACCAGCAATCTCATCCCAAATCATTGGAAACGTCAGAGCGATCACTGAGCTTCTTGCGGCAAGAGTAGTTCGAGGGTATCGCTGTATCTTCGCAGCTGCGCTGTTGATGCTTCGTGTGGCTGTTGTTGCGGTTTCTATTTTTCCCTCCCCCAGCCGCAGCACGTGCTGCACGTGTTGCTCCGCAAGGACGCATAACGTTGAGGGTGTGGCTGCAGTTTTACAGCGGGCTGTTTCTGAGCGCAGTGCTGCTTAGATTTATTTCGGAAGAAGAGGAAAAGAGTAGTAATGAAGATGGAGAATATTGTCGAATCTGGGCAGCCATGAGGCACTCAACATTCAGGTCCTTATAGAACAGTTACTGTAATATGCGGTAGTATTGTTTCTAGGTAGGGGGGGTCCACATCGCTCCTATGTTTAATGGGCGATTTAATTGTAAAGCGTGTGCTGTGAATTATTTTATAGTTAGGATTTTTACATCACAAAAACAACGACAAATCAAACACTGCTCGCCGCATTGTCCAACGCTCTTCGTGCGCTCTGCCGCAATGTGCGGAATTCCACGCCCCAGGCCGGTGGTGGATTTCCGCTACCAAATATGGTCACGAAGCTTCGCTCTGGCATGGCCCAAATATTGGCACGGAGCGGCTTCGTTCTGGCTTTGCGCCAATAAAGGGTATGCCCGTCATTTTCCTGCCAATGGGCGACGCGCGGACCAGAGCTGGGGTGGTCCTTTTCAAGAAGGCGAGGCCGCGACACACTGTCCACCCAATGAGCAGGCGACGGGGGAGCGGAACCGCGCCCCCAAAAACGATGGAAAAAGAATTGAAGATTGGGTCCCGTCTGCTCGGCGCGCTTCTTATCTGGGTCCTGCGCTGACTGCATCCGCGCGATCCGAAGCCGTCTCGCCTGCGCATTACTACAAGCCGGTCGAACCATCTCATCACGGAAATCACCTCGTCTCGCTCCTCTGGGTTTCGCTGCTCTGTCCGTTCTTGGCGACTGGTGGCTCCGGGAAAGGTGCGGAAAACGTTTTGAGACCGCGCGAACGCGGCCAGGTCGCCAGCACGTCTCTCCCTCAGCTCGTCTTCCCTCCGAGCTGAAGGGGCAATAAAGGAACCTCGAGGTCCATCTCTTTCTGGTATTTGTGTGTGCGTGTGTGTGTCCGTGGGCCCTGTCCTTCTAAAGTAGAATTGTTAAGGAATGCTTTATAATTTGAATACTTTCTTTATTCGTGATATACTCTGCTCTGTGTTCCCCTCCCCGATTATTGAATAAATAAATATCCCTTTTTGTGAATGTACCAACTCGTTCTTTGTCATTTCTGCATTGTTTGCCACGGTGCGATTGGGGATTAGGAGCTCATTGTTTGCAGTAATCGTGCAATTGGCCGGCAGGGTTCTGGTACTCTCGCTCGGGTACGACTGTCGGACCGGCTCCGTAACAGCCCCGATCGCGCAGATCCTGCGAGGGTGAATTTCCCCGTAGTTTGACGAACGTGGGTACTAGGTTACAGTAATCCCCGTTTTCTCGCGGGGGTTACGTTCCAAACCTCCCCGCCTAAGTGAAAATCCGCGATGAATGGACGCCTCCCCAAAAAATCGATTTCGATGATCTGATCGGTTTGGCTAGTGATTGGGTTGAGGTGCCGGAGAATGCGACTGGTCTGGTCTCGGCGGTTGGCAGTGATTGAGGTTGAGGTGCGCGGAAGATCGACTAGTCTGGTCTGGTCGGTTTTTGAGGTGCTGGGTATGAGCATGCTCGTCAACGGCGGCAACCTTTTTCACTTCCCGAACATATATCGAGCACCTTTACTTAACCTTCATCCTGGAGGTCCCAAGGACCTTCCCTCTGCGCTTCGGTTTCCTTGCAGAAAACCTTCGAAGGTGCAGGGGCGTTTGGGGCGGCCATGTGGGGCTTGGAGAAAAACGTAGAAAAATTCTAAGTTCACAAGCGAAACTTTGTTCGTGCGTTGTGTGACTGGTCGGCACCACGCGTTAATAAATTTATTGCTTAAATAATTTTAATTTAATACATTATATACCCGCCGATGTAACCGGGGGAATCCGCAGAAAAAATTAGTTACGTTCGCAAGGGAAAACCCGCGATGACCGGGGCGCGATAGTGAACCGCTGATGAAGCGGGGGTTGACCTGTAATTGAAATTGGCAAATTACCCTACCGCCACGTGGTCGACCAGATTGGCGATCTTCGGTCCGATAAGGGGCCCGTACCTTTCGGATTTATCTGAAAGGTACGACCTAAATTCGGGGGTGTTCGGTGGAGCCGACTCACTGCTCCCCTAGCGTCGTGCCTCGCCACGAGACCCGGCCCCAAACAATATAATCAAGACCGAACGATGACAGATTCACACAATGCAATCTGTCCCCGTTGTCTCCAGGAAACAACAAGAGAAAGGACGACTGAACGTACATAATGGATAAACTGTCCTAAGGGATCGGCTGTATAAGGATGGTTTTCTATTGCCTTTGGAGGGTGCGGTTCCCCAGAAACCGCAAAAAAGTATTGTTACGGGAAATGGCCCTTATTGGACTCTAAATATTAGATTAGCTCAGAATCCTCCATTAAATGCAGCAAAGAAGGTTGTTTGGTAACAATGGACGTATATGTGTGTTCCGGAGGTGTAAGAGACTGTTTTATGTTCGTACAGTGGTGGTGAAACAAGGCTCCCTCTTCTTCTCCCCTCTACCGGACAATGGGCCCCGCCCCAGCGAGCTGGGAGGGTGTGGCCAAGGGGAGGAGGTGGAGCTCAGGGGAGGAGTTTGGCGGCTTTGCGGAGAGAAGGCATGCTCGTGTTTTCGAAGCGAGCGGAAAAAGGAGAAACTAGGAGAGAAAATAAGTTAGTGTTTGGAGAACGGTCCGCTGAGGAAGGCGTGCTCGTGTTGTCGAGGGAGCGAACAAAAGGCTTCGTAAAGAGGTTCGGTGTGTGGAAACATCGCTCTCGAGGCGCGACGTGTTTTCAAGGCGAGTGAAGGAAAGGAGTGCAGTTGTAGAATCTGCCGGTACAATAAACGGCAGTCGTTTGAGAGGGCTGCCTGCAACGTCGAGTCGAACGATCGACTCGTATGGGAGGTGATCGACAGGTTCGGGCTGCCGTCTGACCGCGGAGCCTCCGTAACTACTCACCTCACGGCTCGACACGTTTGTCGATCCGCTCCGCGAGCCTCGCACCGTGCGACTTGGCTTGTCTGGAGAAGCAGGCCAGGCTGGATTTGTATGCTGGAACGTGAGAAGATCAGCCGAGGCGCCATCGTCGACCTTACTGGGGTCAGAGGGCACGGAGACCGCGTGCGGTGCGAAGCGGGGAAAAGGGAGGACTAGCTCCATTTCGCCACGCGGTCACGTTCGAGCGGGAAGCTCGAATCCGTGGACATCCGCCTGTTGGAGGCGACATTCGTGCTCTTGACACTGTCCCCTCTCGCATGAAACCTCACCAAGTACTCTGTCTTGTCTGCATGGACATGCTGTTGTCTGTCTGTCTTTGTCTGCACGTTGTTTAAGGCATATTTCGGTAAGCGACCCCCTCAACAACCTTGTAGTCCGTGGTTCCCTAGTTAAGAACGGGTTGAAGGATGTTAAATAAAAATTGGTCGTGATTTTGCTTGTGTTTGTATCCCGATGTTCTCCAATAAATCTGGTTAATTCGTATGAATGCCGCTATGGATTATTCGTGCCGCGTCGAGGAACGATCCTTCAAATTTGGCATATAAACACAAAATGGTTTACAGACGTGGCAAGAAAACGCTCAAGCAATCTGACCAACAACCAGTCTGTAACCAGGGGTTCTATTCCCAACTGGCAAGGTACAAGGATTACGTTGGTATCCGGATTGAAGGCGCGTGACACCCGAGCCTCTGCAGAGCCGGCCGGCATTATAAACCCCAGAGACGGTGGTGGTGAGGGTGGCGCCTAGGACGCGGGTGAGAATCCCGCCCACCGGATCCGCAACAACTGTAGTCAGGAGCCGGGATATTTGGACCAGTGTGCATTTTCGCACCCGACATTGGCTTCGAAAAAAAAAATGGTACAAATTTGATTTATGTTTGAGCGGATCGGAGGAAAAATTTGCAGATAATAAAGAAAATGGAGGCCGTGGGTTTTGGCGCCGTGGCTCCACCTTGGCGCGACCACGAAACGGAATTGAACTACTGAGGAGAGGTAAGATCAGGCAAACAGATAAGAGAAAGCCTAGAAGCAGAAGATAAAAAGAGGAGAGAAATATCTGGAGCAAAAGGAAGGAAGAATTGCTGGAAAAGTCAGACAGTTCGAAGAACTACAGGAAGAAATGAGGGAGGAGAAGAAAGGGAAAACAAAGCTGAAGAGGAAAAATGTGAACACGATTTGGAATGAAACATCTGAAGGAGAGGTAAGATCAGGCAATCAGAGAAGAGAAATATCTTCTGTTCTAGGCTTTCTCTTATCTGTTTGCCTGATCTTACCTCTTCCTTCAGTAGTTCCAATTCCTGTTTCGTGTCGCGCCAAGGTGGAGCCACGCCGCCAAAAACCCACGGCTCCATTTTCTTTATAATCTGCAAATTTTTCCTCCGATCCGCTCAAACATAAAATCAAATTTGGACCATTTTTTTTTTCGTAACCAATGTCCGGGGTGCGAAATGCACCACTGGTCCAAAT
>CM068956.1:159906818-159923177 GCA_035128595.1 Eptatretus atami | reverse complement strand
GAGAGAGATTTACGCAAATTTTCAAACGCAATCGATAACGTTGAGGAAAAAAAATAAAACTTTACGCAAATTCAAATGCAAATCAGAATAACGTTTGAGGAAAAAACAACAACTTTAATGCAAATTCAACGCAATGCGCAATCAGATAACGTTTGGAGGAAAAATCAACAAACTTTACAACAAATTTGCAAACGAAATCAGATAACGTTTGAGGAAATCAACAGCAACAACTTTACAACAAATTTCAATGCAAATCAGATAATGTTTGAGGAAAAAACAACTTTATGCAAATTTCAAATGCAAATCAGATAACGTGAGGAAAAAAAACAACTTACGAGCAAATTTCAAATGCAAATCAGATAACGTTTTGAGGAAAAAAATAAAACTTTAACGCAAATTTCAAAATGCCAAATCAGATAAGGTTTTGAGGAAAAAACAACAACTTTATGGCAAATTTCAAACGCAATCAGATAACGGTTGAGGAAAAAATCAACAACTTTAACGCAAATTTCAAACGCAAATCAGATTAACGTTGAGGAAAAATCACAGCACAACTTTACACAAATTCAAATGCAAATCAGATAATGTTTTGAGGAAAACAACACTTTACGCAAATTTCAAACACAAATCAGATAACGCTTTGAGGAAAAAAACAAGCAACTTTATGCCATTTCTAAACACAATCAGAAAAACGGTTTGAGAAAAAACAACAACTTTAGGCAAATTTCAAACACAAATCAAGAATAACCTTTTGAGGAAAAAACAACAACTTTATGCAAATTTCCAAAACACAAATAAGATAACCTTGAGGAAAAAACAACACTTTACGCAAATTTCCAAACGCATAATCAGAAAACGTTGAGGAAAAAATTTTTTACGCAAATCAGAAACGTTTGAGGAAAAACAACAACTTTACGGCAAATTTCAAAAACGCAAATCAGATAATGTTGGAGGAAAAAACAACAAACAACTTTACGCAAATTTCAAACGCAAATCAGATAACGTTTGAGGAAAAATCACAAACAACAACAACAACTTTTACACAAATCAAAATGCTAAATCAGATAACGTTTGAGAAATCAACAACAAAAAACAACTTTACCACAAATTTTCAAATGCAAATCAGATAATGTTTGAGGAAAAAACAACAACTTTACGCAAATTTCAAAACGCAAATCAGATAACGTTTGAGGAAAAAACAACTACCCAAATTTCAAACGCAATCAGAAAACGTTGAGGAAAAATCAACAACTTATGCCAAATTTTTCAAAAACATAAATCAGATAATGTTTGAGAAAAATCAACAACTTTATGCAAATTTCAAACACAAAATCAGATAAACGTTTGAGGAAAAATCAACAACTTTATGCTAATTCAAACACAAATAGAAAACGTTTGAAGAAAAATCAACAACTTTATGCAAAATTCCAAACACCAAATCAAGATAACGTTTGAGGAAAAATCAACAACTTTATGCAAATTTCAAACAAAATCAGAAAACGTTTTGAGGAAAAAATCACAACGTTTATGCAAATTTCAAACGCAAATCAAAACGTTGAGGAAAAAAACAACAACTTTATGCAGAATTTCAAACACAATAATAATATTTGAGGAAAAATCAACAACTTTAAGCAAATTTCAAACGAAAATCAGAAAACGTTTGAGGAGAAAACACAACCACATCATGCGATAAGGTATTTAAACATTATAGAACCGGTTTATATATCGGCTATGTTATTTGGTAGAAATAACAAAATTCGAGCCGCGTGAATACTTTATACCTCAATCTATGTATTTATGCTGTAAATTAGATTACTTTTCTTATATGACCGTCGAGAGGACGAAAGGAGAGAAATTAATAAAACGACATTTGAAGAAATTAAAAAAAAAAAATGTAGGTTAAAACAGAATATGCCACTGTAAAAAAATTTGTTTGCGTTAAATAATATTCTCCCATAGTTGGGAATACGGTTTCCATCCTCATCCCTTGAGCAATTTACTCAGGCGTCCAGGCGGGGTCCGACATCGTCCGTCGAACGACATCGCGGTTGCCTGCCGTTTGTAATCGTCGATTGGCGGCCTGACGGGACGTCTGCCCCGAAAGCCTCCCATCAGGCCTCTGTCGGACCGATGCGACGTCCACATTATTTGGTAAAGATCTTAGGCCCCGAAGCAAGCAGGGCCACGACGGGTTCTCCGTGAGGAGAAGAGACCCGGCGAGAGTGAGCCGGGATGACACAGGCTGCTCGTCCGCGGGCAGGCCGCAATGTGCGGCGCCGCTCTGGGGAGCGATTGGCAAATGGCCAGGTCATGCGTCCATTAATCATGGATTAGTGCGGCCACAATGGCAGGCGCCCGACAGAGCGGCAGAGGTGCGAAAACAAAGCCGAAAGCTCGCGGCGGGTGGCCCTCGTGTGGAGGGACAATGTGAGGCGGGGTGGGGAGGGAGGAGGGAGACGAAAGTGTGGGAAAGAGTGAGAGGCTGGGAGGGAACAACGCGCTCTTTTGAACAAAGGGTACAATGTGTGGAAAGCAAGCCAAGGGCCCTGCACAGCTGCGCTCCTGTTGTTGCAGAAATCGTCCTTTAATACCATTTTATAAAGCACATCTATCAAATTATCGACGATCGATGGGAGAGCCTTGGTGAAATTCTCATATAGTTAATAGAAGCATAAATGTCAAAGTCGTGCATGAATGACTAATTATTAAACGCTCAAGAGAAAATGCTTAATGCTTGAAAGAGCAATCTTACTATGGATTCACAAGGGAAATGAATGGACGAGACCGAGAGGATTAGAAAAGCTATTTGATGTAGAGTATGGAAAAGGACGTGAAACGGGAAAGGTGCATCCATGGGGACACATAATCTCAGGACTAGCAGACCTCGGCCTTGAGGACACATGTATCTAATACTATGCACCTGTCCCAGGATGCTCTTTCTAACGCTGGACCCACTCACTCGCTGATATAAAATGTTTAGTACCATTCGAAGTTTGGGGTAAGAAAGCTTAAATTCGGCATATCGATAACCAACTCGAAGTCAAATATGCCAGGGAAAAAATCACAAAACGGTACAGGAAAATCGAAAAATATCCACGGTTAAGCTCAGCCGTGCAAGGGCTCTGTCTGCTCACTGCAGGTCAACGTGAACCCAAGACAAAATGGAGCTTACACACTGACTGGTTGCTTACAAATGTTAACAAGCGCCTCTCCGTACCTGACCTGATTCTGGTATTGTGAGGTCAGACATTGATCTGTGACTTGCTACACATACTTGTAACCACTGTACTAACCTGTTCCATTGGTCGGGTGTCGGCGACTAAACCCGTCGTTTCCCCACCAGTGTTTTTCTGGTGAGGAGGGCCGTATGGATATGGACAACCCAGCAGGATAAAGAACAAAACCTGTTAAAAGGGCAGAGAGCTCCTTGGTGAGCCAACGACATAACATTTCTAGTGCCCAACTGTGTCTGATGGACAGTCCTACTAGCAGTTGGGTTACTCTTTTTTTTTAGGAGGTGGTGGCAAAGAAACACAAATGCAAAGAAAACTGAAACCACCACTCCGTGGGGATTCCCTCCTTGCTGCTGCCCTTCGTAGGGCAGCTCATTAGAATGGAGGGATTGGGGCAAAGCTTGGGACCCCCATTACCTTGATGATAGTGAGAAAAGCATGGGTAAACTTCCTGAGTACAGAGTGCGTAGTGTGTGGTCCGGGGTGGTGTGAGATGTCATACACCAGACGGTGGTCTCCTTGGGTTAAACCTGAGGCGGTCCTTCAGGTGGGTGGCCTGGAATGGTTCTATCCCTAAGAGAGGATGATCACCTGTCTCCTTATCAATCTAGTCAACGCTTTGGAAACATCAAGTATTAAGCAGCACTCTCTGAGGTCAGAGACCGGAATAGTGGCGAGATCATGGTGGGATGGGTTACACCTACTATTGTTTGGTCACTCTGATGGTACCACCTCCCACAGGAGTTGCTGTACCTGTGAAACAAAATAGCTGACTTACCAATGATAATTGAGGGTAACACCGGTCAATCGAGCGTATTATGAGACAAAGGATTTTGTCAGCTCCTTGGGTGTCGTTCCCTTTCCGCTGGGTCTCAGTGTATAACTCCAATGAGGCGAGCTAATCTCACCATAAAGGACGCCATACTATGCCTGCTCAAAGTCTGTGGGTTGATTTCCAAGTGCCACAAGGGCAGGATACTCTTTTCGAGTCTTGGGGGATTTCAATGCATCCAACTGGAAACTAGATAGGAGGTTATAAAGACATGTGTTGGTCCCCATGGGTCTGGAACTGTGAACCAGAATAACACTAAGTTCCTTTGACTTTAACAAGAAGTCATAGACTTAGGGTCGGCTGGTTCATGGTTTAGCACCCACAAAGCTCATACGTCTGGAGTTGGTATTACCAAGTTGGTGGTGTGGCAAAGGAGATTGACCAATGTGCTCGTTGATGGTCGTTTTGCTGTGGGATAATACAGAACGCAGGGTCTACCGGAGTGGCTCAAGTTCTTCAATACTGACCAGCATGGCTTGTTGGAGCTACTCTGGAGTTGCACCTTAAATCGCAGGAGAAATGGTACCATCCCAGTCTATGGCTGGATGTGGCAAGCTCAGGATGAGAGTGTCGCTGATGAGTTTGTGAAACAGGCTGAGTGGATTGGGGAGTCCCGTGCTTTGGGGAATCCTGAAGAGTTGTGGAGTGCCTTCAAGAGACCACCATCTTGATGCTGACGTGTGAATGTCTGGAAACCACAGAAGGTGAAGAAATGATTTTGTCTCATGATGGGACGCTGGATACCATTCACCAGAGTCTCACGGCCAGCTTAATGGCTTAGCTGAGGCTGTTCAGGGAGTTGAGACGTAAACTGTACGTGTGCCTGAAGGTGGACAAGGAGGCCGAAATGGCAAGGAAATCTGTGAGGGGGTTGAGCATTCACCTGTGATCACGTGATTCCTTGTCCTCTTACAGGGGAATTCGCGAATTGCGTTTCCTACAAGCCCATCCCTCGGTGTACTGCATGCAGTTAGAGCAGAGGGTGGTAGGCCTCTTGACAGAGGAGTCCAAAGTGAAGGCCCGCTGGGCTGGTTACCTTTTGAGCAGGCTGCACAGGCTGATCCAGCCAGCTGTTAGATGGATGTCAAAGGGTGTTTACTTTTCCTCTTGCTGCTCTCAAATCAACTGTGATCCAACTTCATTTGTGGAAACACAGCTTGGTGAACCAGTTTGAATGGGGCAAAGCTCCTGTATTCTGTGGCATCCCATGCTCAACTTCTCAAGGCTGGGTGTAAGATAACTGTTACCTCATAGGTCGGTGCATGCAGTTCTGTGCTCTGCCGGAACAACACGGCATCATCCCAACTGACTGGAAAGAGGGCCTCGGTGCCCTGCCTTGGAAGGAAAGGTGTGATCAACCATCCATCCAATGGGACCATGCTCTGTGCAGAGCGTTGGTGCTGCCTATGCAGAGTCCTTGGCTATTGGGGCACATTCCTGGACGGGATCCGCCAATCGACACAGGAATACCAGCAAGCTGGCAGCTTCTTTTGCAGCCATGCGAAGGGATGAAACAGAGTCAACCCCACCTGGTATTAATCAACAGCGAGTGGGATTTTGAACTCATGATCAAGGATCCGCAAGCCCACCACACTAACCATTAAGCCAACACCGGCAATGGTGATCGCCAGCACTGCCAACAACCGACCAAGGGGTGGACGCTGCTCTCAGTGCCAGGCAAAGTTCCCTTTGCTCAGATAATTCTTGATCGGGTTATTTCTTGATAATTCTTGAATAGGGGCTCAAATGAGATTTGTTACTGCATAGTCCGTGGGCGTCACTGCGGCTGTTTGGCATTTTTCATGTGGTGCACTTTTCCTGATGCTGATATCCTGCTCAACCAGCAATTCTCTCAAGCGAGGGAGCCTTGATGAGTGGAGGATTGACAATGGGTCCGACAATTGTGTCTCGTGGTTGCAGGCAGGTTGATCGGCATCTTCAAGGAGATTGGGATGGGCCAGGCATCTGCCTGGGGATGGCCAGATGGAGGCCCCCTGGAGTAAACCTGGCGGAAAGTGGACAAGCCGCACGCTGCTCTGGCGCAGCTGTTGAGTTGGATGTCAGTTGTGGGGTTATGTCATACTGACCGATTTTATGTTTGCGTACAGAGCAACAGAACCAGGATAATCATACCGACCTGAAGCCTGGTTGCTTGGCAATGTTTTACAAAGCGCCTCTTCCACCTCTTATTTAATAACTTTTTGTCGTATTTACATTGAAGAACCTATCTTTGTATACTTTGGAATAAAGAGGCTCATTCTATTCACTCAATTGTTCGCCTTACTTGAGTTTATATGCTGCTTTACAGAATGCAACGCAACAATGGATTTATAACACAAAAGGAGACCGGGACTCCTATACATTAGAAGGCAGCAATTTTAACAAGTGATTCCTCATGTCTGTTTCTGATCGAATGATGTGTTTCAAGATCACACTGCACCTGAATGTTTCAACAAAAAAGAATTTGATGTGGAGATCTTGATTTGTAAGTAATAAACAAAGAACTCAACATGTTTTTAGTTCTAATAATTTTTTGAGGTGTTAAAAATTTAACAAAGCCAACATGGCTGGTACCACGTGGCCCCTAAAAACTTGGAGAAACACCTTATGGTTATTGTGTAATCCATGTGACGTCATTTCCAGAACGATTGTTTCAGTACTGCAATGGATAGACATGCTGTCGTGCATTATAACACACAGTTTCGATGAAATGGCACGAAGAAATGGCAGCACGACTCATTTCAAAATCGTCGACGCAAGGAAAGTGAACCTGAGGAAGGTATTTTCTGAAATTACAATCTTATGGTGAAACTTATGCCGTGTTGGTGCTGCAAAGCCAATTAAGCCAGACATGTATGAACCAGAGATGGAAAGTGGAGAGAGCATAGACAATGTAATATATGACAAATATCTCTCTGAAAGTATATATTGATCCGAGATAGAATGGTGGAGCAAAGTCGTTTTAAGTATGAGTTAAGTTGTGTTGTATTTCGATGTAACAGTTTTCTCTCATTCTTGTAGTTATGAAAAATATAACACGTTCATTTTCAAGAAAATGCCGATGGTATACAATTATTTAATATCGCATGAGTTTGCTTGCGTGTGGTCCATGAAGACTGTCATGGGGCTGTCTTCGTCAGTCGGCCTTGAGTGCGGTTATTTCCCTGCAGCCCACAAGTCAAGAAGCCTACTCAAGAAGCCTAAGAAGAAGTGGTCAGAAAGCCTACTCATATTTTTTCACTCCCCAGGGCTTTTACAGCTCGTGATCTTGCCGGCGCGATTGCACAACATTTCTTTCGGCCTCTGGCACAGCTCTTTTTTTTTTAATCCAGGCTGCACCACCGAGGGCTTTATGTTGCGTACGTGCTTGGTGCATTGTTTACATCATACTTCAGTCTGTTTGGCATGGAAGTGGTCAACATTGTGGCTGTGTTGAGCTGCCGAAGTGCCCTGCAAAAGGAGGAGAGAATTATTCTCAGAGATTCGAGGAAGAATACGGAGAAGTTGAGGAGCATATCTACATGAGTACTACTATGCTGAGGGTCGAACTGAGTGGTGAGAATTTATCTTGAAAAACGTTTACAACTTATTGTGAGCTGTAAATATGCACCACTTTAATGTTCGGAGCTGTCAAAACAGTCATAAATCAGTTCACGTGCAAAACCATCCATGCATTAGCGAATATTTGATGGAGTTAAATCAGCATTTTGTTTCCTCTTCTATAGTGGAGAACGAAATTGCCTCTTTTAGGGTGTGCATGGGCGCGATGCAGTTCTACTGAGATACACTTCCAGATTTGAGAATTCTTGAGATGACGTTATTAGGGTCACATGAATATTCTCTGTAGTACCAGCGACAGATTTTGGGGTGGGGAAATAAATGATACAAAACGCATCTAAAATTCACCAACATTTTCGTTTTCAAAGTTTTTATCAAGAAAAGAGCAAAAATATGTATGTGTTTGGAGAAACAAATTTTATTCATTAAACCAAACATGAAGCTCTATTTCAGTGGACCTTTAAGTATTGATACGTTAAAATATTGCTAATTACGAAGTAATTTTAATAGCTAGCAAATTTGTTGATTACTGAGTAATCGTAGTAATGAGAGCACACTTTTAATATTCCATATTCAATTTTATTGCATTTTTGGGTTACATGATTTGCCATGTTTTTGGTCATTGTTTGATTAACTTAATGATGAATGTGAAACATTTTTTCGTTTGTCTTAACCTTGCACATGATTAAAACCGAGTAACCTTGAATATATTTTAATCTCTCAAATCCACATCATCAAATATATAACGCTTTTACTTATTATATCTGCATGTGGGATGCACCACGTGGTGTCAAGCATGTCCCAACTGGTATGTACTTACAGTACCAGTCAAAAGTTGGACACACCGGACTCAGTCAAGGGTTTTCTTTATTTTTACTATTATCTACATTGAAGAATAATAGTGAAGACATCAAAACTAATGAAATAAACACATTTGGAATTATGTAGTAACACAAAAAAGTGTTAAACAAATGAAAATATATTTTATATTTTAGAATTCTTCAAAGTAGCCACCCTTTGCCTTGATGACAGCTTTGCAGCACTCTTGGCATTCCCTCAACCAGCTCCAAGGTAGTCACCTGGAATGCTTTTCCATGAACAGGTGTGTCTTGTTAAAAATTAATTTGTGGAATTTCTTTCATTCTTAATAAGTTTGAGCCAAACAGTTGTGTTGTGGCAAGTGGGGTTGGTGTACAGTAATTAGCCCTATTTGGTAAAGACCAATTATTTTGTCCGTACTCTAGTTGTCCATATATGGCAAGAACAACTCAACTAAGCAAAGAGAAATGACAGTCCATCACTAACTTTAAGACATGAACGCCAGTCAATCCTGAAAATTTCAAGAACTTAGAAAGTTTCTTCAAGTGCAGTTGCAAAAACCATCAAGCACGATGAGAATAACTGGCTCTCATGAGGGACCACCCACAGGAAAGGAAGACCCAAAAGTTACCTCTACTCTGCAGAGGATAAGCTTATTAGATTTACCAAGCCTCAGAAATTGCCAATTAACTGCACCTCAGATTGCAGCCCAAGTAAATGCTTCAGAGTTCAAGTAACACGCATCTCAACATCAACTGTTCAGAGGAGACTGTGTGAATCAGGCCTTCATGGTCGAATTGCTGCAAAAAAACACCACTAAAGAGACCAATAAGAAGAAGAGACTTGCTTGGGGCCAAGAAACACGAGCAATGGACTTAGACCCGGTGGAAATCTGTCCTTTGGACTGACGAGTCCAAATTTGAGATTTTTGGTTCCAACTGCCGTGTCTTTGTGAGATGCAGAGAAGGTCTCTGCATGTGTGGTTCCCACAGTGAAGCATGGAGGAGGTGGTGTGGGGGGTGCTTTCCTGGTGACAACTGTCGATGATTTTATTTAGCATTCAAGGCACACCTAACAGCATGGCTACCACAGCATTCTGCAGCGATACGCCATCCCATCTGGTTTGTGCTTAGTTGGACCATCATTTGTTTTTCAACAGGACAATGACCCAAAACACACCTCCAGCTGTGTAAGGCTATTGACAAGAAGGGAAGTGATGGAGTGCTGCATCAGATGACCTGGCCTCCACAATCACCCCGACCTAAACCCAATTGAGATGTTTGGGATGAGTTGGACCGCAGAGTGAAGGAAAGGGAGCCAACAAGTGCTCAGCATATGTGGGAACTCTTTCAAGACTGTTGGAAAAGCATTCCAGGTGACTACCTCATGAAGCTGGTTGAGAGAAATGCCAAAAGTGTGCAAAGCTGTCATCAAGGCAAATGGTGGCTACTTTGAAGAATCTAAAATTATAACATACTTTGATTTGTTTCACACTTTTTTGGTGACTACATAAATTCCATATGTGTTACTTCATAGTTTGGATGTCTTCACAGTAAGATTTTAGGAAAACCCTTGATAGGTCGGTGTGTCCAAACTTTTGACTGGTAGTGTATATAAAAATATATATGTTATATATATATATATATATATATTATATATATATATGTTGTTGCGGAGCCAGGGGTCGGGTGAGAAGACCACCGGGGGGGGGGGGGGGGGAAGCTATCTCGGGTTCCCACCAGACTCGGCATTGCAGGCCGTCGCACACGGATAATTCCGTAACGCGGCGGGTGCGCTAACCGACCGTGAACGTCAATAACTCAACTGCGTGACCTAGGGTCCTCAAGTCCAAGGGTTAACCGGGTTAACCTAATTAATCACGTGATTTAATTAACGGGAGACATGTCCTCGGTACGCCTTGTCTGAAACCGGATCACTTAACCGGATTGGATGCAGCCGAGCGACACTGCAAGGACGTACCAGCTAAAAGGAACGGATCGTTGGAATAAAGTCCTGGCTAAGCTAGAATTCGGACCATGCTGGATCAATGCAAGAACAGACAAAAACAAGCTGGGAACATTTTGACTAGTAATTTATTTACAAGCAGGCGAGGAAAGTTATGTGGCACAGTGAATAGTAGTTTTATTGTTATGTAATGCAGGGATAGAAAGAAGCGTGAGGTGCGACAATTAATACAAAAGCAGACACAGAGCATGACTTAACCGAAATAATAATCTTCTGCAATCTTAATTTACAAGGACAGGCGCCAGGGCAAACACACACACACACACCCCTATGAAGAGGAGTGAATGAAGAGAAAAAGGAGGAGAGGAGATGAGGCTAACGGTCTCTCAATTACTACATTACTACATTACTACTGCATGATTGCCCGATCGGCCACCAATACGTTTTCGGGAGATGCTCCGCTGGGCGATACCTCCCCGACAGCTGGCGCGCCGTCTCTTGCTTCGTGTAGCTAGCGTCGGTCCGAAAATCCATCGGGCGTGAAGGAAGGGACTTGGGTGGAGAAGGCGGAGTCGAGAGCGAGTGGGCGGAGTGGAAGACGGGACCAGGTGGGTGGGTGGAGTCAGCGACGTGCAGGCGAAAAAGTGAGGCGGAGTCGCAGGCGATGACGACAGAAGGGCGGGTGAAGAAGGCGGAGAGATCGACCCCCAAGCCGGGCAGAGAACACGGGACGAGCCGAACAGCAGCGATGGCAAGACACCAAAACCGGAACTGGAACTCTGGATGGCCTCAGCTCGTCTTTATAGACCCCGTGGTGCGGGGTGGGGACCACCCGAAGCGATGTGTCGTCACCCTAATCGGGCACTCTGGTTGGGCAGGGACCACACTGCGTGGTCCGGCCGTGATGGCTGGAAATGCTCCAACTCCACTTCCGGCAAGATAACTCAAGCTGCGGAATCGTCTCCCTCCGAGCCCCATGATATGAATCGCCCCGCACTGAATCCGCGAACATTAATTGCCTTGCACCGATCTCCCAGACCGTGCCCGGCGACCGGCCAAGGTCGTGTCGGCCCCGCATGCCCGCCCGGGCACCCCCGATTAGCGCTGATCAAATGCCTGCTCCACGATGCGCCACGCAGCCCGAGCAATCCGAACTGCACAGCAACGCCTCTGCCTGATCGCGGCTTCACCAGGCGGAGAGGCGAGGAGACGTCCGCCATCCGTGGGCACCAACCCCGCGGCCGCCAGCGAGGACCGACGGTTAGGTGTTAGGGTAAACCCATGCACAGACCAGAACAAGATGTGTGCCATTCATGCCCTGCTCTGTACGATAATAAGGTGTCACAAGCTAAGCACAGGTCCACCTGCTTTCGAGCATGTTTCCTACAGTACGCGCGGAATACCGCCATGGCCCACGTGGTCAGCGCTCGCATTCGCCCAATTCCTGTTATCGTGTGCGCGGGGCCAACCCAATCTGTGTCAGGAATTGAGGGGAACGATGGGATATAATGATTAGATGTGAGGTTTGGAATGAAAAAGAATATAGATATAAATCAGATGGAGAAATGGAGGGAAAAGAGGATAGCCGATATAATTAAATCCAGAAAAATTAGTTGAACAGAACGCGCCACCCGTATCTTGCCAACTTGTGTCCTGTACAAACGTGGCGTGGTTGTTGTTTTTCTCTTATCGGCCTCTGACGATGTAGTTATTGGCACCAAGCTGCCAGCCATTCTCCAGCTGATATTGGGTCATTTGCTTCTGTGTTGTGAAAAACAACATCCGTGCAGCCTCTTTAAGAAATATTCGTTCGTTTGCCTTTTCAATGCAACCAGCAATCTCATCCCAAATCATTGGAAACGTCAGACGATCACCTTGAGCTTCTTGCGGCAGAGGTTAGTTCGAGGGTATCGCTGTAATCTTCGCAGCTGCGCTGTTGATGCTTCGTGTGGTGTTGTTGCGGATTTCTATTTTCCCTCCCCCAGCCGCAGCACGTGCTGCACGTGTTGGCCTCGCGCAAGGAACGCATACGGTTGAGGGTGTGGCTGCAGTTTTTACAGGCGGCTGTCTGAGCGCAGTGTCTGCTTTGATTTATTTCAGGAAGAAGAGGAAAAGAGTAGTAATGAAGATGGAGATATTTGTTACCAATCTGGGCAGCCATGAGCACTCAACATTCAGGTCCTTATAGAACAGTTACTGTTATCGGTAAGTATGTTTCTAGGTAGGGTCCATCCTATGTTTAATGGGCGATTAATTGTAACGTGTGCTGTGAATTATTTTATAGTTAGGATTTTAACATCACCACAACAAACGACACAACAAACACTGCTCGCCGCATTGTCCACGCTCTTCGTGCGCTCGCCGGCATGTGCGGAATTCCACGCCCCAGGCGGTGTGGATTTCCGCACCAAATATGGTCACGAAGCGTTTCGCTCTGGCATGGCCCAAATATTGGCACGGAGCGCTTCGTTCTGGCTTTGCGCCAAATAAGGGTATGCGTCATTTTCTGCCAATGGGCGACGCGCGGACCCAGAGCTGGGGTGGTCCTTTTCAAGAAGGCGGAGGCCGCGACACACTGTCCCACCCAATGAGAGCAGGCGACGGGGGAGCGGACCGCGCCCCAAAAACGATGAAAAAGAATTGAAGATTGGGTCCCGTCTGCTCGGAGCGCGCTTCTATCTGGGTCTGCGGCTGACTGCATCCCGCGCATCCGAGCCGTCTCGCCTGCGCATTACTACAAGCCGGTCGACCATCTCATCACGGGAAATCACCTCGTCTCGCCTCCTCTGGTTTCGGCTGCTCTGGTCCGTTCTTTGGCGACTGGTGCTCCGGGAAGGTGCGGACGTTTGAGACCGCGCGAACGCGGCCAGGTCGCCAGCACGTTCTCTCCCTCAGCTCGTCTTCCTCCGAGCTGAGGGGCAATAAAGACCTCGAGGTCCATCTCTTTCTGGGTATTTGTGTGTGCGTGTGTGTGTCCGTGGGCCCTGTCTCTAAGTAGAATTGTTTAAGGAATTGCTTATACATTTGATACCTTTCTTTATTCGTGATATACTCTGCTCTGTGTTCCCCTCCCGATTATTGAATAAATAAATATCCCTTTTGTTGAATGTACCAACTCGTTCTTTTGTCATTTCTGCCATTGTTTGCCAACGGTGCGTATTGGGGATTAGGAGGCCTCATTGTTTGCAGTAATCGTGCAATTGGCCGGCAGGGTTCTGGTACTCTCCGCTCGGGTACGACTCGGATCCGGTCCGTAACAGCCCCGATCGCGCAGATCCTGCCGAGGGTGAATTTCCCCGGTAGTTTGACGACGTGGGTACTTAGGTATACAGTAATCCCCCGTTTCTCGGCGGGGGTTACGTTCCAAACCTCCCGCGCTAAGTGAAAATCCGCGATGAATGGACGCCTCCCCAAAAAATCGATTCGACTGATCTGATCGGTTTGGCAAGTGATTGGGTTGAGGTGCCGGAGATCGACTGGTCTGGTCCTGGTCGTTTTGGCAGTGATTAGGGTTGAGGTGCCGGGAGATCGACTAGTCTGGTCTGGTCGGTTTTTGAGGTGCTGGGTATGAGCATGCTCGTCAACGGCGGCAAACTTTTTCCTTCCCGAAGCATATATCGAGCACCTTTACTTAACCTTCTTCCTGGAGCGTCCCAGGACCTTCCTCTGGCGCTTCGGTTCCCTTGCAGAAAACCTTCGAAGGTGCAGGGCGTTTGGGCGCCATCGTGGGGCTTGGAGAAAAAAACGTAGAAAATATTCTAAGTTCACAAGCGAAACTTTGTTTCGTGCGTTGTGTGACTGGTCGGCACCACGCGTTTATAATTTATTGCTTAAATAATTTATATTTTTATACATTATACCTATGCGATGTACCGGGGGAATCCGCAGAAAAAATTAGTTACGTTCAAGGGAAAACCCGCGATGAACCGGGGCGCGATAGTGAACCGCGATGAAGCGGGGGTTGACTGTATTGAAATTGGCAATTGACCCTACCCCACGTGGTCGACCGATTGGCGATCTTCGGTCCGATAAGGGGCCCGGACCTTTCGGATTTATCTGAAAGGTACGACCTAAATTCGGGGTGTTCGGTGGAGCCGACTCTACTGCTCCCCCTAGCGGTCGTGCCGCCACCGAGACCCGGCCCACAACAAATATAATCAGACCGAACGATGAGATTCACACAATGCACTGTCCGTTGTCCAGGAAACAAAAGAGAAAGGACGATCTGAACGTACATTAATGGGATAAACTGTCTAGGGACGGCTGTATGATATGGTTGCTATTGCTTTGGAGGGATGCGGTTCCCAGAACCGCAAAAATATTGTTACGGAAATGGCCCTTATTGGACTCTAAATATAGGATTAGCTCAGATCCTCCATTAAATGCATGCAAAGATAGGTTGTTTGGTAAAATGGACGTTATATGTGTGGTCCGGAGGTGTAAGAGACTGTTTTTATGTTCGACAGTGGTGGTGAAACAAGGGCTCCCTCTTTCCTCCCCTCTACGGACAATGGGCCCCGCCCAGTCGGCTGGGAGGGTGTGGCCAAGGGGAGGAGGTGGAGCTCAGGGGAGGAGTTTGGCGGCTTTGCGGAGAGAAGGCATGCTCGTGTTTTCGAAGCGAGCGGAAAAAGGAGAAACAAGGAGAGAAAATAAGTTAGTGTTTTGGAGAACGGTCGCTGAGGAAGGCGTGCTCGTGTGTCGAGGGAGCGAACAAAGGCTTCGTAAAGAGGTTCGGTGTGTGGAAACAGTCGCTCTCGAGGCGCGACGTGTTTTCAAGGCGAGTGAAGGAAGGAGTGACAGTGTAGAATCTGCCGGTACAAAAACGGCAGTCGCTTTGAGAGGCTGCCTGCACGTCGAGTCGACGATCGACTCGTATGGGGGTGATCGACAGGTTCGGCTGCGTCTGACCGCGGAGCCTCCGTACTACTCACCTCACGGCTCGACACGTTTGTCGATCCGCCCGCGGAGCTCGCACCTCGACTTGGGCTTGTCTGGAGAACAGGCCAGGCCTGGATTTGTATGCTGGACCGTGAGAGAGATCAGCCGAGGCCCATCGTCGACCTTACGTGGGGTCAGAGGGCACGGAGACCGCGTGCGGTGCGAAGGGGGAAAAGGGAGGACTAGCTCCATTTCGCCACGCGGCACGTTCGAGCGGGAGCTCGAATCCGTGGACATCCGCCTGTTGCGGGCGACATTCGTGCTCTTGAACACTGTCCTCTCGCCATGAAACCTCACCAAGTACTCTGTCTTTTTGCATGCATGCTGTTTGTCTGTCTGTCTTTGTCTGCACGTTGTTTAAAGGCATATTTCGGTAGCGACCCCCTCAAAACCTGTAGTCCGTGGTTCCCTAGTTAAGAACGGGTTGAGGATGTTAATAAAAACATTGTTCGTGATTTTGCTTGTGTTGTGATCCCGATGTTCTCCAATAAATCTGGTTAATTCGTATGAAGTTGCCGCTATGGATTAATTCGTGCCGCGTCGAGGAACGATCCCTTTCAATTTGCATATAAAACCAAAATGGTTTACAGACTGGCAGAAAAACGCTCAGCATCTGAAAACAACCAGTCTGTAACCAGGGGTTCTATTCCACTGGCAAGGTACAAGGATTAACGTTGGTATCGCGATTGAAGGCGCGTGAACCCGAGGCCTCTGCAGAGCCGGCCGGCATTATAAACCCCAGAGACGGTGGTGGTGAGGGTGGCGCCTAGGACCGGGTGAGAATCCCGCCACCCCGGATCCGCAACAACTGTAGTCAGGAGCGGGATATCCGGGGTGGCGGGATTCTCACCCGGTCCTAGGCGCCACCCTCACCACCACCGTCTCTGGGGTTTATAATGCCGGCCGGCTCTGCAGAGGCCTCGGGTCACGCGCCTTCAATCGCGATACCAACGTAATCCTTGTACCTTGCCAGTTGGGGAATAGAACCCCTGGTTACAGACTGGTTGTGTCAGA
>CM068956.1:159891939-159906649 GCA_035128595.1 Eptatretus atami | reverse complement strand
TCCGCCTTCTTGAAAAGGACCACCCCAGCTATGGTCCGCGCGTCGCCCATTGGGCAGAAAATCGCACGCATTACCCTTATTTGGCGCAAAGCCAAGAACGAAGCGCTCCGTGCCAATATTTGGGCCATGCCAGAGCGAAACGCTTCGTGACCATATTTGGTGCGAAATCCACACCGCCTGGGGCGTGGAAATCCGCACATGCCGGCGAGCGCACGAAAGAGCGTGGACAATGCGGCGAGCACCCGGCCCGCCCTAAAACACTTGAGGAAAACCTTAATGGTTATTGTGTAATCCATGTGACGTCATTTCCAGAACGATTGTTTCAGTACTGCAATGGATAGACATGCTGTCGTGCATTATCAACACCACAGTTTCGATGAAATGGCACGAAGAAATGGCAGCACGACTCATTTCAAAATCGTCGACGCAAGGAATGTGAACCTGAGGAAGGTATTTTCTGAAATACAATTCTTATGGTGAAACTTATGCCGTGTTGGTGCTGCAAAGCCAATTAAGCCAGACATTATGAACCAGAGATGGAAAGTGGAGAGAGCATAGACAATGTAATATAATGACAAATATCTCTCTGAAAGTATATATTGATCCGAGATAGATGGTGGAGCAGAAAGTCGTTTTAAGTATGAGTTAAGTTGTGTTGTATTTCGATGTAACAGTTTTCTATCATTCTTGTAGTTATGAAAAATATAACACGTTCATTTTCAAGAAAATGCCGATGGTATACAATTATTTAATATCGCATGAGTTTGCTTGCGTGTGGTCCATGAAGACTGTCATGGGGCTGTCTTCGTCAGTCGGCCTTGAGTGCGGTTATTTCCCTGCAGCCCACAAGTCAAGAAGCCTACTCAAGAAGCCTAAGAAGAAGTGGTCAGAAAGCCTACTCTATTTTTTCACTCCCCAGGGCTTTTACAGCTCGTGATCTTGCGGCGCGATTGCCACACATTTCTTTCGGCCTCTGGCACAGCTCTTTTTTTAATCCAGGCTGCACCACCGAGGGCTTTATGTTGCGTACGTGCTTGGTGCATTGTTTACATCATACTTCAATCTGTTTGGCATGGAAGTGGTCAACATTGTGGCTGTGTTGAGCTGCCGAAGTGCCCTGCAAAAGGAGGAGAGAATTATTCTCAGAGATTCGAGGAAGAATACGGAGAAGTTGAGGAGCATATCTACATGAGTACTACTATGCTGAGGGTCGAACTGAGTGGTGAGAATTTATCTTGAAAAACGTTTACAACTTATTGTGAGCTGTAAATATGCACCACTTTAAATGTACGGAGCTGTCAAAACAGTCATAAATCAGTTCACGTGCAAACCATCCATGCATTAGCGAATATTTGATGGAGTTAAATCAGCATTTTGTTTCCTCTTCTATAGTGGAGAACGAAATTGCTCTTTTAGGGTGTGCATGGGCGCGATGCAGTTCTACTGAGATACACTTCCAGATTTGAGAATTCTTGAGATGACGTTATTAGGGTCACATGAATATTCTCTGTAGTACCAGCGACAGATTTTGGGGTGGGGAAATAATGATACAAAACGCATCTAAAATTCACCAACATTTTCGTTTTCAAAGTTTTTATCAAGAAAAGAGCAAAAATATGTATGTGTTTGGAGAAACCAAATTTTATTCATTAAACCAAACATGAAGCTCTATTTCAGTGGACCTTTAAGTATTGATACGTTAAAATATTGCTAATTACGAAGTAATTTTAATAGCTAGCAAATTTGTTGATTACTGAGTAATCGTAGTAATGAGAGCACACTTTTAATATTCCATATTCAATTTTATTGCATTTTTGGGTTACATGATTTGCCATGTTTTTGGTCATTGTTTGATTAACTTAATGATGAATGTGAAAACATTTTTCGTTTGTCTTAACCTTGCACATGATTAAATCCGAGTAACTCTTGAATATATTTTAATCTCTCACAATCCACATCATCAAATATATATCGCTTTTACTTATTATATCTGCATGTGGGATGCACCACGTGGTGTGCAAGCATGTCCCACACTGGTTGTTACTTACAGTACCAGTCAAAAGTTGGACACACCGACTCAGTCAAGGGTTTTCTTTATTTTATACTATATCATACATTGAAGAATAATAGTGAAGACATCAAAACTAATGAAATAAACACATTGGAATTATGTAGTAACAAAAAAGTGTTAAACAAATGAAAATATATTTTATATTTTTAGAATTCTTCAAAGTAGCCACCCTTTGCCTTGATGACAGCTTTGCAGCACTCTTGGCATTCCCTCAACCAGCTCCAGAGGTAGTCACCTGGAATGCTTTTCCATGAACAGGTGTGTCTTGTTAAAAATTAATTTGTGGAATTTCTTTCATTCTTAATAAGTTTGAGCCAAACAGTTGTGTTGTGGCAAGTGGGGTTGGTGTACAGTAATTAGCCCTATTTGGTAAAAGACCATTATTTTGTCCGTACTCTAGTTGTCCATATATGGCAAGAACAACTCAACTAAGCAAAGAGAAATGACAGTCCATCACTAACTTTAAGACATGAACGCCAGTCAATCCTGAAAATTTCAAGAACTTAGAAAGTTTCTTCAAGTGCAGTTGCAAAAACCATCAAGCACGATGAGAATAACTGGCTCTCCATGAGGGACCAACCACAGGAAAGGAAGACCCAAAAGTTACCTCTACTCTGCAGAGGATAAAGCTTATTAGATTTACCAGCCTCAGAAATTGCCATTAATCTGCACCTCAGATTGCAGCCCAAGTAAATGCTTCAGAGTTCAAGTAACACGCATCTCAACATCAACTGTTCAGAGGAGACTGTGTGAATCAGGCCTTCATGGTCGAATTGCTGCAAAAAAACACCACTAAAGAGACCAATAAGAAGAAGAGACTTGCTTGGGCCAAGAAACACGAGCAATGGACTTAGACCCGGTGGAAATCTGTCCTTTGGACTGACGAGTCCAAATTTGAGATTTTTGGTTCCAACTGCCGTGTCTTTGTGAGATGCAGAGAAGGTCTCTGCATGTGTGGTTCCCACAGTGAAGCATGGAGGAGGTGGTGTGGGGGGTGCTTTCCTGGTGACAACTGTCGATGATTTATTTAGCATTCAAGGCACACCTAACAGCATGGCTACCACAGCATTCTGCAGCGATACGCCATCCCATCTGGTTTGTGCTTAGTTGGACCATCATTTGTTTTTCAACCAGGACAATGACCCAAAACACACCTCCAGCTGTGTAAGGCTATTGACCAAGAAGGGAAGTGATGGAGTGCTGCATCAGATGACCTGGCCTCCACAATCACCCCGACCTAAACCCAATTGAGATGTTTGGGATGAGTTGGACGCAGAGTGAAGGAAAGGGAGCCAACAAGTGCTCAGCATATGTGGGAACTCTTTCAAGACTGTTGGAAAAGCATTCCCAGGTGACTACCTCATGAAGCTGGTTGAGAGAAATGCCAAAAGTGTGCAAAGCTGTCATCAAGGCAAATGGTGGCTACTTTGAAGAATCTAAAATATTAACATACTTTGATTTGTTTCACACTTTTTTGGTGACTACATAATTCCATATGTGTTTACTTCATAGTTTGGATGTCTTCACAGTAAGATTTTAGGAAACCCTTGAATGAGGTCGGTGTGTCCAAACTTTTGACTGGTAGTGTATATAAAAATATATATGTTATATATATATATATATATATATATATATATATATGTTGTTGCGGAGCCAGGGGTCGGGTGAGAAGACCACCGGGGGGGGGGGGGGGGGAAGCTATCTCGGGTTCCCACCAGACTCGGCATTGCAGGCCGTCGCACACGGATAATTCCGTAACGCGGCGGGTGCTAACCGACCGTGAACGTCAAATAACTCAACTGCGTGACCTAGGGTCCCAAGTCCAAGGGTTAACCGGGTTAACCTAATTAATCACGTGTTTAATTAACGGGAGACATGTCCTCGGTACGCCTTGTCTGAAACCGGATCACTTAACCGGATTGGATGCAGCCGAGCGACACTGCAAGGACGTACCAGCTAAAAGGAACGGATCGTTGGAATAAAGTCCTGGCTAAGCTAGAATTCGGACCATGCTGGATCAATGCCAAGAACAGACAAAAACAAGCTGGGAACATTTTGACTAGTAATTTATTTTCAAGCAGGCGAGGAAAGTTATGTGGCACAGTGAATAGTAGTTTTATTGTTTATGTAATGCAAGGGATAGAAAGAAGCGTGAGGTGCGACAATTAATACAAAAGCAGACACAGAGCATGACTTAACCGAAATAATAATCTTCTGCAATCTTAATTTACAAGGACAGGCGCCAGGGCAAACACACACACACACACCCCTATGAAGAGGAGTGAATGAAGAGAAAAAGGAGGAGAGGAGATGAGGCTAACGGTCTCTAATTACTACATTACTACATTACTACTGCATGATTGCCCGATCGCGCCACCAATACGTTTTCGGGAGATGCTCCGCTGGGCGATACCTCCCCGACAGCTGGCGCGCCGTCTCTTGCTTCGTGTAGCTAGCGTCGGTCCAGAAAATCCATGGGCGTGAAGGAAGGGACTTGGGTGGAGAAGGCGGAGTCGAGAGCGAGTGGGCGGAGTGGAAGACGGGACCAGGTGGGTGGGTGGAGTCACGACGTGCAGGCGGAAAAAGTGAGGCGGAGTCGCAGCGCGATGACGACAGAAGGGCGGGTGAAGAAGGCGGAGAGAATCGACCCCCAAGCCGGGCAGAGAACGGGACGAGCCGAACAGCAGCGATGGCAAGACACCAAAACCGGAACTGGAATCCTGGATGGCCTCAGCTCGTTCTTTATAGACCCCGTGGTGCGGGGTGGGGACCACCCGAAGCGATGTGTCGTCACCCTAATACGGGCACTCTGGTTGGGCAGGGACCCACTGCGTGGTCCGGCCGTGATGGCTGGAAATGGCTCCACTCCACTTCCGGCAAGATAATCTCAAGCTGCGGAATCGTCTCCCTCCGAGCCCCATGATATGAATCGCCCCGCACTGAACTCCGCGAATTAATTGCCTTGCCACCGATCTCCCGGACCGTGCCCGGCGACCGGCCAAGGTCGTGTCGGCCCCGCATGCCCGCCCGGGCACCCCGATTAGCGCTGATCAAATGCCTGCTCCACGATGCGCCACGCAGCCGAGCAATCCGAACTGCACAGCAACGCCTCTGCCTGATCGCGGCTTCACCAGGCGGAGAGGCGAGGAGACGTCCGCCATCCGTGGGCACCACCCCCGCGGCCGCCAGCGAGGACCGACGGTTAGGTGTTAGGGTAAACCCATGCACAGACCAGAACAAGATGTGTGCCATTCATGCCCTGCTCTGTACGATAATAAGGTGTCACAAGCTAAGCACAGGTCCACCTGCTTTCGAGCATGTTTCCTACAGTACGCGCGGAATCCGCCATGGCCCACGTGGTCAGCGCTCGCATTCGCCCAATTCTGTTATCGTGTGCGCGGGGTCCAACCCCAATCTGTGTCAGGAATTGAGGGGAACGATGGGATATAATGATTAGATGGAGGTTTGGAAGAAAAAGAATATAGATATAAAGTATCAGATGGAGAAATGGAGGGAAAAAGAGGATAGCCGATATAATTAAATCAGAAAAATTAGTTGAACAGAACGCGCCACCGTATCTTGCAACACTTGTGTCCTGTACAAACGTGGCGTGGTTGTTGTTTTTCTTATTATCGGCCTCTGACGATGTAGTTATTGGCACCAAGCTGCCAGCCATTCTCTCGCTGATATTGGGTCATTTGCTTCTGTGTTGTAAAAACAACATCCGTGCAGCCCTCTTTAAGAAATATTCGTTCGTTTGCCTTTTCAATGCACCAGCAATCTCATCCCAAATCATTGGAAACGTCAGACGATCACCTTGAGCTTCTTGCGGCAGAGGTTAGTTCGAGGGTATCGCTGTAATCTTCGCAGCTGCGCTGTTGATGCTTCGTGTGGTGTTGTTGCGGATTTCTATTTTCCCTCCCCCAGCCGCAGCACGTGCTGCACGTGTTGGCCTCGCGCAAGGACGCATACCGTTGAGGGTGTGGCTGCAGTTTTTACAGGCGGCTGTTCTGAGCGCAGTGGCTGCTTTGATTTATTTCAGGAAGAAGAGGAAAAGAGTAGTAATGAAGATGGAGATATTGTTTCGAATCTGGGCAGCCATGAGCACTCAACATTCAGGTCCTTATAGAACAGTTACTGTTATCGGTAAGTATGTTTCTAGGTAGGGTCCACATCCTATGTTTAATGGGCGATTAATTGTAACGTGTGCTGTGAATTATTTTATAGTTAGGATTTTACATCACAAAAAACAACGACAAACAAACACTGCTCGCCGCATTGTCCACGCTCTTCGTGCGCTCGCCGGCATGTGCGGAATTCCACGCCCCAGGCGGTGTGGATTTCCGCACCAAATATGGTCACGAAGCGTTGCTCTGGCATGGCCCAAATATTGGCACGGAGCGCTTCGTTCTGGCTTTGCGCCAAATAAAGGGTATGCGTCATTTTCTGCCAATGGGCGACGCGCGGACCCAGAGCTGGGGTGGTCCTTTTCAAGAAGGCGAGGCCGCGACACACTGTCCCACCCAATGAGAGCAGGCGACGGGGGAGCGGACCGCGCCCCAAAAACGATGGAAAAAGAATTGAAGATTGGGTCCCGTCTGCTCGGCGCGCTTCTATCTGGGTCTGCGGCTGACTGCATCCCGCGCATCCGAGCCGTCTCGCCTGCGCATTACTACAAGCCGGTCGACCATCTCATCACGGAAATCACCTCGTCTCGCCTCCTCTGGGTTTCGGCTGCTCTGGTCCGTTCTTTGGCGACTGGTGCTCCGGGAAGGTGCGGACGTTTGAGACCGCGCGAACGCGGCCAGGTCGCCAGCACGTCTCTCCCTCAGCTCGTCTTCCTCCGAGCTAAGGGGCAATAAAGACCTCGAGGTCCATCTCTTTCTGGGTATTTGTGTGTGCGTGTGTGTGTCCGTGGGCCCTGCTCTCTAAGTAGAATTGTTTAAGGAATTGCTTATACATTTGATACCTTTCTTTATTCGTGATATACTCTGCTCTGTGTTCCCCTCCCGATTATTGAATAAATAAATATCCCTTTTGTTGAATGTACCAACTCGTTCTTTTGTCATTTCTGCCATTGTTTGCCAACGGTGCGTATTGGGGATTAGGAGCCTCATTGTTTGCATAATCGTGCAATTGGCCGGCAGGGTTCTGGTACTCTCCGCTCGGGTACGACTCGGATCCGGCTCCGTAACAGCCCCGATCGCGCAGATCCTGCCGAGGGTGAATTTCCCCGGTAGTTTGACGACGTGGGTACTTAGGTATACAGTAATCCCCCGTTTCTCGCGGGGGTTACGTTCCAAACCTCCCGCGCTAAGTGAAAATCCGCGATGAATGGACGCCTCCCCAAAAAATCGATTCGACTGATCTGATCGGTTTGGCAGTGATTGGGTTGAGGTGCCGGAGATCGACTGGTCTGGTCCCGGTCGTTGGCAGTGATTGGGTTGAGGTGCCGGAAGATCGACTAGTCTGGTCTGGTCGGTTTTTGAGGTGCTGGGTATGAGCATGCTCGTCAACGGCGGCAACCTTTTTCCCTTCCCGAAGCATATATCGAGCACCTTTACTTAACCTTCTCCTGGAGCGTCCCAGGACCTTCCTCTGGCGCTTCGGTTCCTTGCAGAAAACCTTCGAAGTGCAGGGCGTTTGGGCGCCATCGTGGGGCTTGGAGAAAAAAACGTAGAAAATATTCTAAGTTCACAAGCGAAACTTTGTTTCGTGCGTTGTGTGACTGGTCGGCACCAACGCGTTTATAATTTATTGCTTAAATAATTTAATTTATACATTATATACCGCACGATGTACCGGGGGAATCCGCAGAAAAAATTAGTTACGTTCCAAGGGAAAACCCGCGATGAACCGGGGCGCGATAGTGAACCGCGATGAAGCGGGGGTTGACTGTATTGAAATTGGCAATTGACCCTACCCCACGTGGTCGACCGATTGGCGATCTTCGGTCCGATAAGGGGCCCGTGACCTTTCGGATTTATCTGAAAGGTACGACCTAAATTCGGGGTGTTCGGTGGAGCCGACTCTACTGCTCCCCCTAGCGGTCGTGCCTCGCCACCGAGACCCGCCCCACAACAATATAATCAGACCGAACGATGAGATTCACACAATGCACTGTCCGTTGTCCAGGAAACAAAAGAGAAAGGACGATCTGAACGTACATTAATGGGATAAACTGTCTAGGGACGGCTGTATGATGGTTGCTATTGCTTTGGAGGGATGCGGTTCCCAGAACCGCAAAAATATTGTTACGGAAATGGCCCTTATTGGACTCTAAATATAGGATTAGCTCAGATCCTCCATTAAATGCAGCAAAGATAGGTTGTTTGGTAAAATGGACGTTATATGTGTGTGTCCGGAGGTGTAAGAACTGTTTTTATGTTCGACAGTGGTGGTGAAACAAGGGCTCCTCTTTCTTCTCCCCTCTACGGACAATGGGCCCCGCCCAGTCGGCTGGGAGGGTGTGGCCAAGGGGAGGAGGTGGAGCTCAGGGGAGGAGTTTGGCGGCTTTGCGGAGAGAAGGCATGCTCGTGTTTTCGAAGCGAGCGGAAAAAGGAGAAACTAAGGAGAGAAAATAAGTTAGTGTTTTGGAGAACGGTCCGCTGAGGAAGGCGTGCTCGTGTGTCGAGGGAGCGAACAAAGGCTTCGTAAAGAGGTTCGGTGTGTGGAAACAGTCGCTCTCGAGGCGCGACGTGTTTTCAAGGCGAGTGAAGGAAGGAGTGACAGTGTAGAATCTGCCGGTACAAAAACGGCAGTCGCTTTGAGAGGCTGCCTGCACGTCGAGTCGACGATCGACTCGTATGGGGAGGTGATCGACAGGTTCGGCTGCGTCTGACCGCGGAGCCTCCGTACTACTCACCTCACGGCTCGACACGTTTGTCGATCCGCCCGCGGAGCTCGCACCTCGACTTGGGCTTGTCTGGAGAACAGGCCAGGCCTGGATTTGTATGCTGGACCGTGAGAGAGATCAGCCGAGGCCCATCGTCGACCTTACGTGGGGTCAGAGGGCACGGAGACCGCGTGCGGTGCGAAGGGGGAAAAGGGAGGACTAGCTCCATTTCGCCACGCGGCACGTTCGAGCGGGAGCTCGAATCCGTGGACATCCGCCTGTTGCGAGGCGACATTCGTGCTCTTGACACTGTCCTCTCGCCATGAAACCTCACCAAGTACTCTGTCTTGTCTTGCATGCATGCTGTTTGTCTGTCTGTCTTTGTCTGCACGTTGTTTAAAGGCATATTTCGGTAGCGACCCCCTCAACAACCTGTAGTCCGTGGTTCCCTAGTTAAGAACGGGTTGAGGATGTTAATAAAAATTGTCGTGATTTTGCTTGTGTTCGCTCGCAACAGGCGGATGTCCACGGATTCGAGCTCCCGCTCGAACGTGCCGCGTGGCGAAATGGAGCTAGTCCTCCCTTTTCCCCCTTCGCACCGCACGCGGTCTCCGTGCCCTCTGACCCCACGTAAGGTCGACGATGGGCCTCGGCTGATCTCTCTCACGGTCCAGCATACAAATCCAGGCCTGGCCTGTTCTCCAGACAAGGCCCAAGTCGAGAAAGGTCCAGGTCCACTTTGTCCGCAAAATCAGGATCGACAAAACCCTTATTTTTTGAGTTAATTTTGATCGGCATCGTCCGTCAAACTTCATGGGAATAGGTCATGTCTTGGCACTCAGCTGATTAATTTTGGTGGCGATTTGCCTTGACTTTCGATGCGTTGGAAGCCGTGAGCTTTCGATGTGGTTGAGCGGCGCTAAGTCAAAATATTTTGACCCAATGGAGTGCAAATTTTCAATTTTTGAGGGATGGAGGTCGGCGAGGGTAGTGAAGTACCTCAAATTGAACACCTCGATGAGGTGCTTTTCTAGATATATCTAGAGCTTGAAACATTATTGACGTCAGTTGTGGGTTCACGTTATGAGGCGGGCAAACGCATATTTTTCATGGTTACTGGTTTGAGAACGATTCTCATCGAATCTCTCGTAGGCAGATATTCCTCAAGGAGTCGCTCCGAGTGATAGCACCTCTGTTCACCTCAGTGTTGACCTTTAAGAAGTCACACTGTGGTCACCTTTTGCAGAATACGGTGGTCACCCTTAAGGTGACCTTTGGTTTATTTGTTTTGTTTGTTTGTTTGTGAACAGTATTACGGAAAAAAATCCTCAAGATTTTTCGAAGCGGAATGGATCTGTGGTGGGTGGGGGAGGTGTATGTTCCAAGGATCTTGCCATTAAATTTTGGGGAGGGAGCTTGTTTCCCCCCCCCCCCGCGGCCCCCCAAAAATATTTTGTGTGAGAGAAAAAATTTTTTTTTTTTTTTTTTGCCTTTCTACATGTTTTAAGTATTTCAACCCCCGCCCCCCCCAACAAAAAAATTGGTTACCCCCCCCCTGTTTTGGCTGGTCCCCTCCCAAAGAATAAGAGAAATTTTTTTTTTTGCTTCTTTTCTTAGTAGGGTTTTTAAGTGATTTCCAAACCCCCCCATAATAAAAATTTTACCCCTCCCCCAAAAAAAATTTGTTAGAGAAAAATGTTTTTTTTTTGCATTTTTACATTTTAAGTGATTTCAACCCCCCCCCAAAAAAAATTGTTGAAGAAAAATGTTTTTTTTTTTTGTATTATTCTACATGTTTTAAGTTGATTTTTCCAACCCCCCCCCCCCCAATAAATAAATAAATTCTTAAATTATGGTAGAGAAAAAATTTTTTGCAACTTCTTTTCTTCAAACAAAGAATTTCGATTTCTTTTTTTTGCATTCTACATGTTCAAGTGATTTCCAACCCCCCCCCCCCCCGCTAAGAAAAAAATGTGGTTTGGATAAGAACTCTAACTGTCAGCACTCGTTGACATCATATTTAATGAATAAAATAAGTTCACTTGGAGGCGAGCCCGGCGAGTGATGTGGCGGCGGAGTTTTGCACTCTCCGAGTGCTCCCCCTCTAGTTAACCTGCCGCCATCGAAATGGACGGAGGTTACTGTTTCACCCCTGTGCGTGTGTGTGTTTGTGAACAGTATATGAAAAAGCTCGCTGGACTGATGTTCGACGAGAACTTGGGTGGGGATTAGATGTCCAAGGATCATGCCATCGATTTTGGACTTGTCCAAAAAAAATTTTTGTTCAAAAAAAACTCGATTTATTTGAAAATATTTGGAATTTTTTTTTTCATTCTACATGTTTTAGTGATTTCCAGACCCCCCCCAAAAAAATTGTTAGAGAAAAAAAAAAATTTCAACTTTTTTTTCATGAAAAATTTCGGAGTTTATTTTTTGCATTTGCTACATGCGCATCGACGTGAAGTTTAGTTTGGGACAATGCGTGGTTCAGTAGAGTTGAACCGTTTTGAGCCTACAATGAATTTATCAGGTTCGACGTAAGTGAGCCCATTTTGGTATAGTTTTAATGGCGGTGAGGTTTGCACTCTTCCCGAGTGCTCCCCTCTAGTTAACCTCCGCATCGTTCGAGAATGACGGAGTTACTGTTCACCCCTTTCTGTTTTTTGTTGGTTGTGCTTGTGTGTTTTTGTTGTTTGTGAAACAGTTATTACGGAAAAACGTCCTCACGGATTTCGACGAACTTGTGTGGGGGTTAGGTATGTCCAAGGATCATTGCCATTTAATTTTGGACTTGGCCTCCCCCCCCCCCCCCCCCCCAAAAAAAGAAATTGTTCGGAAAGAAATATATATTTTTTTCATTTTTACATGTTTCTACAGTATTTTCACCCCAAATGTCCCCCCCAAAAAATATAGTGACACCAAAAAGAAAATCCAGAGAGGTAGGGAAAAATGAGGAAAACGGGGAGCAAAAACGTAGACGAAAAAAAGCAAAGTAAAAGGTTGGGAAAAAAGTCGAATAAGGAAAGCGAAAAAAGGCGAGGGGCGGGAAGAGGGTGGAAGAAAAAAAGGGAAAGTTGGGAGTGGTCGCGCGTGAGGGAAAAACAAGAAGCGGGGGGAAGCGAGCAAAAAAGGGGAGGTGGAGGGGGGGTAGGGAGGAAATTTTTTTTTTTGCATTTCTACATGTTTAAGTGATTTCCCAACCCCCCCCCCCCCCAAAAAAGAATATGTTGGAGAAAAAACTATAACTGTCAGCACTGTTGACATCATATTAAATGAATAAGAATTATAAGGTTCACTTGAGTGCCCAAGCAGTGATGGCGGCGGAGTTTTTGCACTCTCCGAGTGCTCCCCCTCTAGTTAGGTATATGTTGTTCCCTCAATTCCCAATTGTATCTACTTTAAGTATTGTACGTTGTATTTGAGTTTGCTTATTTTGGTACAAATAAAGATATTATTATATTCATACTGCTTGATATTTTGCCGCAATCATGCTCTGCGTTGTACGTGATAATTAAATGATTATGAATTACAGTTGTTTTTCAAGTTGTGGTCATTATTTGTTACTGTGGCACGTATAAGATGTTGCAAACAAACTTCAATGTTTGATATGGCACCGGTGAACAGCGGTGCTCCGCTGGCCCCAGACCTACGGGTCGAGGGCTCCATCAAGCTGGAAGCTGAAGGGTGTCATGCACTGCAATGTTCGTATTTTTGCGTGCAAAGAAAAGGGTAAAAACAAAAACTCCATTTATGAACGTGATAAAGTTGAAAAATAACGTCATGCTTCAATGTTATGACAACGTTGAAATCTGACGTCATGGTGTTGCAAATTACAACTTCCACTGACCCAATTCTGACGTCAGGTACAACCAGAACATGACGCTGCAAAACAACGGTTAGAGATCAACGTTGTCACATCGTTGAGAATCTGATGTCATGGGTTTTGCAAATACAACTTCCCACTGACCCAATTCTGACGTCAGGATACAACCAGTACACGACGCTGCAACGACGTCAGATTTCAACATTGTCACAACGTTGAAATCTGACGTCATGGGTGTGCAAAAACAACTTCCCACTGACCCAATTCTAACATCAGGATAGAACCGGCAAACGACGTTGCAACAACGTTGTGTGCCTGCTGGGAACATCCTCAGCTCGTTTTGTAATTCCGTCTCTTTGTTTTGGTGTTTCTGTAACTCCGAAGTTTTTTCCCCTAATTTCTCTCTCGCCTCCTCACCTCTTTTGCATTCTTCCCTCTTCATTTCATCCATTTTCTTACGTATCTCTTTAGTTGTTCCTGAAATTTGTTCTCTTTTTATCTCCCCTTCTAGGCTTTCTCTTCTCTGATTGCCTGACTTACCTCTTCCTTCAGATGTTTCAATTCCAAATCGTGGTTCACTTTTTCCTCTTCCAGCTTTGTTTTCCTTTCTTCTTCCTCCCTCATGTTCTTCCTGTAGTTCTTCGAACTTCTTGACTTTTCCAGCAATTCTTCCTTCCTTTTGCTCCAGATATTTCTCTCCTCTTTTTATCTTCTGTTCTAGGCTTTCTCTTATCTGTTTGCCTGATCTTACCTCCTTCAGTAGTTCAATTCCTGTTTCGTGGTCGCGCCAGGTGGAGCCACGCCGCCAAAACCCACGGCTCCATTTTCTTTATTAATCTGCAAATTTTTCCTCCGATCCGCTCAAACTAAAATTCAAATTTGGCCATTTTTTTTTTCGTAACAATGTCCGGGGTGCGAAAATGCACCACTGGTCCAAATATCCCGCTCCTGACTACAGTTGTTGCGGATCCGGGGTGGCGGGATTCTCACCCGGGTCCTAGGCGCCACCCTCACCACCACCGTCTCTGGGGTTTATAATGCCGGCCGGCTCTGCAGAGGCCTCGGGTTCACGCGCCTTCAATCGCGATGATCCAACGTAATCCCTTGTACCTTGCCATGTGGGAATAGAACCCCTGGTTACAGACTGGTTGTTGTCAGATGCTGAGCGTTTTCTGCCAGTCTGAAACCATTTGGTTTTAATGCCAAATTGAAGGGATCGTTCCTCGACGCGGCACGAATTAATCCATAGCGGCAACTTCATACGAATTAACCAGATTTATTGGAGAACATCGGGATCACAACACAAGCAAAATCACGACAATGTTTATTAACATCCTCAACCCGTTCTTAACTAGGGAACCACGGACTACAGGTTTGAGGGGGTCGCTACCGAAATATGCCTTAAACAACGTGCAGACAAAGACAGACAGACAAACAGCTATGCATGCAAACAAGACAGAGTACTTGGTGAGGTTTATGCGAAGAGGACAGTGTCAAGAGCACGAATGTTCCTCGCAACAGGCGGATGTCCACGGATTCGTAGCTCCCGCTCGAACGTGCCGCGTGGCGATAGGAGCTAGTCCTCCCTTTTCCCCGCTTCGCACCGCACGCGGTCTCCCGTGCCCTCTGACCCAGCGAAGGTCGACGATGGGCCTCGGCTGATCTCTTCTCACGGTCCAGCATACAAATCCAGGCCTGGCCTGTTCTCCAGACAAGGCCCAAGTCGAGGTGCCGAGCTCCGCGGGCGGATCGACAAACGTGTCGAGCCGTGAGGTGAGTAGTACGGAGGCTCCGCGGTCAGACGCAGCCGAACCTGTCGATCACCTCCCCATACGAGTCGATCGTCGACTCGACGTGCAGGCAGCCTCTCAAAGCGACTGCCGTTATGTTTACCGGCAGATTCTACACTGTCACTCCTTCCTTCACTCGCCTTGAAAACACGTCGCGCCTCGAGAGCGACTGTTTCCACACACCGACCTAC
>CM068956.1:159864367-159891257 GCA_035128595.1 Eptatretus atami | reverse complement strand
CGAACACCCCGAATTTAGGTCGTACCTTTCAGATAAATCCGAAAGGTCACGGGCCCCTTATCGGACCGAAGATCGCCAATCGGTCGACCACGTGGGGTAGGGTCAATTGCCAATTTCAATACAGTCAACCCCCGCTTCATCGCGGTTCACCTATCGCGCCCCCGGTTCATCGCGGCGTTTCCCTTGGAACGTAACTAATTTTTTCTGCGGATTCCCCCGGTACATCGCGGTAATAATGTATAAATATAAATTATTTAAGCAATAAATTATAACGCGTGGTGCCGACCAGTCACACAACGCACGAAACAAAGTTTCGCTTGTGAACTTAGAATATTTTCTACGTTTTTCTCCAAGCCCCACGATGGCGCCCAAACGCCCTGCACCTTCGAAGGTTTCTGGAAGGAACCGAAGCGCCAGAGGAAGGTCCTGGGACGCTCCAGGAGAAGGTTAAGGTAAAGGTGCTCGATATATGCTTCGGGAAGGAAAAAGGTTGCCGCCGTTGACGAGCACTGCTCATACCAGCACCTACAAACCGACCAGACCAGACTAGTCGATCTCCGGCACCTCAAACCCAATCACTGCCAACGACCAGACCAGACCAGTCGATCTCCGCGCACCTCAACACCCAATCACTGCCAAACCGATCAGATCAGTCGAATCGATTTTTTGGGGAGGCGTCCATTCATCGCGGATTTCACTTAGCGCGGGGAGGTTTGGAACGTAACCCCCGCGAGAAACGGGGGATTACTGTATACCTAAGTACCCACGTCGTCAAACTACCGGGGAAATTCACCCTCGGCAGGATCTGCGCGATCGGGGCTGTTACGGAGCCGGATCCGAGTCGTACCCCGAGCGGAGAGTACCAGAACCCTGCCGGCCAATTGCACGATTACTGCAACAATGAGGCCTCCTAATCCCAATATCGCACCAGTGGCAAACAATGGGCAGAAATGACAAAGAACGAGTTGGTACATTCAACAAAAGGGATATTTATTTATTCCAATAATCGGGGAGGGGAACACAGAGCAGAGTTATCACGAATAAAGAAAGGTATCAAATGTATAAGCAATTCCTTAAACAATTCTACTTAGAGACAGGGCCCACGGACACACACACGCACACACAAATACCCAAAAGAGATGGACCTCGAGGTCTTTATTGCCCCTTCAGCTCGGAGGAGACGAGCTGAGGAAGAGAACGTGCTGGCGACCTGGCCGCGTTCGCGCGGCTCAACGTCCGCACCTTCCCGGAGCACCAGTCGCCAAAGAACGGACCAGAGCAGCCGAACCCAGAGGAGGCGAGACGAGGTGATTTCCCGTGATGAGATGGTCGACCGCTTGTAGTAATGGCGCCAGGCCGAGAACCCTCGGATGCGCGGGATGCAGTCAGCCGCAGACCCAGATAGAAGCGCGCTCGAGCAGACGGGACCCAATCTTCAATTCTTTTTCCATCGTTTTTGGGGCGCGGTCCGCTCCCCCGTCGCCTGCTCTCATTGGGTGGACAGTGTGTCGCGGCTCCGCCTTCTTGAAAAGGACCACCCCAGCTCTGGTCCGCGCGTCGCCCATTGGGCAGAAAATGACGCATACCCTTATTTGGCGCAAAGCCAGAACGAAGCGCTCCGTGCCAATATTTGGGCCATGCCAGAGCGAAACGCTTCGTGACCATATTTGGTGCGAAATCCACACCGCCTGGGGCGTGGAATTCCGCACATGCCGGCGAGCGCACGAAGAGCGTGGACAATGCGGCGAGCAGTGTTGTTGTTGTCGTTGTTGTTGGTGATGTAAAAATCCTAACTATAAAATAATTCACAGCACACGTACAATTAATCGCCCATTAAACATAGGATGGGACCCTACCTAGAAACATACTTACCGATATACAGTAACTGTTCTATAAGGACCTGAATGTTGAGTGCTCATGGCTGCCAGATTCGTAACAATATCTCCATCTTCATTACTACTCTTTTCCTCTTCTTCCTGAAATAAATCAAAGCAGACACTGCGCTCAGACAGCCGCCTGTAAAAACTGCAGCCACACCCTCAACGTATGCGTCCTTGCGGAGGCCAACACGTGCAGCACGTGCTGCGGCTGGGGGAGGGAAAATAGAAATCCGCAACAACACCACACGAGCATCAACAGCGCAGCTGCGAAGATACAGCGATACCCTCGAACTAACCTCTGCCGCAAGAAGCTCAAGGTGATCGTCTGACGTTTCCAATGATTTGGGATGAGATTGCTGGTTGCATTGAAAAGGCAAACGAACGAATATTTCTTAAAGAGGCTGCACGGATGTTGTTTTTCACAACACAGAAGCAAATGACCCAATATCAGCGAGAGAATGGCTGGCAGCTTGGTGCCAATAACTACATCGTCAGAGGCCGATAATAGAAAAACAACAACCACGCCACGTTGTACAGGACACAAGTGTGCAAGATACGGGTGGCGCGTTCTGTTCAACTAATTTCTGGATTTAATTATATCGGCATCCTCTTTTCCCTCCATTTCTCCATCTGATACTTATATCTATATTCTTTTTCATTCCAAACCTCCATCTAATCATTATATCCCATCGTTCCCCTCAATTCCTGACACAGATTGGGGTTGGCCCCGCGCACACGATAACAGAATTGGGCGAATGCGAGCGCTGACCACGTGGGCCATGGCGGATCCGCGCGTACTGTAGGAAACATGCTCGAAAGCAGGTGGACCTGTGCTTAGCTTGTGACACCTTATTATCGTACAGAGCAGGGCATGAATGGCACACATCTTGTTCTGGTCTGTGCATGGGTTTACCCTAACACCTAACCGTCGGTCCTCGCTGGCGGCCGCGGGTGGTGCCCACGGATGGCGGACGTCTCCTCGCCTCTCCGCCTGGTGAAGCCGCGATCAGGCAGAGGCGTGCTGTGCAGTTCGGATTGCTCGGGCTGCGTGGCGCATCGTGGAGCAGGCATTGATCAGCGCTAATCGGGGGTGCCCGGGCGGGCATGCGGGGCCGACACGACCCTTGGCCGGTCGCCGGGGCACGGTCCGGGAGATCGGTGCAAGGCAATTAATGTCGCGGAGTTCAGTGCGGGGCGATTCATATCATGGGGCTCGGAGGGAGACGATTCCGCAGCTTGGAGTTATCTTGCCGGAAGTGGAGTGGAGCCATTTCCAGCCATCACGGCCGGACCACGCAGTGGTCCCTGCCCAACCAGAGTGCCCGATTAGGGTGACGACACATCGCTTCGGGTGGTCCCCCACCCCGCACCACGGGGTCTATAAAGAACGAGGCGTGAGGCCATCCAGAGTTCCAGTTCCGGTTTTGGTGTCTTGCCATCGCTGCTGTCGGCTCGTCCCGTTCTCTGCCCGGCTTGGGGTCGATCTCTCCGCCTTCTTCACCCGCCCTTCTGTCGTCATCGCCTGCGACTCCGCCTCCACTTTTCCGCCTGCACGTCGCTGACTCCACCCACCCACCTGGTCCCGTCTTCCACTCCGCCCACTCGCTCTCGACTCCGCCTTCTCCACCCAAGTCCCTTCCTTCACGCCCGATGGATTTTCTGGACCGACGCTAGCTACACGAAGCAAGAGACGGCGCGCCAGCTGTCGGGGAGGTATCGCCCAGCGGAGCATCTCCCGAAAACGTATTGGTGGCGCGATCGGGCAATCATGCAAGTAGTAATGTAGTAATGTAGTAATTGAGAGACCGTTAGCCTCATCTCCTCTCCTCCTTTTTCTCTTCATTCACTCCTCTTCATAGGGGTGTGTGTGTGTGTGTTTGCCCTGGCGCCTGTCCTTGTAAATTAAGATTGCAGAAGATTATTATTTCGGGTTAAGTCTGCTCTGTGTCTGCTTTTGTATAATTGTCGCACCTCACGCTTCTTTCTATCCCTGCATTACATAACAATAAAACTACTATTCACTGTGCCACATAACTTTCCTCGCCTGCTTGTAAATAAATTACTAGTCAAAATGTTCCCAGCTTGTTTTTGTCTGTTCTTGCATTGATCCAGCATGGTCCGAATTCTAGCTTAGCCAGGACTTTATTCCCAACGATCCGTTCCTTTTAGCTGGTACGTCCTTGGCAGTGTCGCTCGCTGCATCCAATCCGGTTAAGTGATCCGGTTCAGACAAGGCGTACCGAGGACATGTCCCCGTTAATTAAATCACGTGATTAATTAGGTAACCCGGTTAACCCTTGGACTTGAGGACCCTAGGTCACGCAGTTGAGTTATTGACGTTCACGGTCGGTTAGCGACCCGCCGCGTTACGGAATTATCCGTGTGCGACGGCCTGCAATGCCTGAGTCTGGTGGGAACCCGAGATAGCTTCCCCCCCCCCCCCCCCGGTGGTCTTCTCACCCGACCCCTGGCTCCGCAACAAACATATATATATATATATATATATATATATATAACATATATATTTTTATATACACTACCAGTCAAAAGTTTGGACACACCGACTCATTCAAGGGTTTTCCTAAAATCTTACTGTGAAGACATCCAAACTATGAAGTAACACATATGGAATTATGTAGTCACCAAAAAAGTGTGAAACAAATCAAAGTATGTTATATATTTTAGATTCTTCAAAGTAGCCACCATTTGCCTTGATGACAGCTTTGCACACTTTTGGCATTCTCTCAACCAGCTTCATGAGGTAGTCACCTGGAATGCTTTTCCAACAGTCTTGAAAGAGTTCCCACATATGCTGAGCACTTGTTGGCTCCCTTTCCTTCACTCTGCGGTCCAACTCATCCCAAACCATCTCAATTGGGTTTAGGTCGGGTGATTGTGGAGGCCAGGTCATCTGATGCAGCACTCCATCACTTCCCTTCTTGGTCAAATAGCCTTACACAGCCTGGAGGTGTGTTTTGGGTCATTGTCCTGTTGAAAAACAAATGATGGTCCAACTAAGCACAAACCAGATGGGATGGCGTATCGCTGCAGAATGCTGTGGTAGCCATGCTGGTTAGGTGTGCCTTGAATGCTAAATAAATCATCGACAGTGTCACCAGGAAAGCACCCCCACACCACCTCCTCCATGCTTCACTGTGGGAACCACACATGCAGAGACCTTCTCTGCATCTCACAAAGACACGGCAGTTGGAACCAAAAATCTCAAATTTGGACTCGTCAGTCCAAAGGACAGATTTCCACCGGTCTAATGTCCATTGCTCGTGTTTCTTGGCCCAAGCAAGTCTCTTCTTCTTATTGGTCTCCTTTAGTGGTGTTTTTTTTTGCAGCAATTCGACCATGAAGGCCTGATTCACACAGTCTCCTCTGAACAGTTGATGTTGAGATGCGTGTTACTTGAACTCTGAAGCATTTACTTGGGCTGCAATCTGAGGTGCAGTTAATTGGCAATTTCTGAGGCTGGTAATCTAATAAGCTTATTCCTCTGCAGTAGAGGTAACTTTGGGTCTTCCTTTCCTGTGGTGGTCCTCATGAGAGCCAGTTTCATCATCGTGCTTGATGGTTTTTGCAACTGCACTTGAAGAAACTTTCTAAGTTCTTGAAATTTTCAGGATTGACTGGCGTTCATGTCTTAAAGTAGTGATGGACTGTCATTTCTCTTTGCTTAGTTGAGTTGTTCTTGCCATATATGGACAACTAGAGTACGGACAAAATAATGGTCTTTTACCAAATAGGGCTAATTACTGTACACCAACCCCACCTTGCCACAACACAACTGTTTGGCTCAAACTTATTAAGAATGAAAGAAATTCCACAAATTAATTTTTAACAAGACACACCTGTTCATGGAAAAGCATTCCAGGTGACTACCTCTTGGAGCTGGTTGAGGGAATGCCAAGAGTGTGCAAAGCTGTCATCAAGGCAAAGGGTGGCTACTTTGAAGAATCTAAAATATAAAATATATTTTCATTTGTTTAACACTTTTTTGGTTACTACATAATTCCAAATGTGTTATTTCATAGTTTTGATGTCTTCACTATTATTCTTCAATGTAGATAATAGTAAAAATAAAGAAAACCCTTGACTGAGTCGGTGTGTCCAAACTTTTGACTGGTACTGTAAGTACATACCAGTGGGACATGCTTGCACACCACTGTGGTGCATCCCACATGCAGATATAATAAGTAAAAGCGTTATATATTTGATGATGTGGATTGTGAGAGATTAAAATATATTCAAGAGTACTCGGTTTTAATCATGTGCAAGGTTAAAGACAAACGAAAAATGTTTCACATTCATCATTAAGTTAATCAAACAATGACCAAAAACATGGCAAATCATGTAACCCAAAATGCAATAAAATTGAATATGGAATATTAAAAGTGTGCTCTCATTACTACGATTACTCAGTAATCAACAAATTTGCTAGCTATTAAAATTACTTCGTAATTAGCAATATTTTAAACGTATCAATACTTAAAGGTCCACTGAAATAGAGCTTCATGTTTGGTTTAATGAATAAATTTGGTTTCTCCAAACACATACATATTTTTTGCTCTTTTCTTGAATAAAAACTTTGAAACGAAAATGTTGGTGAATTTTAGATGCGTTTTGTATCATTATTTCCCCACCCCCAAAATCTGTCGCTGGTACTACAGAGAATATCATGTGACCCTAATAACGTCATCTCAAGAATTCTCAAATCTGGAAGTGTATCTCAGTAGAACTGCATCGCGCCCATGCACACCCTAAAAGAGCAATTTCGTTCTCCACTATAGAAAGAGGAAACAAAATGCTGATTTAACTCCATCAAATATTCGCTAATGCATGGATGGTTTGCACGTGAACTGATTTATGACTGTTTTGACAGCTCCGATACATTAAAGTGGTGCATATTTACAGCTCACAATAAGTGTAAACGTTTTTCAAGATAAATTCTCACCACTCAGTTCGACCCTCAGCATAGTAGTACTCATGTAGATATGCTCCTCAACTTCTCCGTATTCTTCCTCGAATCTCTGAGAATAATTCTCTCCTCCTTTTGCAGGGCACTTCGGCAGCTCAACACAGCCACAATGTTGACCACTTCCATGCCAAACAGACTGAAGTATGATGTAAACAATGCACCAAGCACGTACGCAACATAAAGCCCTCGGTGGTGCAGCCTGGATTAAAAAAAAAGAGCTGTGCCAGAGGCCGAAAGAAATGTGTGGCAATCGCGCCGGCAAGATCACGAGCTGTAAAAGCCCTGGGGAGTGAAAAATATGAGTAGGCTTCTGACCACTTCTTCTTAGGCTTCTTGAGTAGGCTTCTTGACTTGTGGGCTGCAGGAAATAAACCGCACTCAAGGCCGACTGACGAAGACAGCCCCATGACAGTCTTCATGGACCACACGCAAGGCAAACTCATGCGATATTAAATAATTGTATACCATCGGCATTTTCTTGAAAATGAACGTGTTATATTTTTCATAACTACAAGAATGAGAGAAAACTGTTACATCGAAATACAACACAACTTAACTCATACTTAAAACGACTTTGCTCCACCATTCTATCTCGGATCAATATATACTTTCAGAGAGATATTTGTCATATATTACATTGTCTATGCTCTCTCCACTTTCCATCTCTGGTTCATACATGTCTGGCTTAATTGGCTTTGCAGCACCAACACGGCATAAGTTTCACCATAAGATTGTATTTCAGAAAATACCTTCCTCAGGTTCACTTCCTTGCGTCGACGATTTTGAAATGAGTCGTGCTGCCATTTCTTCGTGCATTTCATCGAAACTGTGTGTTGATAATGCACGACAGCATGTCTATCCATTGCAGTACTGAAACAATCGTTCTGGAAATGACGTCACATGGATTACACAATAACCATGAAGGTTTTCTCAAGTTTTTAGGGGCGGTACCAGCCATGTTGGCTTTGTTAATTTTAACACCTCAAAAAATTATTAGAACTAAAAACCATGTTGAGTTCTTTGTTTATTACTTACAAATCAAGATCATCACATCAAATTCTTTTTTTTGGAAACATCAGGTGCAGTGGATCTTGAAACACATCATCGATCAGAAACAGACATAGGAATCACTTGTAATTGCTGCCTTTCTAATGTATAGGGTCCGGTCTCCTTTGATTGTTATAAAATCCCATTGTGGTTGCATTCTGTAAGCAGCTATATAACTCAAGTAAGCGAACAATTAGTGAATAGAATGAGCTCTTTATTCCAAAGTATACAAAGTAGGTTTCTTCAATGTAAATACGACAAAAGTTATAAAATAAGAGGTGGAAGAGGCGCTTGTAAACATTGCCAAGCAACCAGGCTCAGGTCAGGTATGACTTATCCTGGTTCTGTGCTCTGTACGCAACATAAATCGGTCAGGTATGACTAACCCCACAACTGACATCCAACTCAACAGCTGCGCCAGAGCAGCGTGTCGCTTTGTCCACTTTCCGCCGGTACTCCAGGGGCCTCCATCTGGCCATCCCCCAGGCAGATGCCTGGCCCATCCCAATCTCCTTGAGATGCCGATCAACCTGCTGCAACCACGAGACACATTGTCGGCCCATTGGCATCCTCCACTCACAAGGCTCCCTCGCTGAGAGAATCTGGTGAGCAGGATCAGCATCAGGAAAATGAGCCACATGTCCAAACAGCCGCAGCTGACGCCCACGGACTATGCAGGTAACAAATCTCATTTGAGTCCCTATCAAGAATTATCAAGAAATAACCCGATCAAGAATTATCTGAGCAAAGACTTTGCCTGGCACTGAGAGCAGCGTCACCCCTTGGTCGTTGTTGCAGTGCTGGCGATCACCATGCCTGGTGTTGGCTTAATGGTTAGGGTGGTGGGCTTGGGATCCTTGGATCATGAGTTCAAATCCCACTCGGTTGTTGAATTAATACCAGGTGGGGTTGACTCTGTTGTCATCCTTCCGAGGGCTGCAAAATGAGTGCCAGCTTGCTGGTATCCTGTGTCGGATTGGCGACCCGTCCAGGAATGTGCCCAATAGCCAAGGACTCTGCATAGGCAGCACCAACGCTCTGCACAGAGCATGTCCCAATGGATGGATGGTGATCACCCTTCCCTTTCCAGAGAGGGACACCGAGGCCCCTCTCCAGTCAGTTGGGATGATGCCTGTGTTCCAGGCAGAGCACAGAACTGCATGCACCGACATGAGTACAGTATTTCCACCAGCCTTGAGAAGTTGAGCATGGATGCCACAGAATACAGGAGCTTTGCCCCATTTCAACTGGTTCACCACAGCCTGTGTTTCCACAAATGAAGTTGGATCACAGTTGATTTGAGAGTCAGCAAGAGGAAAAGTAACACCCTTGACATCCATCTCAACAGCTGGTGGATCAGCCTGGTGCAGCCGCTCAAAGTAACCAGCCCAGCGGGCCTTCACTTTGGACTCCTCTGTCAAGAGCCTACCACCCTCTGCTCTAACTGCATGCAGTACACCGGGATTGGGCTTGCAGGAACGCAATGCGAATTCCCCTGTAAGCAGGACAAGAATCACGTGATCACAGGTGATGCTCAACCCCCTCACAGATTCCTTGCATTTCGGCCTCCTTGTCCACCTTCAGCACACGTACAGTTTTACGTCTCAACTCCCTGAACAGCTCAGCTAAGCCATTAAGCCTGGCCCTGTGACGACTCTGGTGAATGGTATCCAGCGTCCCATCAGAGACAAAATCATTCTTCACCTTCTGGTGAGTTCCAAGACATTCACCGTCAGCATCAAGGATGGTGGTCTTGAAGGCACTCCACAACTCTTCAGGATTCCCCAAAGCACGGAGACTCCCCAAATTCCCACTCAGCCTGTTCACAAACTCATCAGCGACACTCTCATCCTTGAGCTTGCCAACATCCAGCATAGACTGGGATGGTACCATTCTCCTGGATTTAAGGTGCAACTCCAGAGTAGCTCCAACAAGCCAGTGGTCAGTATTGAAGAACTGAGCACTCCGGTAGACCCTGCAGTTCTGTATTATCCCACAGCGACCATCAACGAGCACATGGTCAATCTCCTTTGCCACACCACCAACGTTGGAATACCAACTCCAGCGATGAGCTTGTGGGTGCTGAAACCATGAACCAGCCACCCTAAGTCTATGACTTCTTGTAAAGTCAAGGAACTTAGTGTTATTCTGGTTCACAGTTCCAGACCCATGGGGACCAACACATGTTTTCATAACCATCCCTAATCAGTTTCCAGTCGATGGCATGAATCCCCCAAGACTCGAAGAGTATCCTGCCTGTGGCACTGATCAACCACAGACTTGAGCATGGCATAGTATGCGTCCTTTATGGTGAGATTACTCGCCTCATTTGGAGTATACACAGAGACCAGGGAAACGACACCCAAGGAGCTGACAAATCCTTTGTCTCTAATATGCTCGTTGACCGGTGTTACCTCAATTATCATTGGAGTCAGCTTTTGTTCACAGGTACAGCAACTCCTTGGGCATGGTAACCATCAGAGTGACCAAACCAATAGTAGGTGTAACCACCACCATGATCTCGCCACTATCCGGTCTCTGAACCTCAGAGAGTGCTGCAATACTGATGTTCAAACGCTTGAGCTCAGATGATAACGGAGACAGGTGATCATCCTCTCTTAGGATGGACATTCCAGGCACCCACCTGAAGGGACCGCCTCAGGTTAACCCAAGGAGACCACCGTCTGGTTGATGACATCTCAGCACCACCCCGACACACACTACCGCAATCTGACTCAGGAAGTTTACCCCATGCTTTTCCTCCTATCATCAAGGAATGGGGGTCCCAAAGGCTTTGCCCCAATCCCGCCATCTAATGAGCTGCCCTACGAAGGGCAGCAGCACAGGAGGGAATCCCACGGAGTGGGGTTTCAGTTTTCTTTGCATTTGTGTTTCTTTGCACCAACCTCCTAAAAAAAAAAGAGTAACCCAACTGCAGTAGGACGTCCACAGACACAGTTGGGCACTAGAAATGTATGGTCGTTGGCTCACAAGGAGCTCCTCTGCCCTTTAACAGGTTTTGTTCTTCATCCTGCTGGGTGTCCATATCCATACGCCCTCCTCACCAGAAAACCTGGTGGGGAAGACGGTTTAGTCGCCGACAACCCGACCATGGAACAGGTTAGTACAGGTTTACATGGTACGTGTAGCAAGTCACAGATCTAATGTCTTGACCTCACAATACCAGATCAGGTCAGGTACGGGAGAGGCGCTTGTTAACATTGCTAAGCAACCAGTCAGTGTGTAAGCTCCATTGTCTTGGGTCACGTGACCTGCAGTGAGCAGACAGAGCCCTGCACCGGCTGACGCTTAACCGTGGATATTTTCGAATTTTTCCTGACCGTTTTGTGATTTTTTCCCTGGCATATTGACTTCGAGTTGTATCGATATGCCGAATTTAAGCTTTCTACCCCCACTTCGAAGGTACTAAACATTTATATCAGCGAGTGAGTGAGTCAGCGGTTAGAAAGAGCATCCTGGACAGTGCAGTATTAGATACATGTCCTCAAGGCCAGACGGTCTGCTAGTCCCTGAGATTATGTGCTCCCCAATTGGATGCACTTCTCCCGTTTCACGTCCTTTCCATACTGTACATCAAATAGCTTTCTAATCCTCTCGTCTCGTCCATTCATTTCCCTTGTTGAACCATAGTAAGATTGCTCTTTCAAGCATTAAGCCATTCTCTTGAGCGTTTAATAATTAGTCATTCATGCACGACTTTGACATTTATGCTTTCATATTAACTATATGAGAATTTCCACCAAGGCTCTCCCATCGATCGTCGATAATTGATAGCATGTGCTTATAAATGGTATTAAAGGACATTTCCTGCAACAACAGGAGCGCAGCTTGCAGGCCCTTGGCTTGCTTTTCCACACATTGTTACCCTTTGTTCAAAAGAGCGCGTTGTCCCTCCCAGCTCTCACTCTTTCCCCACACTTCGTCTCCCTCCTCCCTCCCCACCCCCGCCTCACATTGTCCCTCCACACGAGGGCCACCCCGCGCGAGCTTCGGCTTTGTTTTCGCACCTCTGCCGCTCTGTCGGGGCCTGCCATTGTGGCCGCACTAATCCCATGATTAATGGACGCATGACCTGGCCATTTGCATCGCTCCCCAGAGCGGCCGGCCGCACATGCGGCCTGCCCGGACGAGCAGCCTGTGTCATCCCGCTCCTCTCGCCGGGTCTCTTCTCCTCACGGAGAACCCGGTCGTGGCCCCTGCTGCTCGGGGCCTAGATCTTTAACCCAAATAATTGTGACGTCGCATCGAGTCCGACAAGAGCCTGATGGGAGAGCTTCGGCAGACGTCCTCGTCAGGCCGCCATCGACGATACAAACGGCAGCAACCGCGATGTCGTCGACGGACGATGTCGGACCCCGCCTGGACGCCTGAGGTAAATTGGCTCAAGGGATGAGGATGGACCGTATTCCCAACTCATGGAGAATATTATTTAACGCAAACAAATTTTTTTAACAGTGGCATATTCTGTTTTAACCTACATTTTTTTTTTTTTATTCTTCAAATGTCGTTTTATTAATTTCTCTCCTTCGTCCTCTCAGACGGTCATATAACAAAAAGTAATCATAATTACAGCATAAATACCATACGATTGAGGTATAAGTATTCAACGCGTCGAATTTTGTATTTCTACCAATCATAGCCGATATATAAACGGTTCTTATAATGTTTAAATAACCTTATCGATGATGTTGTTGTTTTTTCTCCTCAAACGTTTTCTGATTTTCGTTTGAAATTTGCTTAAAGTTGTTGATTTTTCCTCAAATATTATTGATTTGTGTTTGAAATTTGCATAAAGTTGTTGTTTTTTCTTCAAACGTTTTCTGATTTGCGTTTGAAATTTGCATAAAGTTGTTGATTTTTCCTCAAACGTTTTCTGATTTATGTTTGAAATTTGCATAAAGTTGTTGATTTTTCCTCAAACGTTATCTGATTTGTGTTTGGAATTTGCATAAAGTTGTTGATTTTTCCTCAAACGTTTTCTGATTTGTGTTTGAAATTTGCATAAAGTTGTTGATTTTTCCTAAACGTTATCTGATTTGTGTTTGAAATTTGCATAAAGTTGTTGATTTTTCCTCAACATTATCTGATTTGTTTTGAAATTTGCATAAGTTGTTGATTTTTCCTCAAACGTTTTTGATTTGCGTTTGAAATTTGCGTAAAGTTGTTTTTCCTCAAACGTTATTTGATTTGCGTTTGAAATTTGCGTAAAGTTGTTGTTTTTTCTCAACATTATCTGATTTGCATTTGAAATTTGTGTAAAGTTGTTTTTGTTGTTGATTTTTCCTCAAAGTTATCTGATTTGCATTTGAAATTTGTGTAAATTGTTGTTGTTGTTGTTGATTTTTCCTCAAACGTTATCTGATTTGCGTTTGAAATTTGCGTAAAGTTGTTGTTGTTTTTCCCTCAAACATTATCTGATTTGCGTTTGAAATTTGCGTAAAGTTGTTGTTTTTTCCTCAAACGTTTTCTGATTTGCGTAAAAATTTTTTTTCCTCAAAACGTTTTCTGATTTGCGTTTGAAATTTGCGTAAAGTTGTTGTTTTTTCCTCAAAGGTTATCTGTTTTGTGTTTGAAATTTGCATAAAGTTGTTGTTTTTTCCTCAAAGGTTATTGATTTGTGTTTGAAATTTGCGTAAAGTTGTTGTTTTTTCTCAAACGTTTTTTGATTTGTGTTTGAAATTTGCATAAAGTTGTTGTTTTTTCCTCAAAGGTTATCTGATTTGTGTTTGAAATTTGCGTAAAGTTGTTGTTTTTTCCTCAAACATTATTCTGATTTGCATTTGAATTTTGTGAAAGTTGTTGCTTGTTGATTTTTCCTCAAACGTTATCTGATTTGCGTTTGAAATTTGCGTAAAGTTGTTGATTTTTCCTCAAACGTTATTGATTTGCGTTGAAATTTGCATAAAGTTGTTGTTTTTTCCTCAAACTTATCTGATTTGCATTTGAAATTTGCGTAAAGTTTTATTTTTTTCCTCAAACGTTATCTGATTTGCATTTGAAATTTGCGTAAAGTTGTTTTTTCCTCAAACGTTATTGATTTGCATTTGAAATTTGCATAAAGTTGTTTTTTCCTCAAACATTATCTGATTTGATTTGAAATTTGTGTAAAGTTGTTGCTGTTGATTTTTCCTCAAACGTTATTTGATTTGCGTTTGAAATTTGTGTAAAGTTGTTGATTTTTTTCCTCAAAGTTATCTGATTTGCGTTTGAAATTTGCATAAAGTTGTTGTTTTTTCCTCAAACGTTTTGATTTGCATTTGAAATTTGCGTAAAGTTTTATTTTTTTCCTCAACGTTATCTGATTTGGGTTTGAAATTTGCGTAAAGTTGTTTTTTTCCTAACGTTATCTGATTTGCGTTTGAAATTTGCGTAAAGTTGTTTTATCTCAAACGTTATCTGATTTGCATTTGAAATTTGTGAAAGTTGTGTGTTTTTTTCCTCAAACGTTATCTGATTTGCGTTTGAAATTTCCGTAAAGTTTTTTTTTTTTTCTCAAACGTTATTGGTTCACGAGTCAGTAAGTGACCTATATTCGTTATGGGTGTGTGTCTGTCTGTCTGTCTGTCCTGAGCATAGCTCCGTGGGTTTTGATCCGATCTGATAAAATTTGGTGGGGAGGTTTATATCATGATCTAGTTGTGTTTTCTGAGAATGGGCGTGCTGCGCCCATTATGGGCGAGCCACGCCCAAAAAACGTGTTTTTTAGGGGTAGCCGATTTCAAGTTACATCTTCTCGAGGGGGTTTGTCGAATCTGGCAGGGGTTTTCGATATTTGGTTAGCCCAATGGCACCTGCATAGCCCACCGGAGCTCGATTTTTCATTTTCGTCCCAAGGTCAAGGTCAAAGGTCTGAACTTAGAAAATGTCAAAAAATCAATAAATTGGGCATCGAGCTCCTAGGGTTTTCAACTGTTTTGAATGAAAGTTGGTATGCAAGTAGTGCTCTTCGAGTACTACAACTTTCATCATTTACGTTTTTCCCGCCATAAAAAAGGCGAACTACGTTTAGGATTTCGCAATTCGTGGTCGATTTGTAGTGCTCTTCAGATTACTAACAACTTTCATCATTTACGTTTTTCCCATTCCCGCCAGTTTGCCCGTTTGAATGAAAGTTGGTATGCAAGTAGTGCTCTTTGAGTTTACAACTTTCATATTTACGTTTTTCCCCGCATAAATATAAAAGGCGAACTACGTTTAGGATTTCGCAATTCGTGGTCGATTTGTAGTGCTCTTCGAGTACTACAACTTTCATCATTTACATTTTTCCCGATTCCCGCCAGTTTGCCCGTGGCGTCCCTCGAAGGTCAAAAAATAAAAAGGCGAAGCGTGTACATTGCTCGTGAACCATCGCCGTCTCCAGACTTGTCTGATTTGCGTTTGAAATTTGCAAAAAGTAATTTATTTTGACTGATTATTAACCTGTGCCACTGCACACCTGCAGTTGATTTTGATATTTGAAGCGATTTGAGAAACACCGTGCAAAGCTCATCTGCCATCCAAGCAGAAGCAGCATTGAGCTCTGTTGCTTGACACTCTTGAATCATTCCTTCGTCACTTTTATATAAGAAAAAAATCCTTTCAAGTTGTATGCTGGTTGAGTTAACGAGTGAACTAAAGGAGCAACCCCCCCCACAATTCGATGAGGATAACAAAGATATTTGTAAAGATAGTTGTTAATCATTTAGAAACCAGGTGTTCAGCTCAGGTGTACCCCGATGTCACAAAGCCGGAGCCATTACACTTTCGGCATGTCTAGTTTGTGGTGAATTTTAAAAGGAAATGGGAAAATGAAGTCAATAATGCAGAACCTTGTCGTGTTGAAATATTGTTTTATTGCTGAGATATAAAGGTGAAGGTGTAAGACTACCACCACTACTTTTAATGGCCCCAATTGTTCCCACCGTCTTATGCAGTCAGCAGGGGAACATTTTTGACCGTAGTCTTTCACGGGCCGGCTGGCCATGCCTGGCGTTCGAATGAAGGCGGCAGAGATTTGGAATTTGTTCCGGGTGTCAGTAATAAGTCACCTGCTCTTCACAAAGGACACCGTGGGGATCTTTTGCTTCCACCAACGACCTGTGCTGCCAGACGGGCTCGACGTCCATCGGAGCGACGACGCACGCGTTTACGCCTCGCAATGCACGCGGACCACCGTGCTGACAATTTATAGCTGCGTCGAGATTCGATGGGATGGGACTCACACGGTCACACTACACCCAGGTAATACTAATTAGATGGCTCAGAGTCGAGTGCGCATAGCCTGCCAGCCCTGTGAGAGAACAGGCTCGTGCGTCAAAAATGAAGGACACAAACGGTTAAATTCATTTAGAAAGAGCTCCAGAAGAGTTCACGATATTAGAGCCTGTTCAACTTTAAACAATGGATTCTTTCAAATTTAATGGGAGAGAAAAAAAAAAAACTTGAAACAATCGGGTAAAAAGAGGGCTGAAGAGGAAGTATATCATGTATCAAAGTGAGAGTGCAGCACTCATGCAGAAACGTACAAATCGTGCAGTTCTTCACAAGGTCAGCTCAGTGACGGTTGTTGATAAATTGTCGGGCCCCTTTTTTTTTTTTTTGCGGCCATGAGACGGACAATATCAGGCGATGCAGCTGGCCGGCGCTTGAAGGATGGGACTCGGGCTCCACGCTGATGTTGTCCGGTCTCGTCGTGTTTATCTTACAAACGGCCGACCGCTTGGGGACTGACCTCAGACGCGTCTCGAGCTGCGGAATCGACTAGAGACAGAGCGTGTGGCCAACGGCCAATTTCCCAGCGAAACACTCGTGATGTCAACATATGGTACAAGTGGTTAAAAAAATAATTTCTTTAAAATCATTCTTGTGCAGCAACATCATCAAAATATTATACCTGCTGGATTACAAGGTGTTGGCGATGTAGGTGATGATTGGGCACTGCCGTTGTTAAGAGATGGAATCATCATTACGCCTTAAGAGATTGCGCTCTCGATTCGTAAAATCCGAGTTTGAATCCGTTTCTTTTTTAAAATGTCCCTTTTGCAAGTTTACTTCTTCGTTCGTCTGCAGCACAAAGCTGCGGGCTAGCATCATTGGCTGAGGGTGTGGCTGTGCCGCTGATGCAATGCCCTCTACTGGTTCGGGCAGGATTTCTAATAAGTCATGGTGCCGGCGATAGTTCGCCTACTCTTCGCGAAGCACCCGTTTTACGTCCATCCAAGGGACAGCACAAACATTGATGAATCACCCTTTCTGTGAAACACTCGGATGACAGTTTATAGCTAGGTCAGGATTCAAACCCAAGCTAGACAGCTTTGAGGTGAGTGTGCGTACCTTTCGGCCATCCTGTCAGCCCTTGTAAGTTTACTGTCTGCTTACCTTAAATCTGTATGGGATATCCTTGTGTATGAAGAATTGTGTATCAAAGTCTCTCTGCGTTCACCCTGTAGGTCGAGCTATTGTAATCCAATGATTGCAGGTTCAAACTCAAAAGGCAATGGCAAAGCACCCGGGCAGTGTATGTAGTTCTTTGCTTTGAGAGTGCTGTTGCAGCTCCTAATCTCCTGGTAAAGAGGACGGCACATTGGATGGATATATCAAAGGCTATAAATGCTTCTCAACAAATATACACTGCCCTCTATTGTTAATATTATTGCTCAAAGGAGTGAAACAAGGGTTGAACATTCAAATGAAGGTCATTGACATACACACACACACACACACACACGCATTTGTAGTACTGTGTAAAAGTGACGAGTACAGTCAGCAATCCCGAAAAGGTCACAACACAATAATTCAATTCAATAAAGCACTTTCTGCTTTTGTGCTGTTCTGATAAAGCCAGACAAATGTGGGTTTAAACTGAAACACTGAACGGAAGGCTTTTTCAACTTTACAGACTGTCTCACCTCAACTACGCTCCCTCCCTCCCCACCCATCCACCACCCCCACCAGCCACCTCTTAACACACACACACACACACACACACAATAATTTCCCCTTGGACTGCAGGAAGTGTGTTGGATATAATCAGATTGCAGGTGGTAGTGGTACGGAAACAGAACAAAATAATGCACCGGTAATTTGCAGACCCATGGTCTCTCTCCTAAGAAACTTAACCCCTCTTTATCATTATTCTCTACACCTGTGCATTATATTTTGCTTCTTTAAATGATAAATAAACTTCGAGAGGATTTCTTACTAACTCATTCATTAATTAACTGCTCACGTGATATCCATGAGTTATTGTCCTTTTTCCCTTTCACCCTACTTTGTGTCTCTTGACCCTTTGGCCCATGTTGTTCTGCTTTTGCGTGAATCTCAACACCTGCATAAAAAGATGAACCACCATGAATAAACATCACTTCCCTTACTATTAACACAGGCAATGCAGTTTGCTAAATCATCATTCCTGACAGACACTTGCTTTTCGTTCGTATGCAGCACATGGCTGACGGTAACATCATTTGCTGGGGGCATGGGTATGCCCCTGACGCAGTGCCCCCTGTAGGTTAGAGCAGGAATTTGGAATTTTTCCAGGGTCCCAAAGATAGATTGTCGACTTCGCGAAAAACACCATGGGATATTTAACGTCCACCAACTAATGCTAGTAGATGGGACGCCCAGTTTATCGTCCATCTGAGGGATGGCACGCATACTGATGGCTCGTCCTGCCTGCGAAACACAGGGATGACAGTTTATAGCTGGGTCAGGATTCAAACCGAAGCTAAACAGCTCAGAGATTAGTGTGATGATGATGATGATGATGATGAAGATAACAATGGGAAGAAGAACATGCAGAGATTCTCACTGGGCAGAATAATAACACAAATAAATTACGCGCAGGTGGAGGCCATTAAGCCCATCATGCCTACGCCCACTCATCAACGCGACACCAATTTAACAACACCAGATAAAATAAGAAAAATGCAATATTTATTCTTTTAATGAAGTGTTTTTTTTTGTGCATTGTTTTATTGTGTAATGAATGAAGTTCACCTGCTCTTTAACACCACAAAAGATTTGGGTGCCCTCCATCAAATTCTGTGGATACTTTCGTGTACACTTTCTGTGTGTACTTTCATTGCATAGACTAATTTGATAACTCATCAACCATGAGGTCGAATGTCTGCAAGGAAAAAAAAAAGTCAGAAAAACTTGTGTGTCTAACAAATAAATTTGTCCAGTCACGATGAACAATTCTTTTGGGATTTATCCAAAGTGAAATGACACGTGTCCTGACATCATTCCCTTCCGAAAGTGAAAATGGGATTTCAAGCATCTTCTCTGTGGGTAAGTCATGCTGTCTCGGTAAGAAGGAAGTGTCAGTTTTTAAGGGGCCGAGCTTACGTTCATGTCTTCCAGCATTCCTGCTACCAATGGCATATGTTGTGACCTTCCGACAAGAAGCTTCGGGAATTTTTTTTATTATCACAGTTTTCGACAAGCTACCCATTCAAAATTGCTTGTGGCCAACATTGATGGAGTTACAGGGAGTTTGGCAAAAATATCAGATCGATGAATTAGCTAGAGATCAATGAACAGCAAGACCCCATAAATTGTCACCACCTGTGATTGCTACACCTGCGACACTGCACTCACTCCACTGCCAATGATTTTTCTTTCATGAGCTTATGTGTATTCAACGACCAAAAATAGATGAATCATTCGAAAGTGTTATCTGAAACATCAGGATTCTTTGGGAAAGATAAATGTGCAGAGAGAGCGTCAGCCCATAGCTTGCACGTGCATTAATCCTGTCATTACTCGCCCTTCGAAGAAACAATGGCTCGCATATATCCGCACCTCTGCCACTGCCCATTTACACCTTGCCATCATGCTCGGCCAGTTTGTATACTAATTTCATATCCCCAACATGCTGCCTTTCACACCATGACATACAATTGCTCTGCACCGGCATATTAGCGGGAATCTGGCATGGTGATGAAAAAAGAACAAAACCGAAGCTCCTTTGGGCACCCCTGTAACAAGAGTGACAAAAGCTGGATGGAAAAAAGAATACCTTACACCCTGTACATGTTTGTATACATATACTGTATATGGATGCATATATATATATATATATATATAAGAGAGATCTGATTTTGCGTTTGAAATGCAATTTTTCTGCTCTGATTGCGTGAAATTGGGTAATGTGTTTTTCCTCAACGTTATCTGATTTGCGCATTGAAATTTGTGCAATAGTTGCTGTGTTTTTTTCCTCAAAACGTTATCTTGAGTTTGCGTTTGAAATTTCCGTAAAGTTTTTTTTTTTTCCTCAAACGTTATGGGTTCACGAGTCAGTAAGTGACCACTATATTCGTTATGGTGTGTGTCTGCTTGTTTCTGTCTGTCCTAGGATAGCTCCGTGGGTTTTGATCCGATCTGATAAAATTTGGGTGGGAGTTTATATCATGATCTAGTTGTGGTTTTTCCTGAGAATGGGCGTGCTGCGCCATTATGGGCGAGCCACGCCCAAAAAACGTGTTTTAGGGGTAGCCGATTTCAAGTTACATCTTCTCCGAGGGGGTTTGTCGAATCTGCAGGGGTTTTCGATATTTGGTTAGCCCAATGGCACCTGCATAGCCCCACGGAGCTCGATTTTTCATTTTCGTCCCAAGGTCAAGGTCACTAAGTCATGAACTTAGAAATGTCAAAAAATCAATAAATTGGGCATCGCAGCTCCTAGGGTTTTCAACTGTTTTGAATGAAAGTTGGTATGCAAGTGTGGCTCTTCGAGTACTACAACTTTCATCATTTACGTTTTTCCCGCCATAAAAAGGCGAAACTACGTTTAGGATTTCGCAATTCGTGTCGATTTGTAGTGCTCTTCAATTACTACAACATTTCATCATTTACGTTTTTCCCATTCCCGCCAGTTGCCCGTTTCGAATGAAAGTTGGTATGCAAGTAGTGCTCTTTGAGTTCTACCAACTTTCATCATTACGTTTTTCCCCGCCATAAAAAAATATAAAAGGCGAACTACGTACGTTTAGGATTTCGCAATTCGTGGTCGATTTGTAGTGCTCTTGCGAGTACTACAACTTCATACATTTACATTTTTCCGATTCCCGCCATTTGGCCCGTGGCGTCCCCTCGAAGGTCAAAAAAAAAGAAATGGCGAAGCGTGTACATTGCTGGTGAACCATCGCCGTCTCCAGACTTGTCTGATTTGCGTTTGAAATTTGCAAAAAAGTAATGTTATTTTGACTGATTATTAACCTGTGCCACTGCACACCTGCAGTTGATTTTGATATTTGAAGCGATTTGAGAAACACCGTGCAAAGCCTCATCTGCCATCCCAAGCAGAAGCAGCATTGAGCTCTGTTGCTTGACACTCTTGAATCACTCCTTCGTCACTTTTTATAAAAAAAAAATCTTTCAAGTTGTATGCTGGTTGAGTTACGAGTGAACTAAAGGAGCAACCGCCCCCCCCCCCCCAATCGATGAGGATAACAAAGATATTTGTAAAGAAGTTGTTAATCATTTAGAAACCAGAGTGTTCAGCTCAGGTGTCCCCGATGTCACAAAGCGGAGCCATTACACTTTCGGCATGTCTAGTTTGTGGTGAATTTTAAAGGAAATGGGAAAATGAAGTCAATAATGCAGAACTCTTGCGTCGTGTTGAAATATTGTTTTATTGCTGAGATATAAAGGTGAAGGTGTATGACTACACCACTACTTTTAATGGCCCCAATTGTTCCCCGTCTTATGCAGTCAGCAGGGGAACATTTTTGACCGTAGTCTTCACGGGCCGGCTGGCCATGCCGTGGCGTTCGAATGAGGCGGCAGAGATTTTGAATTTGTTCGCGGGTGTCAGTAATAAGTCAACCTGCCTCTTCACAAAGGACACCGTGGGGATCTTTTGCTTCACCAACGACCTGTGCTGCCAGACGGGCTCGACTGTCCATCGGAGCGACGACGCACGCGTTTACGCCTCGCAATGCACGCGGACCACCGTGCTGACAATTTATAGCTGCGTCGAGATTCGATGGATGGGACTCACACGGTCAACACTACCCAGGTAATACTAATTAGATGGCTCAGAGGTCGAGTGCGCATAGCCTGCCAGCCCTGTGAGAGAACAGGCTCGTGCGTCAAAAATGAAGACACAAACGGTTAAATTCATTTAGAAAGAGCTCAGAAGAGTTCACGATATTAGAGCTGTTCAACTTTAAACAATGGATTCTTTCAAATTTAATGGGAAGAGAAAAAAAACTTTGAAACAATCGGGTAAAAAGAGGGCTGAAGAGGAAGTATATCATGTATCAAAGTGAGAGTGCAGCACTCATGCAGAAACGTACAAATCGTGCAGTTTCTTCACAAGGTCAGCTCAGTGACGGTTGTTGATAAATTGTCGGGCCCCTTTTTTTTTTTTTTGGCGGCCATAGAGACGGACAATATCAGGCGATGCAGCTGGCCCGGCGCTTGAGGATGGGACTCGGGCTCCACGCTGATGTTGTCCGGTCTCGTCGTGTTTATCTTACAAACGGCCGACCGCTTGGGGACTGACCTCAGACGCGTCTCGAGCTGCGGAATCGACTAGAGACAGACGTGTGGCCAACGGCCAATTTCCCGCGAAAACACTCGTGATTCAACATATGGTACAAGTGGTTAAAAAAATAATTTCTTTAAAATCATTCTTGTGCAGCAACATCATCAAAATATTATACCTGCTGGATTACAAGGTGTTGGCGATGTAGGTGATGATTGGGCACTGCCGTTGTTAAGGATGGAATCATCATTACGCCTTAAGAGATTGCGCTCTCGATTCGTAAAATCCGAGTTTTGAATCCGTTTCTTTTTAAATGTCCCTTTTGCAAGTTTACTTCTTCGTTCGCCTGCAGCACAAAGCTGCGGCCTAGCATCTTGGCTGAGGGTGTGGCTGTGCCGCTGATGCAATGCCTCTACTGGTTCGGCGCAGGATTTCTAATAAGTCATGGTGCCGGCGATAGTTCGCCTACTCTTCGCGAAGCACCCGTTTTACGTCCATCCAAGGGACAGCACAAACATTGATGAATCACCCTTTCTGTGAAACACTCGGATGACAGTTTATAGCTAGTGCAGGATTCAAACCCAAGCTAGACAGCTTTGAGGTGAGTGTGCGTACCTTTCGGCATCTGTCAGCCCTTGTAAGTTTACTGTCTGCTTACTTAAATCTGTATGGGATATCCTTGTGTATGAAGAATTGTGTATCAAAGTCTCTCTGCGTCACCCTGTAGGTCGAGCTATTGTAATCCAATGATTGCAGGTTCAAACTCAAAAGGCAATGGCAAAGCACCCGGGCAGTGTATGTAGTTCTTTGCTTTGAGAGTGCTGTTGCAGCTCCTAATCTCCTGGTAAAGAGGACGGCACATTGGATGGATATATCAAGGCTATAAATGCTTCTCAACAAATATACACTGCCCTCTATTGTTAATATTATTGCTCAAAGGAGTGAAACAAGGGTTGAACATTCAAATGAAGGTTCATTGACATACACACACACACACACCACACACGCATTTGTAGTACTGTGTAAAAGTGACGAGTACAGTCAGCAATCCCGAAAAGGTACAACACAATAATTCATTCAATAAAGCACTTTCTGCTTTTGTGCTGTTCTGATAAAGCCAGACAAATGTGGGTTTAACTGAAAACACTGAACGGAAGGCTTTTTCAACTTTACAGACTGTCTCACCTCAACTACGCTCCCTCCCTCCCCACCCATTCCACCACCCCCACAGCCACCTCTTAACACAACACACACACACCACACACACACACACACACACACACACACACACAATAATTCCCCTTGGACTGCAGGAAGTGTGTTGGATATAATCAGATTGCAGGTGGTAGTGGTACGGAACAGAACAAAAATTAATGCACCGGTAATTTGCAGACCCATGGTCCTCTCTCCTAAGAAACTTAACCCCTTTATCATTATTTCTCTACACCTGTGCATTATATTTTGCTTCTTTAAATGATAAATAAACTTCGAGAGGATTTCTTACTAACTCATTCATTAATTAACTGCTCACGTGATATCATGAGTTATTGTCTTTTTCCCTTTCACCCCTACTTTGTTGTCCTCTTGACCCTTTGGCCCATGTTGTTCTGCTTTTGCGTGAATCTCAACACCTGCATAAAAAGATGAACCACCAATGAATAAACATCACTTCCCTTACTATTAACACAGGCAATGCAGTTTGCTAATCATCATTCCTGACAGACACTTGCTTTTCGTTCGTATGCAGCACATGGCTGACGGTAACATCATTTGCTGGGGGCATGGGTATGCCCCTGACGCAGTGCCCCCTGTAGGTTAGAGCAGGAATTGGAATTTTCCAGGGTCCCAAAGATAGATTGTCGACTTCGCGAAAAACACCATGGGATATTTAACGTCCACCAACTAATGCTAGAGATGGGACGCCCAGTTTTCGTCCATCTGAGGGATGGCACGCATACTGATGGCTCGTCCTGCCTGCGAAACACAGGGATGACAGTTAATAGCTGGGTCAGGATTCAAAACCGAAGCTAAACAGCTCAGAGATTAGTGTGATGATGATGATGATGATGAAAGAATAACAATGGAAGAAGAACATGCAGAGATTCTCACTGGGCAGAATAATAACACAAATAAATTACGCGCAGGTGGAGGCCATTAAGCCCATCTTATGCCTACGCACATCAACGCGACACCAATTTAAACAACACCAGATAAAATAAGAAAAATGCAATATTTATCTTTTAATGAAGTGTTTTTTTTTTGTGCATTGTTATTTGTGTAATGAATGAAGTTCACCTGCTCTTTTTAACACCAACAAAGATTTGGGTGCCCTCCATCAAATTCTGTGGATACTTTCGTGTACACTTTCTGTGTGTACTTTCATTGCATAGACTAATTTGATAACTCATCAACCATGAGGTCGAATGTCTGCAAGGAAAAAAAAAAAGTCAGAAAAACTTGGTGTCTAAACAAATAAATTTGTCCAGTCACGATGAACAATTCTTTTGGGATTTATACCAAAGTGAAATGACACGTGTCCTGACATCATTCCTTCGAAAGTGAAAATGGGATTTCAAGCATCTTCTCTGTGGGTAAGTCATGCTGTCTCGGTAAGAAGGAAGTGTCAGTTTTTAAGTGGCCGAGCTTACGTTCATGTCTTCCAGCATCCTGTAACAATGCATAGTTGTGACCTTCCACAAGAAGCTTCGGGAATTTTTTTTTTTCACAGTTTTCGACAGTACCCATTCAAAATTGGCTTGTGGCCAACATTGATGGAGTTACAGGGAGTTTGGCAAAAATATCAGATCGATGAATTAGCTAGAGATCAATTGAACAGCAAGACCCCATAAATTGTCACCACCTGTGATTGCTCATCCTGCGACACTGCACTCACTCCACTGCCAATGATTTTTCTTCATGAGCTTATGTGTATTCAACGACCAAAAATAGATGAATCATTCGAAAGTGTTATCTGAAACATCAGGATTCTTTGGGAAGATAAATGTGCAGAGAGAGCGTCAGCCATAGCTTGCACGTGCATTAATCCTGTCATTACTCGCCCTTCGAAAGAAACAATGGCTCGCATATATCCGCACCTCTGCCACTGCCCATTTACACCTTGCCATCATGCTCGGCCAGTTTGTATACTATTTCATATCCCAACATGCTGCTTTCACACCATGACATACAATTGCTCTGCACCGGCATATAGGGGAATCTGGCATGGTGATGAAAAAGAACAAAACGAAGCTCCTTTGGGCACCCCTGTAACAAGAGTGCAAAAGCTGGAGTGGAAAAAAGAATACCTTACACCCTGTACATGTTTGTATACATATACTGTATATGGATGCATATATTTATATATATATATATATATATATATATATATATATCTGCAAATATATATTGTATACATATATATATACATATATATATATATACATATATATAATATATATATATATATATACATATAGTATATATAGTTACGGATCTGAAACCATAAGCATTCAACATACAGATGTCCCAAAAGTCAGTTATGTCGTTAAGTATGTGTGTAGTCAGATCCCCTTCCTTTTGTCTAGTGGGAGAATCAAAGGCGTGCGTTGCGATTTCTTTTTAGTTAGGTTATTAAATCTTTAACATCCAACGAACCCTCCAAAAGCATCTAACAACCATCCCATCTGCATGACCCCTCGGCCATCACGATCCACCACCAACCAGCTGCCTTCTCCACCGTGACGTGCCAAGGCAAGATCTCGCGGTTCCGGTTTCTCTCGGCTCCACGACGTTGTAATCTTTCACGACAACCTTTGCAACATTAATACTGTTACTCGTCAAGTTATGAACCCGCGTGGAGAGTGGCTGGGTTTCCTGGCAGGGGCGTTGCAGCGTTGATACTGTTACTCGTCAAGTATGAACCGCATGGAAGAGTGGCTGGGGTTTCCGGCAGGGCCAAGGCCCCGCCCCGGAAATGTATGCGTGGGCCCTATCCAATCAAGGCGGACAGCGAGGTGTGTTCACCAAGGCCCCCTCCCCGCTGAGGGAGGGTCCATAAAACCGAGCACTCTCTGAGGCAGGGGTCTTTTTGGGGTCTTGGAGAGTTTTTGGTGGGCTCTTTTTGGAGGGTTTTTGCTGTCACAAAAGGGTTTTTTGCTGTACGAGGTCGTCGGGGCGGCGAACGTGTCTCTGCGGCCCTCTTCAAGGAAGGAAAGAGGCGACCCCGACCCCCCCCCCCCCCCGTGGACCTCGCTACTCACCACCCGAGCTCCGCCACGAACCTCGAGTCCCACACGTGCACTGGGGACCAAACCAGCGACCATTGTCGGGTGCCGCAGCACAGAGTTACCCCCTTTCTCTCGACGGCCAGTACCCAACCTAACTCTAACCCCAGCTTGTCTCTCTCCTCGGTCTGCGAGGGTCCAATAAAGAACTTCGGTTTAGTTTTCATTTGTGTGTGTGTCTGCAATGTGGGCCCGTCTTTAA
>CM068956.1:159807501-159825107 GCA_035128595.1 Eptatretus atami | reverse complement strand
GAAGAAGAGGGAGCTCTCGATCCACCACCACCGCACAAACAATAAACAGCCTCTTACACCTCCCTTCTGCTTCATTGTAAAGCTCAGTGTTTGTTGCTTTGGTTTGAACCTCCGCTTAAAATGAGTGAAATGAAACATTTTGAAAATTTCGAATTATTCTCACTCAGATTTTAACATCGCAGTAATGCATATTGTAAAGTCGTTTAAACTTTCTTTACATAATAAGATGATTTGTAATACCAGCCACCAGAGAGGTGGTGCAACATGATACACATTTACATAGAGAGAATTGGGGTCTTCCCCCCATGCTAAACCCCCTCCCCCAGATATGCTACCCAGACAGAAACCATACTTGGGGTACCTTTTGGCAACATGCAAAATCTGGTTGGATTTGGTGCAGTCGTCTTTTAGTTTTTGAAGCATAGATAAACAAACAAGCAGTCATAGACTGGTACTTACGAAATCGTCAACTTCACCTCTGACCTTGTCTAATAAAAGCTGTCTCTAGAGAGGGTAGCGACGCAAACCAGAATTTCTACGATAATTCTGTGCAAAACCATCAAAAATCGAATGTTTGACCTCACTGTGACCTTGACCTTTGACCGATTTTGACGAAAATCTAATCAGCGCTAGCCATCACCCTCCTGAATCACGTGTGTAATTTGACATTGGTAGCTTCTTCCGTTCTCGAGTTATCGTGCTACAAACAAACACACAAACACACACACAAACAAACAAACACACAAACAGAGGACGGAAGTCATCAATAGATATCGACAAGCCAGGAGGCGACGATGGTTCGCGGGCATTGTTGAGGAAGCCCTACCGTAAAAACCTATCTCTTCCGTCAAAATTGACCAAATCAAATCGGATTTTTTTATATGTTGTACTTATGGACATTACGCACAGCTTCGAGGAAATGAAATTGCGAGAAAAAAATCGAGAAAAAATAAAAAATAAATAAAAAGTTAAAGGGGGCGTGGCTCCGCCCACAAGGGGCGTGGGACGCCCCTCATACAAAAAGACACAACGAGACCATGATATTTAGCTTGTGTCCAAGTTTCATCAAGAACGCATCAAACGTCACGGAGCTATGCTCTGGAGAGAGTCACAAACAAACAGACAGACAGACAGACAGACACAACGAAAATAGTGGTCACTGCTGGCGCCCGCGAACCAACAAATTCACTTTTATAGTATAGATGATGGTTAGGTATGGATTTCAGTTCGATGTGGCAGGGAACCACCAACTTGAAGGACTGAAGGGAACAATGGGATTACATAGCCACATTGAGACAATTCCACAAATTATTTTTTGGGAAATGCAGACTTCCAGAAATGAAATGGTCAAACTGTCTGCAGTTCTTGTGTCCAAAAAAGGTAATTTAGTATTTATAAATGTACATGCTCATTGGTTCGCTGTCCACATTCATTGCATTTGTTCGCATTTTGCCTATTCCAGAGTGATAGGCAGAACATATTAAAGATGGTCATCCGGATGGGTTTCTGCCCGTTGTTCTGGTAGCAAATATCCTTCCCTCTCGGCTGCAGTGCCATGTCGCATGTCAGACAACTGGTTGGGGGTATGCGGCCAAGAGGGCATGCATAATAGATCTGAAGGTCCGGCACTAGGATCTGAGGGTCCGATGCCCGTTTGATGCACAACAGCGAAGGAAAGTGCTTAAGGTTGTGCTTGGGTCACAATAGATCCCATCCACTGACAGGCAGCTTGACCGGGCATTTTCTCGAGGCCAAGATCCAACATCTCACCCTTCATAGCTCTCAAATCCCCTCCTCCCCACTCCCCCCTCCCCCCAACCATACCTCGCTAAAAGCAACCTGCTTTATATAACTCTTGAGGAGCTATCACCTCTCTGATACATCATTCAGGTTTTTACTCCACAGCCAAACAGCTCACCTCCTGTCCTTGTAGATTCTACGTACGGATTATTGAAAAAAAAGCAGTTGGTAGAAAATGGAAGCTCAATGACAGCCTGTGTAACAACTGTCCTACATCCTCTGCTCTTTCACTTTACACTGCCCCACTTTCTTCTTTACCTCTTAATAACCATGGCATGGGTCCAGACTGTAGCATAGTGGTTGAGAGAAAGGTGACCTGAAAGAGGAGGGGCTTGTTGGTATTTAATGAGAGTAAGACTTGTCTATTCTGAAATCTGATCCAACGTACCATACTCTGTGTTGCAGAGCGTTGGTTCTGCCAAACTCAGTTTCTTGGCAAGGGTCATGTTGGGCGGTTTGCCATCCCTCTCCCAGTAGTAGTTAGGGAAGGAATTTGGAATTTGTTCATGGTGCCACCGATAGCTCGCCGACTCTTCGCGAAGGATACTGTGGGATCTTTGACATCCACCAAATGCCGGCAGACAGAATGCCCAATTTAACGTTCATCTGAGGGATGGCATGAATCACGCTGCCTGTGAAACGACAATTTATAGCTGGGTCGAGATTCGAACCCAGTCTAGACAGCCTCAAGGTGAGCAGTGCCTACCTCAAGGCCATCCTGCCAGCCCCTATCCTGATGACAGACCCATAATATCTTGAAAAGTGAAGCACAAAACTCCTTGAAACAGAGGATGTCAGATCGTCAATGTAATAAGTCAATTATGGATTTCAGTGGTAAGGGATAAAGAGGATCATAAATAACCATGAAGAAAAGAAAGAGATAAAACCACTGCTATTGCACTGTAGCGGCAGGGGGCACTGGAATATGTCCTCCTTCTCCTTCAGAGGGAACATAAAAAAATGGGCCGTTATATCTCCAATCACAAGTCACAGGTGTAGGTAGTATTTGACTACCTTGTCTCTGAAAGTAATATGCCGACTCGTAAGTGTCCAGTGCAGGTAGCATTTAATTACTTTGCCTCATTAAAACTGCTGGCTTGAAAGTGTACAGACTCATTCAGGAAATTAAGTCAAGGTATACACATGCAAGAAACAATGGCCTACTCAGTTCTAAAGGTACCGTGGAATCTTTAACGCCAAAACCTAAATGAGGACCGGGCAGCTGCCTTGACAGCCCAATCGAAGAACACATGCTGCAAAATGCACCAACCCCTGCTGGCACTGCACCAAACAGCGGTTTGGTTTACCCTGACCACTTTAGGGATCAAATTCAGACTAAACTGCTCAACATGAGTTTGCTACCAACTGAGCCATACATTGGGACCATACTCTGTGCAGAGCGTTGGTGCTGCCTAAGCAGTCTCCTTGGCTATTGGACACAATCCTGGATGGGTCGAACTGAGCTATCATGTTGCTTCAAATGAAGCTATGCAGCTCTTTATGAAGTAATGATTTAAAGAATGCCTTTGACAGTGACAGCTTTTCTGTTACCAATCTTGTAGCTGAGCATTAGCTTGGAATGCCATTAAAACTTGAGTTCATAGAACACCTGATCCCACGCTGTCTTGAGAAACAAGGACATTGGCGGAGTCTACAAGTGGAAAATTTGATTGGTCGTGATGGCGTAAAATGCTGTAATATTTTCTCCAAGTACCGATATTGTTAAACGGAAGTTTTGAAAGTGCCAAGACAGTGATTTGTGTTCTACAGTGTTCAAGTATATAATTCAATTGAAATAGAATCAAGATTTTAAAGGTTGTACAAAAGAAAATTTTCAGAAGTTAACCGCTGTTGATGCAGCGCCTTTTACACCACCTTATTTAACACGTTACATTAGTTTTTCGTGCCTGTTGCTTGTGTCCTTGTTGACGTCGCTAAAAACCGTAAGTTTCCTGTTGGGAATGATTTTCAATTTCGTTTGACTGCCAGGCAGAGTAAATATCTCACTCCCTCTGCGCATGTGTGATCGGGACGAATTCTGAACCAAAGTCCTGATAAACTACAGGTTCGCTTTCTGATTCGTGTTCAAAATATAACATTCAATTGAAATAACGCTGTTCCTCGATCATAAACTGACATTTGTAGACAGACAGACAAAGTTAACTAATTTGCTTAACCCCGCTTTTCGCTTCGCGTGCGTGGGGTAATGAATGCAATCATTGTTGATCAGAAATGTTGTGATCATTTAGTATCATTAGCGCAGTCATGATGGGCAAAATGCCCACTTGCCGCTTTAAAGTTCCTCGTATTTCCTTGTATCGTACCAGGTTTTATATGTCAGCAAGATTGGACATGCTGACTGCGTCATGCTTCATCCCTGTGGCTAATTTAAAGTTTCTGTAGAAATGTCATTTTTACCATTTCTCTTGCTGTGAAAGAAGAACATAGTGATGTGAACAAAGGATAATCCTTGCTGTATGTGGAATAGAAATAAAATAAAATGAATGAGAAAGCCACAGCATACACGAGGTCAAAAGCTTAGTCATTCACAAAGATAAGAGGGATTAATGAGTTAAATAAGATGACCAGAAGGTTCGGAACCATCTATTTATTATGTCCATAAATATTGCTGAAATTTATCCCTCCCTACCATGTATCCTCCCTTGTCCTATACTCAATTGTCCTTCAACATCTCCTCAACTTGTTCTCATTCCTATCTCACCAAACCTTTTCCTTCTTCCTCCACACCTCATACAGTCCCTCATCCTCCATTCTCACTCTGCAATTACTCTTCCTTTTGTTCTCAACCGCCTGCCCTCTCGTGCATATGTAATAAATAAATGGCCCCTTAACATGCATATCTTATCACAAGTCATCCTGCATACAAATTTTCGGAATTAAAATATTGGTACGGTTCTCGGAACCGTATGCATACAACATCCAGTTGTCCCGAGTCAGTTATTTCATTAATATACATGTAGTTCGGTCCCTACCTTTTGTCTAGTGGGAAAACAAGGGAGTGTGTTGCGATGGGATACAGTTAGGATTAATAAATCATTCTTTCCCTTTTATTTTATTAAATCATTTTCCCCTCCATTCCACTTCCCACTCTTCCTCATTTATTTTCTGATTGGAATTGCCTCACACCCTCGTCTCGCTTACCACAGCATACCACCGTCTATCCAGCGACTCGTTTTCTGAGGCAGAATCCCGAAGTTCGCTATGAAAGCCGCACGGCTCTCAACCTTTCCAAACCCAGACACGCGCGGTGTGGGCGGGCCAGACCGGCTCTGGCCGAAACTCCGCCCAGAAAGGCGGACCACATGAAGGACCGGTCCAATTGGGATGCTCGGATGGACGATGACTCGGTTTCGCCATGGCTCCTCCCGAGCTCCAAGGCTGTATAAAGCACGGACCTCCGAGTTGGTCGTTGTCGTTGGAATTGTGAAGAAGTTGGGGAGGTTGAAGAGGACCGTGTGGAAGTTGGTTGTCGAAGTTGTGGTCGTTGGAGAGGTTGAAGAGAATTGCGAGTTGTTTGGTCGTTATTGTTGGAATTGTGGGAAGTTGGTTGTCGATGGAATTGTGAAGAAGTTGGAGAGGTTGAAGAGAATTGCGAGTTGTTGTGAAAGTGTTCCTGCTGCCTGGCTCTGCCTACGTCTCGCCTCGATGGCCGCCTACTGTACTGGTCCTCGCCCACACGACCTCGACCAAGCCTCTAATCTGGTCCTGCCTACTACTCATCTCTCGCCTCTTTGAACTCCGCCAGACACGATTACCACACGTGCGGCTGTGGACCGAACTGCACAGCTTTTGTCGGGTGCTGCACCACGGAGCGTCCCTTCCCTCGAAACGCTCAGGAAGCAAAAACTGTGACCTCAACTCCCTCCCTCCCTGGCTGCAAAAGGTCCCTTTTCTTTTCATTGGGTTTATTTTGTCTGAGTGTGTGTCTGAGTGTGTTGGCGCCTGTCCGTTAGATAAGCCTGTATAAGATCTTCATTGTTGTAATTATTGCTTTTATTAATCTCGCGTCAAGTCTGCACTGTGTCCGCTTTTGTAAGTTGCTCGTAAAATTGCCGCACCACACCTCTCTCATCTTTCCCCTGCATTAAAAACCCAATAAACCTTTTTCCTGTGCCACATGCTTTTCCCCGCTTATTGTAAATAAATAATTGTAGAAATGTTCCCAGCTCGTCTTTGTCTTTTCCTCCATTGGTCCAGCATGGTTCGGATCTAAGTTTAGCCGGGTCTTTATTCCCGATAATCCGTTCCTTCTAGCCGGTACGTCCTGGGCAGTGCCGCTCGACTGCATCCGATCCGGAAAGGTAGTCAGTAGTTAGTAGAGTGATCCGGTTCGGGAAAGGCGTACTGAGGGCGTGGTTCCCCGGTAGTCGAAACCGCGTGGTTAATTAGGTAACTTGTTTCTAGACAGGACCCTACGCCACTCGGTTTTAGGTATTGGCGTCCACGGTCGGTTAAGCGACCCCCGCGTCACGGAATTATCCGTAAGCGACGGCCTACAATTCCGGGGAGTCTGGTGGGAATCGACGTAGCTTTCCCCACCTAGTGGTCGTTCTCTCTGCCGGACCCCCGGCCCGCAACAATATATTGTCATGAGACTGATCATGTAAGTGGCATAATGGTTAGAGTGCTGCTAGATCTGTGAGGAAGGTGGTTAGAATCCTGTTGGAGTCATACCAAAGACTTAAAACCGGTATGTGCTGCTTCTTTGCTCGACGCTCAGCATTGAAGGATAGGGCACAGTCGAACAACCATAGCTTGGCAACCATTGCGCAGACTTTCATGGACCTAATTGCCTTCTACATCAAAATACCTTGCAAGGGAACTCATATTATTATTACTATGAGCCACAAGCCTGGTGTTGGCTGAACGGTTAATGTGGCTGGCTTAAGATCTTACCCAGCAGGCACACGACGTCAGTATGAAAGATTCACGACGTCGGGAATCGGCCGCTTGCGTTGTACAACCACATCACGACGTGGTACAGCCGCAGCGCGCCCCGCGATTATCGAAAACTGTTTTTTCTGCCTCGTGTGTTTCCAGGGTGATCGCTTTTCCACCTCGTGCCGTGTGATTGTGTCTGCCTTTCACTGGAGGAGAGATCTGATTGGCTAATTGCTATTTCCGCATCAGAGGGTCCATTTGCAAGGTTTGGTAAACTTGTGAACTTTCCCCTGTTTCTGAGTGTGGCAGACAATCCGCTTTAATCTGCAGAAGACTTCCGCTTTTATAGTTAAATATATCTTCCGCCGTGATCATTTTTGGTAAGTATAATATTATAAATCGATTTTATGTCTTAGCTTTTGTTTTTGGACGTTTTAAACACACAGAATCCATGATGGTTTCCTGTTACTGGTGTGCTGGAATCTAATCGTTACATTCAATGGAAACTCTCCTGGGCCCTTCGGGCCACTCGAGTGTTCGAGCGTTGGAATCGAATGTGCATCTGACAATCGAATCCTCCGGCACCCGATTTCATATCGTTTATCAAGTTAGCTGTCGCTGATATGGCCCTGATGTGTCTAAAAATCGACGGTAAATAATCAATTCATTTTCCGCGGGCCTGGTGAAAAAAAACACCGGTCTGTGGCAAATAAAGGGGACTGTAAAAATTACTTTGGACAAGTTAAATTGGTTCAGAACCTTTTAAAATATTTTTCTGGTGTGGATAATGCTTCGGCCGTTCGGGTCCGACGAATTACCGCATGTAACAAATTAAAGTTCCACTGCCCTTAAAAAAACCTCAATTAATATATATTTTTATAATATATATTTTTTATGTCCTCTTTTAACGAGTTAGGCCTAACCAAAGGCAAAAGGAAACAATTGTCAGTTATTGTTCGCCGAAAATGTGGTTTTGTCATAAAAAAAATTAACCCTTTGGCCGCCGACAAACTGCCCTTGTAACAATGAAGCCTTCATTGCGGTAGTTTGTCACTTGGGGAGTTGTTCAAGTTTTTCGGTGCACAATTGTTTTCCTTTGGTAAAATGATTATCAAAAGACATGAAAATAACTTTATATAATAAAGAATAATATTAATTGAGGCTTTTTAAGGGCAGTGGAACTTAAAATTTGTTACAAGCTGCTTGAACACTGGTGTACTAAATTGTTTTTATTTTCTAAAATAAGGGTGAATGTCCAATGCTATGATTCCACATACAATTTGTGTGGAAAGAATGGGAAGAGACCTTTCCGGAACCTGAATTTTTATAAAGTTGTCAGAGGAAATGAATTCTGCTAAATGACAGTTTATAATGTGCATGACTTAGGCGTAATTGACATTGCAAGTCTTGTTTGATGATCATAAAGCCAAATATATACGAAGTGGAAATTCTTATTATTTTTCAGACAGTACCATGACCAGTCAGCCAACAGCAACAGAGGCAGATGTGGACACTCCATATCACAACATTTGAAATATGCCCCTGATCGGTGTGGAGTGCGGGCAGGAACAGCCCTCATCGATCTATAACCAGCGTCGGTTGTGTGTGTGTGTGTGTGTGTGTGTGTGTGTGTCTGTGACCGCTGTTTCTCGACAACCACTGATCCGATCTAATTGAAACTTGCCAGCTATATTGCTGGGACCTGAGTGTGTGCCTTTTCAAGGTTTGATATAATTGGACAAGTGCTTCCCAAGTTATGGCCATTTATTTACCAAACCAACTGCGTCGGCGTGGCCGATGGGGAAGAGATCCTCAGCCGCGTTACCATTACGGGTTACAACGTACGGACTTCCGATAGTGATGACTTACTGTATTCTCATATTTATCGATTTCTTATGCGCATTTATAGATAAACACAATGCCCCAATCCAGTCTTCATTTACGAGAGCGAAGGAATGGCCTGTGTGGTTGTTTGAAAGTGTTGTTTTTTTTGCACGTACGGGCACACACGTACGGACATGTACAGTGTAGTAATAACGAGTAACAGCAACACGCTGTGCCAGCCATCCACGTCCTGATTATTAAGAATTTGCAGCATAGTTAATTGTAATGTTGTATGTTGGAAACCCAGCCTAAGTTTACATTGTGAAAATATTTACATGTACTTTTTGCAGAATGAAGTGATTTTATTTTCTTGTGAAATTAAGATTGAAAACACCCAACAAATTAATTTTTTTGTGCTTTGGAATTATTTATGTGAGGTGCATTCAAAATTGTGTTTTCATACTTAATGATGTTAGATTTATATTTTTCTTTGTATGAATACACACACATAGATATATATTTGGTCTCATGATTTGCCTGATTGTAATTCAGTTTTATATAATTTTATGCACTGTTCATATCATGTCAAGTATCATCTGTTTAAGTCTTTATGCATCTCATTCTATTGATGCCTGCTGTGGGACATAACAAGTAAAAATATTTCTAAATATATATATCATGAGAAATTCTATCAGAAAGGTGTTTGACTTCCCAAGTCAGACCCATATTGTACTCTTTTACCAGTCATTGCTGAATTTCTACCTATTGAATGTCAACATTTATGTCGTATAGCAAAATTTATATGTGGTTCTTCGTCTTCTCATAATTCTTACCTGAGGTTGCTTAATTATGAATCTTGTAACAATGGGTAGTATGTCATCAGTAGCTAAAACTTAATTACATTTTATATAAATGTAAGTTATCGGTCAATACCTTTTATGCTCCTAATGCCCATTTAATGTATGCAAGCATAGAATTATCAGCAGTTTTACTAACACTGCATGATGATGTTATTGTACTTAAAGTGCCTTTGTGCAGTCAATTATATTTGAGAGAGAAGAAGCTCCACAGTTCCTCTCTGGAAGAAACTTTCTGAATTTGAATTGTTAACTGTGCTTTGCACACAAGTGAATTTGTAAAAAGGTTTTACGACTTTTACCCATGTGGTATTTCTTTTTTATCTCCAATTTTTAGTATAGTTTCTCAATTGCAATGGTATCTACTTTTATTTATTGTACGTTTGTATTTGAGTGTGCTTTTTTTGGTACGAAATAAGATATTATTATTGTTAATACTGCTTGTATATTTTCCGCAATAATGCTCTGCGTGATACGTGATAATAATATATATGAATTACAGTTGTTTTCAAGTTGTGGTCATTATGTGTTACTGTGCAATGTAATGATGTTGCAATACAACTTCAATGTTTTGATAATGCACCGGTAGAACAGCGGTGCTCCGCTGGCCCCAGACCTACGGGTCGAGGGCTCCATCAAGCTGGAAGCTGAAGGGTGTCATGCACTGCAATGTTCGTTTATTGGCGTGCAAAGAAAAGGGTAAAACAAAAACTCCATTTTATGAACGTTGTGATAAAGTTGAAAACTAACGTCAGATTCAATGTTGTCACAACGTTGAAATCTGACGTCATGGGTGTTGCAAATACAACTTCCCACTGACCCAATTCTGACGTCAGGTACAACCAGAACACGACGCTGCAACGACGTCAGATTTCAACGTTGTGACAACATTTAAATCTGACGTTGTGACAACATTGAAATCTGACGTTGTCACAACGTTGAAATCTGACGTCATGGGTGTTGCAAATACAACTTCCCACTGACCCAATTCTGACGTCAGGTACAACCAGAACACGACGCTGCAACAACGTCAGATTTCAATTTTTCACAATGTTGAAAACCGACGTCATGGGTGTTGCAAAAACACTTCCCACTGACCCAATTCTGACGTCAGGATAGAACTGGCAAACGACGTTGCAACAACGTTGTGTGCCTGCTGGGTATGATCTTGAGTTCAAGCCCCTGCTGTGCCGTTGAAATAACACCAGGTGGGTTGACTCCTTCCAAGTCATCCTTCTGAGGTCGGTGAAATGAGTACCAGCTTACTTATAACAGGGGCACTGCATCAGCAGTACAGCCACATTCCCAGCAGCCACACGCTGCATATGAAACAACAAGATTATGAACCAAACCCAGAGAGTCATTATGGGTCCTGCAAGTCTGTGATATTCTGATATGGCAAGAGATTTAATTCTGTGTGTAAATCGATTCTTAAATTATTTGTTTTCCTTCTTTGAGTCCGGAAGGACATCCTGATTCGCTTCACTGATGTGGATTTCACTGTTCGATACTAAACCCCAGTCTTTTATTCCACACTCATTAAAGACCCAATGACATCTCACCTCTCCTTGTGTCGGCCCAGGTGTTAAAGTACATGAACATGAAGGACATGTGTTTTGTACCTTTACTTGTTGGGCAAAGTGGTGTTCAATCCAGGTAGAACAAAGCGTATTCTTATATGTCACAACAGGTGCCAAAAAAGGCAAGCATCTGCCTCGTTCTAGAGACTTGTGCCATCATGTTTTGTTTCACTGTGCCCTGAACCTCCTCAGACCCCCACTTGGAGATGTGGTCATAAAATGGTGGTTGCAAGGGGAGAGGAGCTGTGGGAGCATCAAAGTTCCTCGAAGAGGATAATAAATAATTATCAGCTTACATAATCCCAGAGCGGCCTGGTGTTGCTTTAACGGTTAAGGTGGCTGGCTTAAGATCCTAGGGTCTTGAGTTCAAGCCCCTGTCAGGCCGTTGAATTAACACCAGGTGGGGTTGACTCGTCCTGTCATCCTGAGATCGGCAAAATGAGTACCAGTGCAAGGGGGAGGGGAGACAAAACGAGTACTGGTAGAGGAGCACAGCATCAGTGCCCCCTCCCCAGCCAATGATGGTACCTGCAGCCTTGTGTTGCACATGAAGGAAGAGAATAATCCAAGAGCAATTTCCTTCGGCAATGTGGAAGCAGGTAAGTAGTTCTGGATGATATTTAACCAGGTAGTCAAAGTCCTTCTAATGTTATGCGGCATCATGTTGGACTTGAGAATGAAGAACACAACGAACATGTAATGTAGAAATACATCTCCGGTGGAATTATTTATTGTACTTTTACCTCTTGCTCACGTGCTGAGAATCATGTTCTCCCCAATTTTCCCCTTCACCCGTTCTACCATTTCCCATCTATGATACTAAAGAGGACGTTGCGGCTCTCTGGCATCTCGTTTGAAACCACACCATTGGTTGACTTGCTGTGGACAAACGAGTCTCCTTTGTGGGTGCCTCGATGCACCTGGATGGTTATTAATATTCTCCCCACCTATATCATATAACATTTCACTGCATTTAAACGAGCTATTGAGATCATCACAAATTAGTCTACAGGAGCACCAGTGATTTAATCACCTACAAATGTCATCTTTCGAGAATCTTTTTCATTAATAGAGGGTCAGGAATGGGTTTTTTTTTAAAATTTTGTTCAAATACGAGGACTTATTAAATTATTGATATAAAAAGTAGGATTGCAGTAATGTTCGAGGTATTTTAATTTATTCTGAGTAAGAAGATTGTAATGCAGAAGCTTGTTCATTGGTTGGAAACTGATTAATAAGAAAACCTCATTGCTGGACGAGGTTTGAGCTCACTTGGAAAGTCGATCTGAAATGCTCAATAAATTTCTCCTATTTTCATCTTTTGAATGAATGTTTTCACTTTTTTGTATTAATGGATGTGGCCTGGAAGGATAGGATAGATGTACGTGTGCACATTCATCTTTGAACTGGATAGATTGGGTTCGAACCTCGACTGAGCTATAAACCGGCGATGCATCCATGTGTATGCTGTCCATTGGAAGGACGTTAAGCCGGAGGACCCATCTGCCAGCACTCTGGCAGTCCTTGAAATTCCCACGGAGTGTCTTTCGTAAAGAGTAGGTGAGTTATTACTGGCACCTTGGCTAAGTTCCAAATTCCTGCCTCACACTTTGGGTAGCAAGTGGTCTGCCCTAGACATCAGGTTACACTGCTTGCTATCTTAGAGTGTGGTTGCTGTCTGGGAAACAGCTTCTGCACTATCAATAAATTCACGTTCCCAGGCTGTACGCATATTATGTGTAAATGGCCGTCTAGGGGCGACGAAGGAAAAACAGGATGATGAATGGGTACATTTTTTTTTTGCATCATCAGGCATTTCAAGAAACTTAAATATATGACATTAAGCATATCGCCCGAGTGAGTACAAAAATAATTGTGACTACAATTTTGTTTGAAATCTGAGATCTGCCTGTCATATATTGATTACATACCCATGGAAAAGAAGGGTGGGGATAGGGGATGGAATGAAAATTCAAAAACGATAAAACAGAAGATAACAGGTTGAGAGAAGAAAGGACATTCGGGGAGTGTGGCAAAAGTGGGGAGATAATAGATAGACGGTTCGGAGGAGATGGCAGGAGTACAGGGAGAGAAGATAAGGGGTTATTTATGCAGCATATGTAATAAATAGATGGCCCCTGATTGGTTAAAATTTTATTTCATAAATATCTAACTCTATGCCTGGTGTTGGCTTAATGGTTCGGGTGGTGGACTTGGGATCCTAGGATCCTGAGTTAAAATCCCATTCGGCTGTTGAATTAATACCAGGTGGGGTTGACTCTGCCTGTCATCCTTCTAAGGTCAGCAAAATGAGTGCCAGCTTGCTCGTATCCTGTGTCGGAGTGGCGACCCGTACAGGATTGTGCCCACTAGCCAAGGAGACTGCTTGGGCAGCACCCATGCTCTGCACAGAGTATGGTCCCAATGGATGGATGGAACATCTAACTCTGCACAAGTATTGGAGCTGCACGGGTCATCCCAGTGACCTGGTAAGAGTCCCAGAAAGCCACGTCAGCTGCGGCTGCAATGGCCAGCTGGTCTGGTTGTCCAAGGCCGAAACACGGGTCTTTCCACTCCGATACCATACGCTGGTGCTTGAGCACCAGCGTCCAGAGCAGTCAGGCTTTACACCAAAGAGGTCAACGATTGACCGTATCCTTGCTCTTCGGGTCCTCACCGAACACAGACGAGAGTTTCGGCAGGGGCTGCTTGCAGCCTATGTTGATCTCTGTAAAGCGTTCGATTCAGTGAATCGGGATGCCCTCTGGAGGATTCTTGGCCTTCGTGGGGTGCCACCAAAACTGATCGATCTGATGTCTGAACTCTACTCTGGTGCTGAGAGTGCTGTGAGATGTGGTGGTACCATCTCTGACTTATTTCCAGTTGTTACTGGAGTTTGTCAGGGGTGTGTACTGGCCCCCACACTTTTCAGCACTTCTATGGACTGGATTCTAGGGAGGATGTCGGAGAGATCAAGCTGCGGTGCATCGTTTGGGAATGTCAAGATCTCTGACCTTGATTTCGCAGATGATGCAGTCATCTTTGTGGAGACTTTAGATATCCTTTTGGGGGCCCTCGAGGTGCTAAATGAGAAGTCGGAGCCGCTAGGATTACGGGTTTCCTGGGTCAAAACTAACATCCAGGCTTTCAATGACATCTTGGATGCTGCTGTCCTGTCTGTGCCTGTTTGTGGTGAGGATGTTGAGGTCGTGGAGAGATTCACTTAGCTCGGCAGTGATATTCATGTCTCTGCTGGCTGTGAGTCAGAGGTCAACAGACGTCTGGGCCGAACCTGGGGAGTCATGGATTTACTGGATCATGGGGTGTGGCGCTGCCAGTACCTGTGCTGGAGGACGAAAGTCCGAGTCTTCAGGTCCTTGGTGCTTCCAGTCTTGCTCTATGGATGTGAGACTTGGACTCTATATATATATATATATATATATATATATATATATATATATATATATATATATATATATATATTGCGGTGTATTAGCATATTCGTGAGTATCTCATCTGTTACAACCTTTTAAACACCCCATATCTGCCTGCCATTGTAAAAGCTAAGTTCAAAGCATTGTTGTTGTAATGTTGCTACACTCAAACAGGGATATTAACAAAGGGGTACTGGCTTGAAAATGTGAATTTTCATCACACGCACCATCACGCATTTAAATTCTACCATTAAGCTGAATTGGCCACCCGACGACAATCAACACCATAGCTAATTCAAACCGCAATTTTACCACCCTTACTTACCACATTATGATGCCTTTTCGCTCGAGAAAGATCACATTTAGCTTTCATCAAATTCTGTCATTTAACATCCTGGCTTTAAATGATGAGACAGAAATCATTTGTTAATTTTCTATGCTACCTTCGTGTTTATTAGCATACGATTCATCAGTAAAACCAATTATTATTATTTTTTAACAAGAACGGTTCATGAATTCGACAATAATTGGCAATGATTTTTACAAGTTGCCTTTTTTTGGTTTCGACATTGATACATAATTCACAATAAACCACAAAATTACGATCAAAATATACGGGTTTGAGCACACGCTGGGACCCCAGGTTCAGATCCCAGCTCCTATAATGATCTGTCTGTTGTCTCCTAATGTCCTTCCATTGATGTGTCCTAATGTTCCTTGTCCTGCAAGTGATTTATATACCAGCTACTCCATGAGTGAGCCTTGGACATTGCAGAAAAAATATCCAACTTTCACGGAGAGTATTATGATAGGGTTATGACAATAGAAAAGCAAAGCCGATAAGCGGAACAATATAATGGATTTTGAAGATAATAAAGGGGTCCGCCATCCGTGAAATATTCTCAGAAATCGTGTTTGCATTGATAAATAGCCTCCTCTTCCAATCGTAGTCTTTTTCGACCCCCTTATTTCCTTCCAACATCCGTTCTTAGTTAATAATTCTGGTTTCTTATCCCTCCTATAAGACCCCTTCCTGCTTTTTGATTGCAAAAATAGAAAATGTGATGTATTTTCAAAGCTTACCCCTGCCTTCCTGTTCCCACCCCACTGACAGCATGCATCATCCCTTCCGCAAATCCCAACCCCACTCCCGGCAGTCCCGGGGTGAAACCATCTCATTGTTGAGGCTGCGCGGCCTGCCTGATGTGGCGGGTGGGGAGAGGCTGTCGGTATAATCAGTTCAGCTGGATTCAATGGAGAAGTCCAGGCCACGGGTCTACTGCGTTATATAGACAACTACTCGTTGCAAAGTTTATCTCGGAAAGAATTATAAATACGACTAACATGAATAAGGATGATGCTATCTTGCATAAAACGTGATTTTAAAATATGAGATACTTTACAAGGAACTTCAATGCAGGAAGAGACCATAAGGACCATCAAGCCTGCACAATGGTTGTTGTCAGTGCTCGATCCTTTTTAAATGCTGAACATCAAGGAAGGAAGCAGCATTTACCATTTTAAAGTCTTTGGTATGACTCGACTGGGGTTCGAACTTCCAGCCTCTCAGACTTATTGCAGATGCTGTCACCATTATGCTACCAAAGATGATGAAGCGGGAAGAGCCTGTGATGATTTGATGTTCATATCGGTAAACTGAACAAAATATGTTAATCCAAAGGTTTTCATGCACAAAATAAGTTAATCCAAAGGTTTTCTTTAATTTCATGAAAGACACAATAATACTTCAATCAGCAAATCTGTGACATGACTTCCCAGCATCCCCTGACTTGACAATTTTCCAGCAACCAATACCATGTAACCAATCACAAACCTAGGCCTACTGTTTACCTCCACACCTTTGTCTCCCTCTTCTCTGATCGGAGGAACCACTTCACTTCGTCTGAGCAGTCGTGCTTTTCCTTCCAGTCCTTCATAAAATGGCTACCCATCGCCATCTCTTGGTATCTTCCATCCCCACTCATGATATATTCGATTCTCACCGACTGTTTTCGTCCCCACCGCACACCCATTTGCAGCATTCTGAATAATTCACTCCATTTGGATGATTGTGTGGTCCATTTTGGTGACTGTTCAGTTAAAAGCTTTGATTGAAAAAAATGTGTTAGTTTTGCTCATCCTGTCACTTTTGCATTATATGTACCGATGCACCGTATGTTTCGATGTGAATTGTTCAGGGTGCTGGCAATAGCTCACCTACTCCTCACAAAGGCCACCGTGGGATCTTTAATGTTCAATAACTAATGCTGACAGATGGAATGCCCATTTAAAATCCACTTGAGGGATGATGCACACATCGTTGAATCACCCTGCCTGTGAAACACCGGGATAATAGTTTGGAGCTGGCTCGGGATTCAAACCCAGGTGACGCAGCTTAAAGGCAAGTATGCGTACCTCTCCTTCACGTGAGAATAAATATTCTCATTTGTTTATTACGAGACTGGCAGGGTAGATATAGTTACTGTTTTTTGGTTGGATGCACGTTTTTTTCTCAACAATAAAGAAAACAAGTCTGGAGACGGCGATGGTTCACGAGCAATGTACACGGTTCGCCTTTTTAATTTTTTTGACCTTCGAGGGAGCCGACGGGCAAACTGGCGGGAATCGGGAAAAACGTAAATGATGAAAGTTGTAGTACTCGAAGAGCACTACTTGCATACCAACTTTCATTCGAAACAGTTGAAAACCCAAGAGCTCGATGCCCAATTATTGATTTTTTTTGACATTTCTAGTTCGTGACCTTGTCACCTTGACCTGGGACGAAAATGAAAAATCGAGCTCCGTGGGGCTATGCAGGTGCCATTGGGCTAACGAATATACGAAACCCCTGCCAGATTCGACAAACCCTCGGAGAAGATGTAACTTGAAATCGGCTACCCCTAAAAACACATGTTTTTTGGGCGTGGCTCCGCCATAATGGGCGCAGCACGCCCAGTCTCAGGAAAACAAACTAGATCATGATATAAACTCCCACCCAAATTATATCAGGATCGGATCAAAACCCATGGAGCTATGCTCGGACAGACAGACAGACAGACAGACAGACACCACATGCACACATAACGAATATAGTGGTCACTTACTGACTCGTGAACCAATTATAATATTGTTACAGATTCAGCGGTGGCGGGGCTCGCACCCGACTCTTGACCCCCAAATGTTGAACATTCGGCGTCACTTAACAACAC
>CM068956.1:159795909-159807476 GCA_035128595.1 Eptatretus atami | reverse complement strand
AAAAAAGAGAGAATGTTTTGGTGCCCAATCTTCTCAATGTGAAGAATTACTTTAAAATTATCAAATCCGGATCGGATTCGGATCTTCACCAAATTGAACCAATTCTTCCTTGTCACACACCGAACGTGTCGACCATATTTCATCCGAATCTGTCGACAACTTTTTGAGATATCATGCTATATATCATTTTTGGCCTATCTATCAATGGTGAAGAATCACTTTTAAAATGAAATAATTCTCGTCTCCAGATCTTCACTAAAATCTAATCAGTTCGTCCTTGTCACACACCGAACCTGTCCACAAATTTCATCCGGAACCACCCAAACGTTTTGAGATATCGTGCACACAAACAAAGAACAGACAGAAAGGGTGAAAACATAACCTCCTTACCTTCGGTGGCAGAGGTAATATCGGGGATTGAAGACCTAACTAAAAGCCCTATGAAACGCATCATGTCCCATTTACCCACGAGACGTATGGAAAGGGCCAACTAAACGAATACTAACGAGATAACTGTATCGGGATCGCTATATGTTGGATGCCATTGCCTCAGAGGAGTGCCGGCTTTGCAGAGCTGCAACTGTGTGTATGTATGTATATATGTATATATATATTATAAATATATATATATAAATATATATATAATATAGTTGCGGAAATGGCCTTAGTGTGTTATTAATATAGGATTAGCCCAGATCCCCCATGAAATGCATGTTTAGCCAGGTTGTTCGGTAAATGGACGTTACATGTGTGTCGGGAGTGTAAGAGGCTGTTTTATTGTTCGTACAGTGGTGGTGGACCGAGAGGTTCGTCTCGTTCCCCTCTGCCCAGTGCTCTGGAGGGGAGGAGTTTGTCGGCTTCGTAAAGGGGCGCGCCCAAAAGAAAAGGGAGTGAAACTGCAGGAGCGCCGGGAAGGCGGTGGTGAAACTGAGAGGCGAGCGAGCGCCAGAAGGTGGTGGTGAAACTGAGCGCCGAGGTGGCGCGATCGGTTTTTCGTGAAGAGCGAGCCGAAAGAAAGGCAAGGAAGAGAGGCAAGAGGTCTGTCTGCCATCGGCTGAGGAGAAACTCGCGGTGCGTATGGTCGGCGATCTGTAAGAGAGGAACGGCCTGAACCTGAGGGTCGAGTCTGCCATCTGCCGAGGGAGTAACTGAGCCTGAGTGTCGAGTGAGGATTTCTGCTGTATAGAAACGACTAGTGGGAGGCTGCAATCTGCGTAGAGAGGAACTGGCTGCTGTGTGAGTCGGCGATCGACTTTATGAGGAGGTGATCGACAGGTTCAACCTGCGTCTAACACAGAGCCTCTGTCCTTACTCACCTCACGGCTCGACACGTTTTTGTCGATCCGCCTGCGGAGCCCAACACCCCGATTTGGCCTGATCTGGTGAACAGGCCAGGCCTGGACTTGTATGCTGGACCTTGTGAAAAAGCCAGCTGGAGCACACCGTGGATCTTTCGCTATGGTGCCGTCGACCTCGCGGGGTTTGAACGCGCCGAGGCTGCGTGCGTGAGGGGTGCGACAAATGGACGGCGCGCCATCTTGCCAGGCGCGTTCAAACCCCGCGAACCCAGCGTGTTCGAGCTGGGTGCTCGAATCTTGACATCGGCTTGTCACGAGCAACATTAGTTCCTCGACACTTTTCCTCTCATCCATGAAGCATCACCAAGTACTCTGTGTCCTGTCTGCATGCTGTCCGTGTCTTGTCTGCATGTTGTCTAAGGTTTATCTCGTTAGGGTCCCCTTCGAAACCCGTAATCCGTTGCTCCCTAGTTAAGAACGGGTTATAGATTAATTATAACTGTCGTGAATGCTTTGCTTGTGTTGTGTTCCCCGATGTGTCCCAATAAATCTGGCTGAGTTATACGAGATTTTGCCGCCTTTAATTAATTCGTGCCGCGCGAGGAACGATCTGCTCGATTTGGATAATAAAACCAAAATGGTTACAGACTGGCAGAATTCGCTCGGTCTCTGACAAAACCAGTCTGTAACCGGGGTCTATTCCCCCAGCTGGTAAGGTCCAGGTGTACTGTTGGTATCGCGATTCGAGGCGCGTGACCCGAGCCTGTGCCGAACCAGCCGGCGTTATAACCCGGAGACGGTGAAGACACGGACAGCATGCAGACAGGACACAGAGTACTTGGTGATGCTTCATGGATGAGAGGAAAAGTGTCGAAGGAACTAATGTTGCTCGTGACAAGCCGATGTCAATGGATTCGAGCACCCAGCTCGAACACGCTGGGTTCGCGGGGTTTGAACGCGCCTGGCAAGATGGCGCGTCGTCCATTTGTCGCACCCCTCACGCACGCAGCCTCGGCGCGTTCAAACCCCGCGAGGTCGACGGCACCATAGCGAAAGATCCACGGTGTGCTCCAGCTGGCTTTTCACAAGGTCCAGCATACAAGTCCAGGCCTGGCCTGACCTTTTATGCTCCTAATGCCCATTATGTATATGCAAGCATAGAATTTCAGCAGTTTTTAACTAACACTGCATGATGATGTTTTGTACTTAAAGGTGCCTTTGTGCAGTCAATTATATTTGAGAGAAGAAGCTCCACAAGTTCCTTCTGGAGCAGAACTTTTGGAATTTGAATTGTTAACTGTGCTTTGCACAAAGTGAATTTGTAAAAAGGTTTACGACTTTTACCCATGTGGTTTCTTTTATTCCCAATTTTTAGTATATGTTTTCTCAATTGCAATGTAATCTACTTTTATTTATTGTACGTTTGTATTGAGTGTGCTTTTTTAGTACGAATAAAGATATTATTATTGTTAATACTGCTTGTATATTTTTGCAGCAATAATGCTCTTGCGTGTACGTGATAATAAATGATTATGATATACAGTTGTTAAATTGTGGTCATTATGTGTTACTGTGCAATGTAATGATGTTGCAATACAACTTCAATGTTTTGATAATGCACCGTAGGAACAGCGGTGCTCCGCTGGCCCCAGACCTACGGTCGAGGGCTCCATCAAGCTGGAAGCTGAAGGGTGTCATGCACTGCAATGTTTCGTTTATTTGGCGTGCAAAGAAAAGGGTAAAAACAAAAACTCATTTTTGAACGTTGTGATAAAGTTGAAAACAACGTCAGATTTCAATGTTGTCACAACGCTTGAAATCTGACGTCATGGGTGTTGCAATACAACTTCCCACTGACCCAATTCTGACGTCAGGTACAACCAGAACACGACGCTGCAACGACGTCAGATTTCAACGTTGTGACAACATTGAAATCTGACGTTGTGAAACCATTGAAATCTGACGTTGTCACAACGTTGAAATCTGACGTCATGGGTGTTGCAAATACAACTTCCCACTGACCCAATTCTGACGTCAGGTACAACCAGAACACGACGCGCAACAACGTCAGATTTCAATGTTGTCACAATGTTGAAAACCGACGTCATGGGTGTTGCAAAAACAACTTCCCACTGACCCAATTCTGACGTCAGGATAGAACTGGCAACGACGTTGCAACAACGTTGTGTGCCTGCTGGGTATGATCTTGAGTTCAAGCCCTGCTGTGCCGTTGAATAACACCAGGTGGGTTCATCCTTCCAAGTCATCCTTCTGAGGTCGGGTGAAATGAGTACCAGCTTACTTATAACAGGGGCACTGCATCAGCAGTACAGCCACATTCCCAGCAGCACACCGCTGCTATGAAACAACAAGATTATGAACCAAACCAGAGAGTCATTATGGGTCCTGCAAGTCTGTGATATTCTGATATGGCAAGAGATTTAATTCTGTGTGTAAATCGATTCTAAATATTGTTTTCCTTCTTTGAGTCCGGAAGGACATCCTGATTCGCTTCACTGATGTGGATTCACTGTTCGATACTAAACCCCAGTCTTTTATCCACACTCATTAAAGACCCAATGACATCTCACCTCTTCCTGTGTGTCGGCCCAGGTGTAAAGTACATGAACATGAAGGACAGTGTTTTGTACCTTTACTTGTTGGGCAAAGTGGTGTTCAATCCAGGTAGAACAAGCGTATTCTATATGTCACAACAGGTGCCAAAAAGGCAAGCATCTGCTCGTTCTAGAGACTTGTGCATCATGTTTTTGTTTCACTGTGCCCTGAACCTCCTCAGACCCCCACTTGGAGATGTGGTCATAAAATGGTGTTGCAAGGGAGAGGAGCTGTGGAGCATCAAAGTTCCTCGAAGAGGATAATAAATAATTATCAGCTTACATAATCCCAGAGCGGCCTGTGTTGCTTTAACGGTTAAGGTGGCTGGCTTAAGATCCTAGGGTCTTGAGTTCAAGCCCCTGTCAGGCCGTTGAATAACACCAGGTGGGGTTGACTCGTCCTGTCATCCTGAGATCGCAAATGATACCAGTGCAAGGGGAGGGGAGACAAAACGAGTACTGGTAGAGGAGCACAGCATCAGTGCCCCCTCCCCAGCCAATGATGGTACCTGCAGCCTTGTGTTGCACATGAAGGAAGAGATAATCCAAGAGCAATTTCCTTCGCAATGTGGAAGCAGGTAAGTAGTTCTGGTATATTTAACCAGGTAGTCAAAGTCCTTCTAATGTTATGCGGCATCATGTTGGACTTGAGAATGAAGAACACAACGAACATGTAATGTAGAATACATCTCCGGTGGAATTATTTATTGTACTTTTACCTCTTGCTCACGTGCTGAGAATCATGTTTCTCCCAATTTTCCCTTCACCCGTTCTACCATTTCCCATCTATGATACTAAAAGGACGTTGCGGCTCTCTGGCATCTCGTTTGAACACACCACCTTGGTTGACTTGCTGTGGACAAACGAGTCTCCTTTGGGTGCCTCGATGCACCTGGATGGTTATTAATATTCTCCCACCTATTCATATAACATTTCACTGCATTTAACGAGCTATTGAGATCATCACAAATTAGTCTACAGGAGCACCAGTGATTAATCACTACAAATGTCATCTTTCGAGAATCTTTTTCATTAATAGAGGGTCAGGAATGGGTTTTTTTTTTAATTTTGTTCAAATACGAGGACTTATTAAATTATTGATATTAAAAGTAGGATTGCAGTAATGTTCGAGTATTTTAATTTATTCTGAGTAAGAAGATTGTATGCAGAAGCTTGTTCATTGGTTGGAAACTGATTAATAAGAAAACCTCATTGCTGGACGAGGTTTGAGCTCACTTGAAAGTCGATCTGAAATGCTCATAAATTTCTCCTATTTTCATCTTTTGAATGAATGTTTTCACTTTTTTGTATTAATGGATGTGGCCTGGAGGATAGGATAGATGTACGTGTGCACATTCATCTTTGAACTGGATAGATTGGGTTCGAACCTCGACTGAGCTATAAAACGGCGATGCATCATGTGTATGCTGTCCATTGGAAGGACGTTAAGCCGGAGGACCCATCTGCCAGCACTCTGGCAGTCCTTGAAATTCCCACGGGTGTCTTTCGTAAAGAGTAGGTGAGTATTACTGGCACCTTGGCTAAGTTCAAATTCCTGCCTCACACTTTGGGAGCAAGTGGTCTGCCCTAGACATCAGGTTACACTGCTTGCTATCTTAGAGTGTGGTTGCTGTCTGGGGAACAGCTTCTGCACTATCAATAAATTCACGTTCCCAGGCTGTACGCATATTATGTGTAAATGGCCGTCTAGGGGCGACGAAAGGAAAAACAGGATGATGAATGGGTACATTTTTTTTTTGCATCATCAGGCATTTCAAGAAACTTAAATATATGACATTAAGCATATCGCCCGAGTGAGTACAAAAATAATTGTGACTACATTTTTGTTTGAAATCTGAGATCTGCCTGTCATATATTGATTACATACCCATGGAAAAGAAGGGTGGGGATAGGGGATGGAATGAAAATTCAAAACGATAAAACAGAAGATAACAGGTTGAGAGAAGAAAGGACATCTGGGAGTGTGGCAAAAGTGGGGAGATAATAGAATGACGGTTCGGAGGAGATGGCAGGAGTACAGGGAGAGAAGATAAGGGGTTATTTATGCAGCATATGTAATAAATAGATGGCCCCTGATTGGTTAAAATTTTATTTCATAAATACTAACTCTATGCCTGGTGTTGGCTTAATGGTTCGGGTGGTGGACTTGGATCCTAGGATCCTGAGTTAAAATCCCATTCGGCTGTTGAATTAATACCAGGTGGGGTTGACTCTGCCTGTCATCCTTCTAAGGTCAGCAAAATGAGTGCCAGCTTGCTCGTATCCTGTGTCGGAGTGGCGACCCGTACAGGTTGTGCCCACTAGCCAAGGAGACTGCTTGGGCAGCACCCATGCTCTGCACAGAGTATGGTCCCAATGGATGGATGGAACATCTAACCTGCACAGTATTGGAGCTGCACGGGTTCATCCCAGTGACCTGGTAAGAGGTCCAGAAAGCCACGTCAGCTGCGGCTGCAATGGCCAGCTGGTCTGGTTGTCCAAGGCCGAAACACGGGTCTTTCCACTCCGATACCATACGCTGGTGCTTGAGCACCAGCGTCCAGAGCAGTCAGGCTTTACACCAAAGAGGTCAACGATTGACCGTATCCTTGCTCTTCGGTCCTCACCGAACACAGCGAGAGTTTCGGCAGGGGTGCTTGCAGCCTATGTTGATCTCTGTTAAAGCGTTCGTTCAGTGAATCGGATGCCCTCTGGAGGATTCTTGCCTTCTGGGGTGCACCAAAACTGATCGATCTGATGTCTGAACTTCTACTCTGGTGCTGAGAGTGCTGTGAGATGTGGTGGTACCATCTCTGACTTATTTCCAGTTGTTACTGGAGTTTGTTAGGGTGTGTACTGGCCCCCACACTTTTCAGCACTTCTATGGACTGGATTCTAGGGAGGATGTCGGAGAGATCAAGCTGCGGTGCATCGTTGGGAATGTCAAGATCTCTGACCTTGATTTCGCAGATGATGCAGTCATCTTTGTGAGGACTTTAGATATCCTTTTGGGGGCCCTCGAGGGTGCTAAATGAGAAGTCGGAGCCGCTAGGATTACGGGTTTCCTGGGTCAAAACTAACATCCAGGCTTTCAATGACATCTTGGATGCTGCTGTCCGGTCTGTGCCTGTTTGTGGTGAGGATGTTGAGGTCGTGGAGAGATTCACTTAGCTCGGCAGTGATATTCATGTCTCTGCTGGCTGTGAGTCAGAGGTCAACAGACGTTCTGGGCCGAACCTGGGAGTCATGGATTACTGGATCATGGGGTGTGGGCGCTGCCAGTACCTGTGCTGGAGGACGAAAGTCCGAGTCTTCAGGTCCTTGGTGCTTCCAGTCTTGCTCTATGGATGTGAGACTTGACGACTCTTATATTATATATATATTACATACTAGTAGTATCATATATATATATATTATATATATATATATATATATATATATATATATATATATATATTGCGGTGTATTAGCATATTCGTGAGTATCTCATTGTTACAACCTTAAACACCCCATATCTGCCTGCATTGTAAAAGCTAAGTTCAAAGCATTGTTGTTGTAATGTTGCTACACTCAAACAGGGATATTAACAAAGGGGTACTGGCTTGAAAATGTGAATTTTCATCACACGCACCATCACGCATTTAAATTCTACCATTAGCTGAATTGGCCACCCGACGACAATCAACACCATAGCTAATTCAAACCGCAATTTTACCACCCTTACTTACCACATTATTGATGCTTTTCGCTCGAGAAAGATCACATTTAGCTTTCATCAAATTCTGTCATTTAACATCTGGCTTTAAATGATGAGACAGAAATCATTTGTTAATTTTCTATGCTACCTCGTGTTTATTAGCATACGATTCATCAGTAAAAACCAATTATTATTATTTTTAACAAGAACGGTTCATGAATTCGACAATAATTGGCAATGATTTTTACAAGTTGCCTTTTTTTGGTTTCGACATTGATACATAATTCACAATAAACCACCAAAATTACGATCAAAATATACGGGTTTGAGCACACGCGGACCCCAGGTTCAGATCCCAGCTCCTATATGATCTGTTGTTGTCTCCTATGTCCTTCCATTGATGTGTCCTAATGTTCCTTGTCCTGCAAGTGATTTATATACCAGCTACTCCATGAGTGAGCCTGGACATTGCAGAAAAAAAATATCCAACTTTCACCGGAGAGTATTATGATAGGGTTATGACAATAGAAAAGCAAAGCCGATAAGCGGAACAATATAATGGATTTTGAAGATAATAAAGGGGTCCGCCATCCGTGAATATATTCTCAGAAATCGTGTTTTGCATTGATAAATAGCCTCCTCTTCCAATCGTAGTCTTTTTCGACCCCCTATTTCCTTCCAACATCCGTTCTTAGTTAATAATTCTGGTTTCTCTATCCCTCCTAAAGACCCTTCCTGCTTTTTGATTGCAAAAATAGAAATGTGATGTATTTTCAAAGCTTACCCCGCCTTCCTGTTCCCACCCCACTGACAGCATGCACATCCCTTCCGTAAATCCCAACCCACTCCCGGCTCCCGGGGTGAAACCATCTCATTGTTGAGGCTGCGCGGCCTGCCTGATGTGGCGGGTGGGGAGAGGCTGTCGGTATAATCAGTTCAGCTGGATTCAATGGAGAAGTCCAGGCCACGGGTCTACTGCGTAATATAGACAACTCTCGTTGCAAAGTTTATCTCGGAAAGAATTATAAATACGACTAACATGAATAAGGATGATGCTATCTTGCATAAAACGTGATTTTAAATATGAGATACTTTACAAGGAACTCAAAGCAGGAAGAGACCATAAGGACCATCAAGCCTGGCACAATGGTTGTTGTCAGTGCTCGATCCTTTTTAAATGCTGAACATCAAGGAAGGAGCAGCATTACCATTTTAAAGTCTTTGGTATGACTCGACTGGGGTTCGAACTTCAGCCTCTCAGACTTAGTTCAGATGCTGTCACCATTATGCTACCAAAGATGTGAAGCGGAAGAGCCTGTGATGATTTGATGTTTATCGGTAAACTGAACAAAATATGTTAATCCAAAGGTTTTCATGCACCAAATAAGTTAATCCAAAGGTTTTCTTTAATTTCATGAAAGACACAATAATACTTCAATCAGCAAATCTGTGACATGACTTCCAGCATCCCCTGACTTGACAATTTTCCAGCAACCAATACCATGTAACCAACACAAACCTAGGCCTACTGTTTACCTCCACACCTTTGTCTCCCTTTCTCTGATCGGAGGAACCACTCACTTGTCTGAGCAGTCGTGCTTTTCCTTCCAGTCCTTCATAAAATGGCTACCATCGCCATCTCTTGGTATCTTCCATCCCCACTCATGATATATTCGATTCTCACCGACTGTTTTCGTCCCCACCGCACACCCATTTGCAGCATTCTGAATAATTCACTCCATTTGGATGATTGTGTGGTCCATTTTGGTGACTGTTCAGTTAAAAGCTTTGATTGAAAAAATGTGTTAGTTTTGCTCATCCTGTCACTTTTGCATTATATGTACCGATGCACCGTATGTTTCGATGTGAATTGTTCAGGGTGCTGGCAATAGCTCACCTACTCCTCACAAAGGCCACCGTGGGATCTTTAATGTTCAATAACTAATGCTGACAGATGAATGCCCATTTAAAATCCACTTGAGGGATGATGCACACATCGTTGAATCACCCTGCCTGTGAAACACCGGGATAATAGTTTGGAGCTGGCTCGGATTCAAACCCAGGTGACGCAGCTTAAAGGCAAGTAGCGTACCTCTCCTTCACGTGAGAATAAATATTCTCATTTGTTTATTACGAGACTGGCAGGGTAGATATAGTTACTGTTTTTGTTGGATGCACGTTTTTTTCTCAACAATAAAGAAAAACAAGTCTGGAGACGGCGATGGTTCACGAGCAATGTACACGGTTCGCCTTTTTTAATTTTTTTGACCTTCGAGGGGACGCACGGGCAAACTGGCGGGAATCGGGAAAAACGTAAATGATGAAAGTTGTAGTACTCGAAGAGCACTACTTGCATACCAACTTTCATTCGAAACAGTTGAAAACCCTAAGAGCTCGATGCCCAATTTATTGATTTTTTTTGACATTTTCTAAGTTCGTGACCTTGTCACCTTGACCTTGGGACGAAAATGAAAAATCGAGCTCCGTGGGGCTATGCAGGTGCCATTTGCTAACGAAATACCGAAACCCCTGCCAGATTCGACAAACCCCCTCGGAGAAGATGTAACTTGAAATCGGCTACCCCTAAAAACACATGTTTTTTGGGCGTGGCTCCGCCCATAATGGGCGCAGCACGCCCAGTCTCAGGAAAACACAACTAGATCATGATATAAACCTCCCACCCAAATTATATCAGGATCGGATCAAAACCCATGGAGCTATGCTCGGGACAGACAGAGACAGACAGACACACAACACACACACACATAACGAATATAGTGGTCACTTACTGACTCGTGAACCAATTATAATATTGTTACAGATTCAGCGGTGGCGGGGCTCGCACCCGACTCTTGACCCCCAAATGTTGAACATTCGGCGTCACTTAACAACACCCCGTTCTCGGGTTATAACGCCGGCTGGTTCGGCACAGGCCTCGGGTCACGCGCCTCGAATCGCGATACCAACGTACACCTGGACCTTACCAGCTGGGGGAATAGACCCCGGTTACAGACTGGTTTGTCAGAGACCGAGCGAATTCTGCCAGTCTGTACCATTTTGGTTTATTATCCAAATCGAGCAGTCGTTCCTCGGCGCGGCACGAATTAATTAAAGGCGGCAAATCTCGTATAACTCAGCCAGATTTATTGGGACACATCGGGGAACACAACACAAGCAAAGCATTCACGACAGTTATAATTTATCTATAACCCGTTCTTAACTAGGGAGCAACGGATTACGGTGAAGGGGACCCTAACGAGATAAACCTTAGACACATGCAGACAAGACACGACAGCATGCAGACAGGACACAGAGTACTTGGTGATGCTTCATGGATGAGAGGAAAAGTGTCGAAGGAACTAATGTTGCTCGTGACAAGCCGATGTCAATGGATTCGAGCACCCAGCTCGAACACGCTGGGTTCGCGGGGTTTGAACGCGCCTGGCAAGATGGCGCGTCGTCCATTTGTCGCACCCCTCACGCACGCAGCCTCGGCGCGTTCAAACCCCGCGAGGTCGACGCCACCATAGCGAAAGATCCACGGTGTGCTCCAGCTGGCTTTTTCACAAGGTCCAGCATACAAGTCCAGGCCTGGCCTGTTCACCAGATCAGGCCAAATCGGGGTGTTGCTCCGCAGGCGGATCGACAACATGTCGAGCCGTGAGGTGAGTAAGGACAGAGGCTCTGTGGTTAGACGCAGGTTGAACCTGTCGATCACCTCCTCATAAAGTCGATCGCCGACTCACACAGCAGCCAGTTCCTCTCACGCAGATTGCAGCCTCCCACTAGTCGTTTCTATACAGCAGAAATCCTCACTCGACACTCAGGCTCAGTTATCCCTCGGCAGATGGCAGACTCGACCCTCAGGTTCAGGCCGTTCCTCTCTTACAGATCGCCGACCATACGCACCGCGAGTTTTCTCCTCAGCCGATGGCAGACAGACCTCTTGCCCTCTTC
>CM068956.1:159764791-159781937 GCA_035128595.1 Eptatretus atami | reverse complement strand
AATCCCCTGCCTTACTACCATCTTAACTCTCCTCTTCTTTACTCTCAGACTATGGCCCCTGGTCCTATCACTGTCTACTGTTGAATAATTCATCTACACTTATTTTATCGATATCTTTCATTATCTTAAACATCTCCATCATATCTCCTCATAACCACCTCCTTTCTCGTGTATAAAGCTATAAAATGTATAACTAGGCCCGGAATCAATCGAGTAACCCTGTGCTGAACCCTCTCTATGGCATCTATGTCCTTCCGGAATTGTGGTGACCAAAACTGCACACAATTATTCTAAATGTGGCCCTCACTAAATTCCTGTAAATGTTAACACCATCTCTTTTGATTTATCAAAGATCCCCCTCCAAATACAACGTAAAACCCCATTTGTTTTACCAATAGCTGCCTGACACTGTGCTGCCTGCTTACCTCCCATGTCTATGACCACCGGCAGATCCGTCTCCTGTGTGACACGCTCCAAAATTACCCCTTGCATCATATAATCTATTTTTAATATTCTTCTCCATCCCCAACAACTTACACTTACTCAGGTTCAATTGCATCTGCTAATTTTTTGTCCAATCTATACAAGTATCAATACTTTCCTGTATCTGATCACCACCCCTTCTTCTATCCACCTTACCTCCAAGCTTTGTGTCATCTGCAAATTTGGAAAGACTACTCTTAACCCCACTATCCAAATCATTGTAAATAATGAATAATAATGGTCCGAGTACTGATCCCTGAGGTACCCTGCTACTTACATTCTCCCAGCAAGACATCCTCCCACTCACAGCCACTCTTTGCTTCCTATCACTAAGCCAGTTTGCAATCCAATTGGCTACCTGACCATCCACTCCACAAGCCCTCACTTTGGCCAACAACCAGCTATGTGGTGCCTGATCAAATGCCTCCTTAAAGTCTCGATATAATCCACTGCACTTCTCTCATCCACCCAATCAGAAACTGCTTAATTCCTCACCTCCTTGATAGATACTCACAGCTATTGGCAATTCTCCTGACTGTTCTTGTGTAAAAGTTGAAGCAAAATACCTGTTTAATAAACCTGCCGTCTCACTTTCCTCACTAACCACACTCCCGTTGTTTTTCTTCAATGGGCCCACACTTGTCCTAACCTATTCTTTTCCCCTGTTATACTTCAAGAATGCTTATATACTATTATCTACACCAATAAATGGCTGTGTGTGTCTCCTCCATAACTCCAAAACCATAAAACCTAGCAGACTGAAACTTTGCTTGCAGACTAAGGGAACTCCAAGGAAGTGCTTTAACTGACAATTGGGTGTTTTTTGTTAATTAAAAGACCCCTTTTGAAGATAATAAAGGATATCATTAAAGAAGGTTGTTAATCAGGCGCATCCTCGGCCACATTGCTCATTGGGGGGTCTTAAGGCGTATCCTCGGTAACTTTGCTGGGGTCTGAAGCCGCCATGTTTTTTGGCCTGCTCAATTATGCCTTGATTTGGAACAGGCCGCAACGATTTCTTTGCAATAATTTTTTTTTTCACTTTCCTCACTCATATTATCGGATGCCTGATTTACATACCTACGAATGAATCGCTGTATACATTGCTTTTGTAAGTGCTATAGTTTTCAAATTAGGAGCTTGGAGCGATTTCATGCTTTATATGATGCAATTTTCCACAATCCACTCTCACAGGCTAATTAAAGTATATCACTGAAATATAATTTCGTGTCAAAATCGGGAGTGAAATCTGATAATTTAAAGAACTAACGAGTCTTATAACTAAGCCCATATACCAATTTACTTTAAACAAGCAAGGCTATGTTCCCTCCTTCTCCATATATACACACGAAAATGTGAAATTTCCAAAGCATTAAACTTATCTTTTTCTACTGTTTGGAGGATTATATTGAATGAACAAAAGATTTAGGAATGTGCCAAAATTAACCAGCTTCATTGAGCGATATGATTTAATGCATTCACTGCGAGACCTCATGCCCTGTCTCCCAGAGGGATTGCCTATCCATAGCATCTGCCAGATCTGTGCCTATATTTTCGGATCTTTCCTGAGGTGCTCTGCAATAAATCAAAGCAAATCTGGTGAAAAACGGAAGTTTCAAAATAAAGTTATAACGTTTGTGCAGACCGTGAGCCGATGTACCACGTGACGCGTGCATAGACGGGCAAGCAACGTGGCAGATTATCTGCAATGCTTATTTAATGGGCGATTAAACTTTGTGATGTCTCCAGGGTTGTTCTACATTAAACAGCAACTCTTATGTGGATAAAGTCATTATTTGAATTAATTCATTTTCGTTTCTTTAACTGCTGCATGTACGGTAAAGATCGGCTTTGAAGTTAAAGAGATCCGACATGGGATGCAGTCACAGCCATCTTTTGAGATATTCTGCGATATATCGTTTTTGACCCTATCTCTCAATGGTGAAGAATCACTTAGAAAATTTAATTTGTCTAAAACTTTTTGTCTCCAATCATTTTTTTTGTCTAAAACATGCATTTTTGTCTAAAAACAGCAATAGTTGTCTGATTTTTCTCACCTTTCACTACATCGGAGTTTAAGCTATCTTGGCGACAACAAAAAATGAAATCAAATATCGAATTATAGTTAAGGTAAAGCCATGAGGGAGTCTGAATGGACTTTTTTATTTTATTACAGGCCTTAATTGCACTTAAAATGCATTTTTATCTAACAATGCTAATTTTTCGGCCAATTTTCTTCCCGTTTATTGCAACCGAGTCTTAAACCATCATACGTCCATTAAAAATAGGGGGAATACCCCTGGGCGCTTACCTGGTGGAATAATGATACTGAGGAGGAAGTCAACATGGGATGGAATCAGCATAATGTACCAATGAACCGATGTTATAGCAAAGAAATCCCTGAGACCTCAACGGCCCAGATTTTTTTTTTTTAATGCCATGAACAAACTTTGGTACATACCGGGTGATGAAGGTTGTGGTAGTTTCATCGAAATAGTTTGTGTCGTTTCAGAGAAGAAGTTGCAAGTATTTGTGGATGGATGGACGGATGGACAGACGACGTGCCATCCCATAAGCTCCTCAGAACTACGTTCCAGGTGAGATAAAAATGAAATTGGATATCAAATTAAGAGTTAATATAAAGCCGTGAGAGTGTAAGAAAATGTGAACCTTACAAAAGAAGCTCTACAGAGTGAACAAAATGGTAGTGATTTGACTTTGAAGTCCCTCCCTGTGCTACTGATGCAGTGCCCTCTATTACCAGTACACTGGTACTCATTTTGCTGACCTCGGAAGGATAACAGGCTGAGTCAACCCCACCTGGTGTTAATTAAATGGCCGACAGGCACTCAAACTGAAGAGCCTTAGATCCAGCCACCTTAACCATTCAGCCAACATCAGGCTGCTCGGATCATTAAGCAATAGAAAGAAGACAAGCATTGAATTGACAACAGAACTTGCAGAAGGCTCAGTTGTCATTGTCCATGCCGCAGGCAAGAATAGCATTCCTTTCCGATAGTAATTCTCTGAAGACTACTGCAGTTGGACCTGTTACCAACGATAGTATATGAGAGTACAACTCTCATATACTGTAGTTGTAACTGTACCATTTTTGCCTGGGGCATCAACAGTATAAAGGTCCCTTTTGAATTCAGGACTGAAAGGATGTGTTGCAGTAAGCAAACCCCTGTTAAGAAAGCAGAACAAGACTAAAAGGATAAAATATGCACAACACAGAAAGTGGACTATGGAAAACTGTTCAAAGGTGCTTTGGACAGACGAGTAAAGGTTTGCTTAGGATCTTATTGAAGTCAGTCTGTGAGGTGACAAAAAACTGAAATTTATAAAGAACCTTGCTTGACGCCAACAATTAAGCATGGAGGACGTTGAATTCAAGTTTAAGGGTGCATATCCTCAAGTGAAGTTGGAAAATTTCAAAAAATTGATGGTACATTTACTGCAGTGAGGTACAAACAAATTCTAATTCACCATGTCATCTTGGTCTCTCACACCAAGATAGAGTTCATAGAACATGTTACTTCCACATAAAACCTAGCATAGTTCATATAATAGATAATAAATATCTATTAAAAAATAATAGTTCAAATAATAGATATAATCTCACACCAAGATAATAGAGTTCATAGAACGCAGTGTTCAAGTATATACTTCAATTTAAATAAAATAATCTATCTATAATTCCAGCAATCTCTGTGGTGTGGTCTGTCTGTCTGTCTGTCTGTCTGTCTGTATGCGACACGGTTTCTCGACGACCGCCGGTCCGATCTGATTGAAACTTGCCAGGAATATTGCGCGGGACCGTGGATGTGCCTTTGAGGTTTGATATTAATCGGACAAGCGGTTCCCAAGTTACGGCCATTTATCTGTCGACCAATGACAAGACACGGTGCTATGACATCACGAATGACGTCACAATTAATGTTTATTATTAATTTATTTATTTTTGCACGATTGACGTCACAATTCTTCTTCTTCGTTTGGTATGACGTCACAATCGACGCTGGGGACCTGAGTATGTGCCTTTTCAAGGTTTGATATTAATCGGACAAGCGGTTCCCAAGTTACGGCCATTTATCTGTCAACCAATGACAAGATACGGCTATGACTCACCAATGACGTCACAATTAATGTTTATTGATTTATTTATTTTTGTTTTTTAAGGGGGCAAGAGAGGGAGCGGAGAGAGGGGGCGAGAGAGGGCGAGAGAGGGGTAGAGAGAGGGCATCACAATTCAAGAGAGGGGTGAGAGAGGGGGACGGGGAGAGGGGGGGGGGGTGAGAGTGGGGGCGAGAGAGGGAGGGGCGAGATAGGGAGAGGAGGGGGCAGAGAGGGGGGGAGAGAGAGGAGGGCGAGAGAGGGGGGGGGCGAGGGAGAGGGGGCGTCACAATTCTTCTTCTTCTTGTTTGATATGACGTCACAATTGACGCTGGGACCTGAGTATGTTTCCCAGGTGTTTCCCAAGTTATGGCATTTATGATAGTTGGTCCGATCTAATTGAAACAATGCCCAATGCAGTCGTCGTTTACGAGAGCGAAGGAACGGAGCTGCACATACTGGCACGCACCTACGGGCACGCACCAGGGCCCGCACTAGTGATTAAAGATCATTAAAAATTCAAGATGTTTCTTATACACCACATTATACACCACCCTATTTAGCATGTCCAAGTACTGCTAAACGGAAGGGTTTTGAAAGTGCAAAGAAGGTGATTTGTGCAGTGTTGAAATATATAATTTATTTTTAAATAAAATAAAGATTGTAAAAGTCATATAAATAAATTAATTCCAGAATTTTGTTGACTACACCACCCTATCTAACATGTTACATGAGTTATTTGTGCCTGTTGTTTGTATCCATTATGACTTCCTTAAGAACAGGAAGTTTCCTGTTTGGAATGGTTTTCAATTTTGTTTGACTGCCAGGCAGGCAGACAGAGTACATAATTATCTCACTTCTCTCTGCGCTTGTGGAATCAGGCAAAATTCAGAGACAAAGTACTGTTAAACGGCAGGTGTGTTTTCAGATTCATGTTCCAATTTATGTTCAAAATATAACATTCAATTAAAACAGGTAGTTCCTTGATCATAAACTGACGTTTGTAGACAGACAGACGGCCGAACATGAACCAATTGCTTAACCCCGCTTTTCGCTTCGTTTGCGCAGAATAATTAATTAACTGCATTAACGAATGATCCAAAACATTCAGCTGGATTCATTAAATTTTGCAAAAGAAAGACGAAGCTGGAGTCCTTTAATGCATGGAATGGCCCACTGAAAGTCCAAATCACAATATCATTGAAGCTGCATTGGACGATTTGGACAAAGAAAAGGGGCAAAAAAAATCCCAGAAAAATAGATGATCTTTGCAAGGTCTCGGAAGAAGCGTGGAACACCATTCCACGCATTGAACACAAAGTTTTAGTTTCCTTCTGCATCAGAGTAGAACAATGCAAAATGTCCAAGACTTTTCACAGCAGCTTGTGCATAATAGTGTATTATAATCCTGGCAGTGTGTGTAATATATATCTACACACTGATGAGCCAAAACATTATGACCACCTGTCTAATATGGTGTTTGGTCCTCCGTGTGCCGCCAAAACAGTGCCGACTCGCCAAGGCATGGACTCTACAAGACACCGAAGGTGTCCTGTGGTATCTGCACCAAAACATTAGCAGCAGATCCTTCAAGTCCTGTAAGTTGCGAGGTGGAGCCACCGTGGATCGGACTTGTCGGTCCAGTACATCCCACAGATGCTCAATCGGATTGAGATCTGGAAAATTTGGAGGCCAGGGCAACACCGTGAACACTTCATCATGTTCCTCAAACCATTCCCGAACAATGTGTGCAGTGTGGCAGGGCGCATTATCCTGCTGAAAGAGGCCACTGCCATCAGGGAATACCATTGCCATGAAGGGGTGTACCTGGTCTGCAACAATGTTAAGGTAGGTGACACGTGTCAAATTGACGTCCACATGAATGGCCGGACCCAGGGTTTCCCAACAGAACATTGCCCAGAGCATCACACTCCCTCCACTGGCTTGTCGTCTTCCCACAGTGCATCCTGGTGCCATCACTTCCCACGGTAAAGGCACACACCGACACGGACATCCACGTGATCTAAAAGAAACGGGACTCGTATCTCAAACTCAAACGGGACAAACGGGACAGGCGACCTTCTTCCACTGCTCCAAGGTCCAGTTCTGACGCTCGCGTGCCCATTGTAGGCGCTTTCGACAGTGGCAGGGGTCATCATGGGCACTCTGACCGGTCTGGTGCTACGCAGCCCCATACGCAGCAGGGTGTGATGCACTGTGGATTGTGACACATTCCTCCCGTGATCACCATTAAATTTTCTGTGACTTGTGCCACAGCAGACCTTCTGTCGTTTGGACCAGACGGGATAGCCTTTGTTACCCTCGCGCATCGATGAGCCTTGGGCGCCCAACACCCTGTTGCGGTTTGTGGTTTGTCCCTCCTTGGATCACTGTCGTAGGTACTCACCACTGCTGACGGGGAGCACCCACAAGCCTTGCGTTTCAGAGATGCTCTGACCAGTCATCTAGCCATAACAATTTGGCCCTTGTCAAAGTCGCTCAGGTCTTTACTCCTGCCCATTTCTCCTGCATCCAACACATCAACTTCAAGAACTGACCATTCACTTGCTGCCTAAATATCCCACCCCTTGACAGGTGCCATTGCAACAAGATAATCAATGTTTATTCACTTCACCTGTCAGTGGTCATAATGTTTTGGCTCATCAGTGTACATACTCTACCGGTCAAAGTTTAAGAACCCCCCATTTTTCCAGTTTTTACTGAAATATAAGCAGTTTTATGTTTCAATGTACTCTGAAAGTAAAGCATAGAACAAATAAACAATTGCAGATAAAAAAGAAATCGTGGAATCGTTTTGTTGAACAAAATTTAATCTAAATTTTGACTCATCAAAGTTGCCACCTTTTGCAGAAAAAACAGCCGAACATACTCGTGGCATTCTTCCACGATGGAATCAAATATTATTCGGAAAGTTCTTCCCAACACTGTTGCAGAAGTTCCCACAAATGTGTTGCACTTGTAGGTTGCTTTGCTTTCACTCTTCTGTCCAGTTCATCCCAAACCAGCTCGATGGGGTTTAAGTCTGGAGACTGTGCTGGCCATTCAATGATTTGAAGCCTACGTCTTGTTCTTTTCTTCGAAGGTAGTTCTGACATAGCCTGGAGGTATGTTTTGGGTCGTTATCTTGCTGGAGGATGAACCCCTGACCAACTAGGCATAGACCAGAGGGTACTGCATGGCACTGCAAAATGCTGTGGTAGACCTTTTGGTTCAGGGTGCCAATCACTCTTTGCAAGTCGCTGACTTGGATTCAGCGAAAGACCCCAGATCATCACGCTTCCTCCTCCATGTTTGACAGTTGGTGTCACACACTGAGGAACCATCCTTCACCTCTCGACTTCGTACAAAAACCCTGCGTGATGAACGAAGATTTAAAATTTTGATTCATCGGTCCATAGATCTTCTTCCAGTTTTCAGTAGTCCACTGGCGTGCTTCATGGCCCAGGCAAGCCTCTTTTTCTTATTTTGCCATCTTTGCAATGGCTTTCTTTCTGCCACTCGACCTGTGAAACCTGCAGCTCGAAGTCTTCTCTTCACAGTTGAAACTGAGACTTCCATACTTCGACCAGTGTTAAGCTGTGCTTGAAGCGCTGTCCTGTGAGCCGCCTATCACGCAAGCTGTTGACTCTCAGAAACTTGTCTTTTGATTGTGTTATGGCTTTGGGTCTGCCAGACCTCTTCCTGTCAGAGTTTCCTCCAGTTTCCAAATGCCTCTTGATGGTGTGGGAAACTGTACTCACTGACACCTTGGCTTCTTTGCAATTTCTCCAAAGGAAAGACCGACACTTTTAAGGGTTATAATCAGTGTGACCACTCCTTGGCTTTTTCACAAGATCTTGGCTATTCGTTGTTCATCTTGGCGTTTTGGTTTTCTATCGGTTTTCTTGGCGTATAGGTTTTCTATTATCATCGCTTTTCCGAAACCTTGTGAATTCTTGGCTTTTTTCATGGCTCACCTTGGCATTTATGAAAATGAGGAGTGGTCACACTGGTTATATTGGTCTGTCTGTCTTCCTTTGTTAATTGTCTTTTTCTCGCCATTATGATAGCAATATACTACTTCCTGCAGTGCAATATTGTCCAAATAATGCTTCAGAGGGTGGAGCAACACAGTCTGTTCCAACACTGCTTTACACAGACAGAGGGTTTGTAACTAATCAACAAAAGTTGGCACACCTGGAGAAATTGTTTGCATCAACTTTCAAGGCTTAATTTACTTTCATTGCTGCAGAACAGCTGCAGTTGCTAACCCATTACTTGTTCCCTGAAAAGGGCCTTTTTAACAATCCTGAAATTTACATTATTTTTCAGTTTTTGGAAACCTAAACTTTTTTTTTTAACCTCTGGCAGTTTTACCGCTTTGCTTTGTACCATTTTAGGTTATTCACTGGACTTGAACTGCTTACATTTCAGTAAAAACTGAAAAATGGGGGTGTTCTAAACTTTTGACCGGTATTGTATTATATTGGTTCACGAAAAAGTAAGTGACCACTATATTCGTTATTGGTGTGTGTTGGGTAGTCGATCGAGTCGGGAAAAAAAAATTTCGAAAATTTTTTTTTTCGATTACATTTTTTTTATTTGATCTACCCTTATTTGTTGTCGTGGTGTCGGTCTGTCCGTGTGTGTTTGTCGGGGTTTTAACCCCTTGCAGTTGTTCGATTTTGATGAAATTTGGGTGGTAGGACCAGTTTATGACCTCGTTGTGCCGCGTAGGTACTGGTTGCTAACGCCCTTTGGTTGCCTAGCAACGGACTTTGAAATTTTTTTAAAATCATAAAAATTTATTTTTCCGAAATCAAAATCGGGCCACGACCGACTGTGGGCAGTACATTCAGCCATATTGTCAAAAATTTCCAGCCAGATCCTATGAAAACTGTCAGAGAGATAGACTTTGAATGAACCCTGGTCGAAAACAATAAAAAAACGAAGTTCGTTATATCTCAGAGACTGAGTCAGATATACATGAACTAGTATGGTAGGTTCATGGTATGTCCTAGTTATGTGTGAGAAAGAAACCGTTGCTATGGACCCTCCGTTGCCTAGCAACGGCCGAAAAACCTCTAAATGTGGGGGTATTTTAACGAAAAAACAATCTGCAGCATTAACCCTTGAAATCATGAATTTTGTTGTGCTTAATCTTCAGGTCATTCCCAATTGAACGGGCCCATCGCGTCAGGTTTCTATTGGGTAGTCGACTACCCATGTCCCGCTACGCGCTTGTCTGTCTGTCTGTCCCTCTGTTCGGTCCAGTGCTCCGTTAATACAATGGCGATTTAGATGAAACTTGTTGGTAGGTTCATACCATGACCTAGTTGTGTGCAAATGAGAACCGTTGCTATGACACCACGTTGCCTAGCAACGGGACTTTGAATTTTTTGAAAAATCAATAAAAAATTAATTTTTTCGAAAATCAAAAATCGGGCCACGAGCGACTGTGGGCAGTACATTCAGCCATATTGTCAAAAATTTCCAGCCGGATCCTATGAAAACTGTCAGAGAAGATAGACTTTGAATGAACCCTAGTCGAAAACAATAAAAAAACGAAGTTCGTTTATATCTCAGAGACTATGAGTCAGATATACATGAAACTGGTATGGTAGGTTCATGGTATGTCCTAGTTATGTGTGAGAAAGAACGCGTTACTATGGACCCCTCTGTTGCCTAGCAACGGCGAAAAACCTCTAAATGTGGGGGTATTTTAACGAAAAAACAATCTGCAGCATTAACCTTGAAGCTAGAATCATGAATTTTCTTGTGCTTAATCGTCAGGTCATTCCCATCGAACGGGCCCATCGCGTCAGGTTCTATTGGGTAGTCGACTACCCATGTCCGCCTACCGGCTTGTCTGTCTGTCTGTCCCGAGCATAGCTCCGTGGGTTTGATCCGATCCTGGTAAAATTTTGGTGGGAGGTTTATATCATGATCTAGTTGTGTTTCCTGAGAATGGGCATGGTGCGCCATTATGGGCGGAGCCACGCCCAAAAACATGTGTTTTAGGGGTAGCCCGATTTCAATTTGCATCTTCTCGAGGGGTTTGTCGAATCTGGCAGGGGTTTCGGTATTTGTTAGCCCAATGGCACCTGCATAGCCCACGGAGCTCGATTTTTCATTTTCGGCCCAAGTCAAGGTCACAAGGTCACGAACTTAGAAAATTGCGAATTTGACATAAAAATCCATCTTCTCCGAGGGTTTGTCGAATCTGGCAGGGTTTCGGTATTTGGTTAGCCAATGGCACCTGCATAGCCCCACAGAGCTCGTGTTTTTCATTTTTCCCAAGGTCAAGGTCACAAGGTCACAAGGTCATGAACTTAGAAAATTGCGAATTTGACATAAAATCCATCTTCTCCGAGGGGTTTGTCGAATCTGGCAGGGGTTTCAGTATTTGGTTAGCCCAATGGCACCTGCATAGCCCCACGGAGCTCGATTTTTCATTTTCGTCCCAAGGTCAAAAGGTCACGAACTTAGAAAATTGCGAATTTTGACATTAAAATCAATACGACCACCCAAACTTGAGAGCTAGGATGACAATATTTTTTATGCATAATCTTGAGGTCATTCCCCACCTAAAGTCTGAAACCATTTTGCTCTATCTCGAACACCTTGCCGTGGCGCCCCCTTCAAGTTTGTTTTTACGCTGATTTATCAAAGTAATGGATAATCAGGAGTGCGAAATGCCATAGCCTATATGACATTATATTGTTCCTGGAATGTTCCAGAGGACGTTTGCACCAAAGGTCATAATCCTTGACCTTTGACCTTTAAAGGCCACAAAGGTCAAATTTTCAAAGTTGTGGGAATCGACCGGGTTTTCGACTTCTTCGACGAACTAACTCCAATAGCTATAGCACGTATCCTGTTTCCTTATTTTAATGTCCACAACATTGTTTTGTGACCTTTAAAGGTTATGCAAAGGTCAAATTTTGAAAGTTGTTGAACGAAACCGGGTTTTCGACATTTTGCAGCTGTTGATTGAAGGTCACTATAATTAATTATAACTTGGTCAAAATTATCACATTGTCCTCATCCTTGACATCGAAACAATCTACATCGTAAATACCGCTCGTGAACCATTGTCGTCTTCAGACTTATATACCTATACAGTATACATATACAGTAGTCTCCGGATATTAAATCCACCTCGGGCGAGCGTTTCCTGGATTTAATATCCGGCGGATTTATTATCCGGTGACCCCAACTTCGGACCTGAAATTACTGTATCGTGCAATCCCTTTTGTCCAGCAGTAGCAAAAACAGTTTGATTTATATAAAAAAGAGGTTTATTGATAAAAAAACAGGAAAGAAACAACAGAATGCAAATTAGGCTACACCATCTTCCTTCGTCAGCCAGTTGGCTAACGTCCTTTGTTTGAGAGGAAATGTCCTTCGAACGGAAATCCTTGAGCTCTCTGAAGTCAGGAACTGGGATATCATGTTGTCGTCTTGCCGTTCTAGGACTTCAATAGCTTTCCTGACATCAGCTCCACTGACGACAGGCTCTTCCTCATTGTCATCGTCATCTTCGTCGTGGTCTTCTGGTTCATCTTGTTGCTGGTCTGTCGCCTGTATGAACTCGACAAGGTTTTGCGAGAGTTCCCCCTCGGTTGTTTCATTGGCGACCTCGAGGTCTTCGTCAATGTCGACCCAGTGGTTGAATTCCTCATCAAGAAGACCTGGCGGAGGTGGGGGAGTGGGACTTCGACGTGTTCTGCGTCACCTTGGCGCGGCTCTTTGCCATAAAAGGCTGCCTTCTTCCAACAGTTCACGATGGTTTCCCGTTTCACCTTCTGCCACGCTGAAGCCAGCATTTCCATCGCTTCAAAGATGGAAATTTTCTTGACAGGGTTGTTCGCTGTCAAAGTCTCGTCTTCAGGGGCATCGTCAATTTCATCGATCAGCTTCTGGCGTAATTCATGTCGAAAATAAGCCTTCAAGTCCGAATGATGCCTTGGTCGCAGGGCTGGAGATGAGCGGTCGTGTTGGGTGGCAAGAAATCGGATCGTGATGTTTTTGAGGCCTTCAACTTCTTTGTGTGCAGAGCAGTTGTCTACCAGGAGCAAAATTTTGCGTCCTTGTCTACCCATTTTTCAGATCCAAAGTGCGAAGATATCGTTCCCAAATCGTCCCAGTCATGCAGGCGTTGATGGAGTTTTCATACGTGAATGGAAGGTTCTTAACTCTCTTAAAGCATCGCGGATTTTTGACTTGCCGATAAGCAACAGCTCTTCTTTTTCTTCCTTCCATGCTGCATGTCACCAAGACTGTCACACGGTCCTTGGCCGTCTTGAACCCCTTCGCCTTGTTCCTGTCTTTTTTGTCGACGTAAGTCGAGTCTGGGAGGGCGCGATAATAAGCCCCTGTTTCGTCAGCATTGAAAATGTCCCTCCTGCTGAATTGTTTTTCGAGCTCTGGCCATTCTGTGTCGAGGAACTCCTTTGCCCTTGAACGTCCGTTTCCGCTGCTTCACCCTTCAAAATGGTGAACACACTCCATTTCTTCTTTTCCAGCGTGAAAACCAACCGTCTGTCGCACACAGAAGTCGTCATGTCCTGCTTCTTTCGCCAACGATTTTGCCTTGTGCATCAGAATCGGGCCGTTGACTGGGAGGTTCCGCGTCTTGCTGAACATGAACCACTTATAAAGGGCTGCTTCCACGGCCGCATCCTTTCCAGGTCGGAACCTGCGACTCTCGTTCGTATTGTGGGATGCTTCTGCTTCGTCCCGGATCTGTTGTTTATGCTTCAAAAGATTTTGGAGACATCCACGGGAAATGCCAAGCTGGTCTGCAGCATCACGTTGACTGAGTTGGCCTTTCAGTTCATCATATGCTTTCAACTTTCCTAACTTCTCGTTCAAAGTCAGATCCTGACGCGTCGTCGGTTGCCTCTTTCGCTTCGGCATCACAAGATATGTTGAAAATCTGGGGAGTGAAAAAGATGTCTTTAATTTAGGCAACACAATTAACGTCAACACGATCAGATCACTTCGGACACTGAATGAAAATGGAACAGAACGGCTAACAAGGCACACAGAAACACTGTAAAGCTTTGAGACACAAGCGAGGTTTGATCTACGACCATTTTCCGCTAACCGGTTCCGACTGATGCTAAAAATCGCGTGATCCTTCCGGGAAAAACACAGGCACGCGCCGATGAAGTGGCTTTATTAACCGGCGGATGGATTTATTACACGGCGGAAATCTATATGTAGGAATTCCGTACCCTGGCGTTCCGGATTTAATATACGGCTGGATTTATTATCCGTGGATTTAATATCCGGAGACTACTGTATATACATATATATATATATATATATATATACATGTACCATAATTTTTAAAAACTCTTTGGCTATTCAGGTTACCACTGGCGGGGGTTTGTGTGACAGGTGACACATACCCAGTAATTAAAATTGTGTGGCATTGTGTCTGTGATGGCACACAATTTGTGTCTCGACAACAGGTAAAGAAAGGTGATCATTTTTTTTTTTTTTAACCATTATGTACACATTCACTGTTGTCATGTTTGTGACTACCGCAAGGATCTTACAGTTCTGAGGAACAACAGCAGTGGTGCGACTAAAGGCCCAGTCCCACTTTGACGTTTTAGCCAGCGATGGCAACGTATTAGAATGTATGTAAACGCTGGCTTACGTTGAACTTTTGATGTTTTTTTTTAAAGATTCGGACGTATTCATAACGACTTGGTCTTATGTATAACGTATTAGTAATGGACACAGAACGTTTCGTTGTGTTATAGATAACTTATACCAACGAATGCTGAACCTGTTGTCGGCGTTCACAACCTATGCCCAACGATAGTCTAACTCATGCATAGCGCGCTGCACGCATCGCCGACGATGACGTGGCGTAGCCTATTAAAAGGCTGCCGCACAACGATTCAAATCATAACCGCCGCAGAAATGGAAGTGTCAACATCGCAGTCACACCTTGCGATCTTGCCAGCGTATGCCGACCTCTGAAAAATGCGTCTAAAACGCTGGCGCACGTCGAATACGGTATGGGTAAGTTTGGTATGCGTGAATAAAACGCTAAAGTACGCTATCATACGTCCTATTAAGTGGAGTACGTCTTGTAATTTTAAGCATGTTGAAAATTTTACGACGTACTTGCCGTATGACACACGTTCGTATGTGATGGGAATAAGTTGTACGCACGATATGCGATCGTTGACACACATCGACACACGCTACTTGAAAGGTACTCATAAGTCGAAACACGTCAAGGTAATGGTTAGCGTCAGTGTTCCAGACTCCCGGTTTTTTTTTTCTTCGGTATGACGGTGTTCAGTGTACAGTGCGGTTATGATTTAAATCGTTGAGCGGCAGTCTATTAATTATAATTATATTACAACCGCACTAGAAATCGAAGTGTCAACATCACCATCATACCGAAGGAAGGAAGAAAAAAAAAATTAAAAAAAAAAAAAAACCGGGAGTCTGGAACACTGACGCTAACCATTACCTTGACGTGTTTCGACTTATGAGCACCTTTCAAGTAACGTGTGTCGATGTGTGTCAACGATCGCGTAACGTTAGTACAACACGTAACTCATAGCTTAGAAATAAGTTTCGGGTACGCTAAACATTACCTCGACGTGTTTCGACTTATGAGTAACTTACAAGTAACGTGTGTCAACGATCGCGTGACGTGCCTACAACTTATGGCGAGCGTTATGTGGAACGTGTGAGTCATACGCTGGCATAAGTCGTAAAATTTCAAGCATGGAAAGCTTTGAGGACAACCGAAAAGTACAACGTTTAAAGCCAGCGTAATACGACGTATGGCAGTGTTTTTCAGCGTGCTCTCAATGTTATCAAAACTTACCCATAACGTATTCGACGTGTACCAGCGTTTTAGACAATTTTTACAAAAATCGGCATACGTTGGCTAAAACGTCAAGGTGTGACTGGGCCTTAAGCCAGATAATTATACATGTAGTTACGAAAATGAGAATTTTGCTATTTTATTGTGACGTTTCGGTTCGATTGATTGGAATGGCTGGTGATGTACTTCCTCTTGTTATGAGATTTAGAATTCAGTGCATGCGTGATTATTGTTTTATCATAGAATTGTTTAATATTTGGACTGTTCAGTGGTGAAATCTGAACTACTTTGATAATGTAATACAAACAGCCAATGGTTTCATGGGATAAGCACGGGCGGGTAAGAGCATGCCTCACTTGGGCTCGGGAGTCTGGAAAACATGATGATTGGCCTTTGAGGGGCAAGGGTGTGTCTGAAATGTGAGATATAAAAGTGTGGACCAGAGACGTGAGTACAAGACACAGAGGAGGCAGAGCAAGATAGGACAGATCGATGTGGGGTTAAGAATGGGACTTCTACATTTTCAGATGACAAAGTTTGGAGCTAAAGAGGTAAGGGGGTGATCAGATTTAGGAAAGTCTCTCCCTCTCTCTGATGTACCGTACTCTTCACAGAGCGTCTGTGCCACCGAAGCAGCTTCCTGAGCAAGGGTTATACTGGGTGGTTTGCCGTTGCCTTCCAAGTAGTAGTTAGGGCAGGAATTTGGAATTTGGCCACGGTGTCGGCGATAGCTCGAATACTCTTAATGAAGGACACCGTGGGGTCTTTAAAGTCCACCAACTAATGCTGGTATACGGGATGCCCACTTAACGTCCATCCAAGGGACGGCACACACATTGATGAATCGCCCTGCCCGTGAAATACCGGGATGACAGTTTGTAATTGGGCCAAGATTCGAATCCAGGCTAGACAGCTTGCAGGTCAGTGTGCATACTTCTAGGTCATCCTGCCAGCTGCAGGAAAGTCGAGATACTTTCAAAGACTGGGCAAATGATTGGCAGATGTAGTTTAACAAAAACAAATCTAAGGTGCTGGGGATGGGTAAGAACAATAAAAATAGGGATTACATAAGGCAAGGGTCAATCTTGGAAAGTGTGACACAGGAGAAGGATCTGAGGGTGGTAATATATTTGGGGAGTAAGCAGACAGCACAGTGCCAGGCAGATATCGATAAAGCCAACAGGATTTTAGGTCGTATTTGTAGGGGGATAAATTAAAATCAAAAGATTTATTATCCCTCAACAAAAAATCCAAATGCATTGGGACTGTACTCTGCACAGAACATCTGCTGCAGAGGCAGTCTCATGAGCTATTGGACACAATCCTGGATGCATCGCCACTCTGACACAGGATACTCAAATGGATCAATCATCCCAGGAAGCTGGAACTCATTTTGCCAACCTCAGAACACTCACAGGCCAAGTCAACACCACCTGGTGTTAATTCAACAACCAAGCAGGATTTGAACTCAGGACTCTAGGATTCCAAGCCCACCACTCTAACCATTAAGCCAACAGCAGCCTTATATCCCTTTAGAAATAGCGACAAAATAAATGCAGAAGAGTTCTTTAGCAAAATGGACAATGACAGGACCAGATTGCGTGAGACACCAATGATCCTAAAAGCCTTGGTTTCCACAGCGTGAAGCCGAGAAAGGTGAGAGGCGGGAGCACCAGGCCA
>CM068956.1:159735098-159748547 GCA_035128595.1 Eptatretus atami | reverse complement strand
TGGATTGTCTTCAACCTCCTCCCGTCCCTCTTTGAAGCTCTTGTGCCATTCAATTGCATGTGTACGTGACATCATTTTTCCCTGTAGACTTCTTCCTGTAGTCTACAGTCTTCCCTGTAGACGTGCTGCAGCATTGCGAAGGATTCGGAAGGTGTTTTGCCAACCTTGGCAAGAAACTTCAGATTGGCTCTCTGCTCACGACCCCAGACGAAACGTGTACAGCACTGACCTGTAAAAAATCACACAATGAGCGCAGTCAACACTCACCAATCACTATATATTGCTGGAATGTTGCGAAAGACTGTGACGCAACCCGTTCATTCAAAGTTGTGTAAGTGGGAGCACACAGCAGGCTCAGTCCCTTTACTTTTCAGACGACCTCGTATTATTTCGCCTCTGAGGATTCAATATCATCCGGATTAAATAAGTGTCGAAATCTGGAGTGAAATCTGATAATTTAAAGAAATAACGAGTCTTATAACGAAGCCGAAATACCTCTTTACGTTAAGCAAGCAAGGCTATGTTCCCTTCTTCTCCATATATACACAAGAAAATGTGAAATTTACAAAGCATTAAAAACATATTTTTTTTCCTACTGTTTGGAGAATATTGAGTGAACAAAAAAAATTGAGGAACATAACAAAATTAACCAGCTTCATTGAGCTATATGATTTAATGCATTCACTGCTAAACCTCACGCCCTGTCCCGAGAGGGACTGCCGATCCATATCCTCTGCCATATTTGTGCCTATATTTCCCGCGGTTTTGCGAGCTGCTCTACAGGGAATCAAGGCAAATCTGGTGAAAAACAGATGTTTTAAAATAAAGTTATAACGTTTGCACAGACCACGAACCGATATACCACATGACGTATGTACAGACGAGTAGGCAACATGGCGGATTATCTGCAATGTTTATTTCACGGGCGATTGAACTTTGTGACGTCTCCAGGGTTCTTCGACATTAAACAGCAACTCTTTCGTGGATAAAGTCATTCTTTGAACGAATTCATTATATTTCTTTATCTGCTGCGGGCACAAATTCATTTTAAAGTTAAAGGGATCCTCTATTTTTTATTTTTTTTTGTGGACCTTGTCTAAGCTCATATGAGAGCTAACACACAACGCACATCAAGGGGGGCATGAGACAGGAGGGGAGGGAGTGGGAAAGACAAAATGTGGGAACAGAGACCATTTGGAGATCTGTGGAAGGGAGAGGGATGGGACGTGGGAACATGGGGAATAGAAGATGGACATTACAGGGACTTTCAGGAAGGAAAGCAGGGAATTTGAAGGAGGTGGGCTTGGGTGGATTATCGGGGAGAAAAGATCGAGGATTTGGATGGGGGATGATAAGAGGTGGTGGTGAACAGCTGTTTTGAAGGCCTGGAGGGAAGAATGGAATGATAGAGTGAGGGAGTCCTATCCAAAGGCGGGAAAAAAGGAATGAAAGAGTGACGCTGAGCAGTGATTCGTGATTTTGGTAGTTTTACAAGAAGGGGGTTGTTGGCGGACCTTGAGCGCCTGCGGAAATGTGGTGGGACAAATCACAGAGAGAGCAGGGGGCGAGGCGGAGAGGAGACGGTAGAAGACAGAAAGAACACCGACCAACTGCGGTGATTGAGTGAGAGGCCCAAAGACAGCCCATTGCGGGAGATGCAATGACCGAAATGCCTGTTTTCTACAGCGGAAGCCGAGAAAGGTGGGAGGCAGGAGCAACATCCGAAGAGGAAGAGCAGTACTCCATCAGGCCTGCGGACAAAAGCTTTGTAATGGTCAGGAGCTAGTGGGCCGAGGAAGTCCTTGCACGACGGAGGATTCCATCGGCGACTGCTTGGAGCGAGGTTTGAAATGTGGCTTTCCCAGAAAGGTCATGGCAGATAGTGAGACCCAGAAGCGAAAGAAAGGACTTCTTCCAGAGGATTGTTGAGAAAGTGGATGGGGGGGTTTTCTAACGGTCCTTCGGAGAGACATAGTGAGAGTGTGAGATTTGGTCGGATTGAAAGACATTTCCACGTGTGGACCAGTTGTGATTTATCCAGATCAGCAGTAGCGAAGAAGCGCTGCTGCCGTCTGAGGGATGACCGATGTACGGCAGAGGGTGGAGTCATCAGCAAAGAGATATAGAGATTTTCAAGAGTCGAGAGATCTTGATGAAAACCAGAAAAAGAACAGGCCCAGAACGCTACTTGAGGAACTCCAGCCTGCACAGGAAGAGGGATGAAAGAACTCCATTTAGGGCCACATGTTGACTGCGACAGGAGAGGAAGTCTGCGAGCCATGAGTGAGATGGCCTTGGATACCATAGGAAAGAGTTTGGTGAGCAGGGCAGGGGCCAGACTGGTCAAAAGCACGTGATTTCCAGGATACGGCTCGGATTTCTGTCTGGCATGAGACTTCATCCATTGTGGAGAGCAGAAGCAGCATATCCAAGGTAGAGTGACCTGTCTGAAACCAAATTGAAGATCAGAAATCAAGCCATTGGAGAGAGGAAGGATTTGATGCTGATGATGATGGATCCATAACCTGCTGATGATGGAGAAGGCTGATTGGTCTGTAGTTGCAGGATCTGTTTTTGCACTTTTTCTGTGCAGGGCAGTGATTTTTGCTGATTTCCAAGCAGATGGCAGATGGCCTTGAGCAAATGAGAGGGTGAATAGAACAGAGAGAGGGTGAGCAAGAGCAGAAGAGCAGGCTTTGAGACAACGTGGGCTGATGCCGTTGGACCGTTGCAGAATCTGAGTCGAGGTTTGACAGCAAGCTCTCCCACCTGTCAGGAGAAAAGGACACAGAGCCCAGGACAGTTGGGTGCGACTGGTAGGTGGGTAGAGAAGTGATGGGTTTTGGACACAGATTTAGCTGCAAACACCGAGTTAGGCATTCAGATTTCTTCACGTGCGGTATCAGCATTGCTGCCATTTGAGGTAAGGGAGGGGATGGAGGGGAACATACACCAGATACAGATTGATTAGACGCCACTAGGATTTCGAGGAGGGAGAGAGGTTTGAGAGTTCAGACTTGAGATGAGAAGATGTTGTTTCTGGCTCTCCTGAGGGTAGATACACACTTGTCCGAGCTTATGCGAAGGAACTGAGATTGCCCTCAGTTGGGTTGCTTTCCATGAGGCAAAGGCAAGTTGTTTCAGGAAACTGCCTCACCACAAGCTTCAGTGAACCAAGGGCGGGAGGAAGGGTATAGATAACTGAACGGAGGGGATAAATCTGTGCATGAGGGAGAGCAAGTTTCTTTAAGAATCTCAGGAAGAGTTTGATGTTGGAGAAAGTGAGATAGGAGACCAGTCTATAAAGTTTGAGGGCTGCTGGAGACCCTGCCAGTCGGCTTGAGTGAAATGGCCAGACTCGACGGCGGTGAGGTGGTTCTCTGATAATAGCCAGGAGGATGTCCACTTTGACACGGACGTGGTCAGAAGAACCGATGGAGCGGAGGAAGAGCAGCAGATATTGTCAGGGAAATTTTTCACAAATCAGATCCAGAAGATGGAGTACATTGGTTGAGATCCAGGTAGGGAGTTGACCGTTGAGTCAGTCCCAATGAGTCGCAGAAAGCTTTTGCTGGCAGGTGCCAGACAGTGAGAAGGTACCCACACCTAGCCAACTGGCATGCAATACAATTGAAGTCGCCACATAATGAGGAAGAGAGAGTTTTGGATGAGAAGATAGAAGTTGGTCCATGTTTTCAGATAGGAGAGTGTAGATGGAGTCATCACTGTTAGTGGACGGTACAGTACACATATAAACATGAGGTGGGAGTTGAGGGAAGCCGTAGCCAGAGGTTTCTGGGGTGTGGGGAGTGAGGGCATGCATGAGAGTGAGGAATAGAGTCTTTGATGAAGAGAGCAACTCCTCCACAGGCGAGGCTCAGGTCTGTCAAACCGGAGGAGGAGTAACCAGGGAAGAGATACTTGGGAGTCAGACACGTCTTGGGGAGGAAAGTTCTGTTGGCAGATTATGTCGGTTTGTCAGTGGCAACCTGTATGAAAGATCTGAAAGGTTTCAGCGAAGGCCCCGGATATTTGAGGCCAACTTTTTATGAAGAGGTTCGGGAGGAGGCTTGGGTGCGGGGGTGGGGGGAGGGGAGGTAGGACAAGGGACGAGGGGGGGAGGTTAAGGAGTGTTGTTGAAAGAGTGTGGGGATTGCAGAATAGCTAGGGAGGGGGCCGAATGAGGAGGAGAAAAGGCTCTGTGATGCTGGGGGAGAGGGGGACAAAGAGAGGGAAGAAGCAGTTGAGGATTTGAGGAGGTGGAGTGAAGAGATGGAGGTGAGAGGGCAGTGGAAGACGGCAGCTTTTGTGGATGGAGGGGGCAACTTTGGGAAGGATGATGAGCGCGGAATGAAATGGTGAGAAAAGTGAGGTGGGAGTTTGAGAGAGTGAAAGGAGGCTTGAGGAAGAGTGGATGTTGCTTTGACAGTGAGGGGTGAGAGAGTGAGTTGGTCACTGAAGTTGGAAGAAAAATGGTGATGGAAGCGAACATTCATAGAAACTGGGTTTTAAAAGTAAGGTCAGTATGCGATTAAACACATTCTGAGGGATGTAATTAAAGGCGAATTCAGAAGGAGAGAAAGAAATGCTGTTTAACAATATGATTATTAGCAGGTATGAAGGAAAGGTCGATATTGAGAGCAGTGTCTGTTTTAAATAGCAAATAGTGCATTCGATACATAAAGCAACGTTTCCAACCTTACCCTTGGGAACTTGAAATGTTTTCAGTCTCAGAGGGAACCCCTCAATAAAATTATATATTCATTATTAATATCTACTGTTTAATATTTAATATCGTATTCACGTGGTAAATAGCAATTTTTTCGATACCTGGTTTAGGAAAAATGATCCCTCTTTTTGTCAAGATTTATTGGCAATGACAAGATCCACGTCATCATGGTGACGTCACCTGACAGGCCTGTGCCGTGTCAATGACGATCGTTATTCGGCCGTCCATGCGCGCGTTCGTGTGTTTATGGTGTTATATAATATACATTTCCCTATGGTTGTTATATATGTAAATAAGTAAGATGGTAGCCTTCTATGAATAAACCAAGGAGGTTTCCAACAATATGCCGTAGCGAACAGTAAATAATGAGCGAATATAAATCAAACAAAAAACTACTCAAATACATACGCCATTTAATTGACAGTTTCTCTGGCGAATCACCATCTGCGAACTCTCGGATAGGGTTTCCGGGACCTCCGGTTAGAAACACTGCAAGTAAAGATACACACGTTGAAAGAGGAAGATGAACAATTAATAAGGGAGATCGTTTTGTTAACATGATAATGTTTGGAGAGAGTTTCAACCATGCATAGTCAGGAATGGTTGTAATGAAAAATGAAGCAAGAGAGGAAGAGAAGAGGAAGAGAGAAGAAGATAGAAATGGAGAAAGTAGCGATTTTTTTTTTTTTTTAAGATAAGAAAACATGAGAAGTGGATGTAGTTGGGATGGGGGACGTTCCAGAAAAGTGGGAAAGATAGAAATTGAAGATAATGGGGAGAAAAAACAAATAAACACGATTGTACACCGAGGGGTAGGCCTCAGGCCTCAAGGATAGGCCTCAAGCATCCAGTAAGAACAAGTTCGACAAAATCTCACAAAAATAGCACGATTTTTGAAACAAAACCGAACTAGGAACACACAGTAACATGCGAGAAAATAACAGTGAGAAAATAAACAGTTAAAAAGGTTAAGAACCCCTATGGCAGGGGTTCTTAACCTTTTGATGATTTCAGACCCCCAATGGATTGCCCAACATGATCCCATACCCCCTTCGCTTGAATGTCGAAATCATCATCATCACCAGTCCTATTAGGCCTTAGTTATTTTATAACTTGGTTTACGCAGTTCTTCAGCTAAAATGTAGGGTCGGTAGGTCGAAATATTAAATATAAATATATATTTCAATTTTTAGAAATTATATATTTTTTATGATTTTTTTCGGATGTTCCATGGAAAGACAAGGGTAGGTGGGGGGAAATAAATATAAATCCCGGACCAGGAGGATCTAAGAAAACATTGAAGATGAGACCATTCAAATGCAGGATGCCCATGTTCACTGTATCATCTGATGTGAAAAACAATAAAGAAGGATTAAAACTTGTTTTTACAATATAGTCTGGCATGTTTTCTTATAGAAACCTGTTGGATCATCAAACAAATGGAAACAATGCTGAGAAAATTACTGTCCAAGTCGTAGATGTGTGCGTGCACACCAGTGCATAGTGCTGGATATGATAAAAAAAAGGTGTCTACTTGGAGTCAACACGCTCAAAACGGTCAATCAGAGCCATAACCAGCTCTTACTTTCAGTGGGCATCTGATCGTACCGTCTCCCCATCCCCATGAGCACATCAAAGGCTGATTTCTGGTCCGTAAAGCGGGAATATCAGCATCTCGCAGGGAAATTTTGACATAGCTTGGCACCGAAATCTTTCAATACGAATAGCGGTGTACAACTTTCGATGGAAACAAAATCGGCACGATCGAGAGGAGCCTGCGAATCATCCCTGCTGCTGCACTGAATTGATGCAATCGTTCGGCCAGAATATTCGTCCTCAAGATGTTGCGTGATTAAATCACCAATACAGTCACTCAAATTTATACCGCTGACATACTTCTTAACAATCACTTCGCCCCAGAAACCACAGTCAATCTGAACCACGCTGGCCACTGCTCAGACGCCCTAACCGCAAGACGACTGCGTAGTTCTACTGCACAGCTCGAACTTGCGCAGTTTGGTTAAAGGGGACTCGGCATTTTGTGTGTGCGCGCACGAAATTATATTTTTGAAAATAAATGCCGACGTTTACATTTCGGGTTTTGAAACTTTTGCACCTTCGGCGGAAAATGATTAAATACAAAAGGCTAAAAATGTGTTTTATATTTATATTTCATTTCGGCAAATATACCGTCGGCGGATCCGTAACCAAGTTATAAAATAACTAAGGCCTTAGTTGACAGTATGAATTCCAAAGATGTCAATAGCTTGAATTTATTTTAGATATGGATAGCTCGGAATAGAACATGAAAGGCAATCATTTACACACAATCAGTTTTATTACACAAAGAAGAAAACAAACTTGAATGTTCAAGTTTTTCAATATCTCGACTACATAACACACACTCTTACTCATCTAGTGAGATATTTGATTGTTTTTTGTGCAATCAAAATATGGAATCGGGGTACGTTACTGACAATGCTACTCGCATGTCATCTGATACATCAAGTCGATTTCTCCACTTTTATTTCAGATTTAATAATCCAGAGAATCCTGTTCACAAAGGTACGTAGTTGTGAAGGCAACGAAAACATTCATTGCCCTCATAGCCAAGTTTGGTAAGCTGCGATTTGCTCACACCAAAACTGCTTGACATCCATCCCAGCCCTTTCAAAATCAGCTTTCTTTCTTGGGTCTTCTTGGAAGTCAATGAAATCATCCTTTGCTGAATCGTTGTTTCACTCAATCTCGATATATCAAACGAGAAAGGGTTTTGGATCCAAACAGATTCGATGCTAAGATCATCAATATCTGAGAAGTAACCTTCAAAATTTGTACACAGGACTTCCAAATGGTTCTTGACTTCTTGAAGTATTTCTACAGGCAATGATTTACCATCTCAATAAGAATATTGTCAAGGATTGGAAAGTTTGCCAGGTTTCCGCTTTCAACACGGCGACTCCAAATAGGTAATTTCCTTGTAAATGCAACAACTTTTCCCCGAATAATGTCCACATCCCTTCCTTGCACTGACATGTTCAATTCATTGAGGAGACTAAAAACATCAGCCAAATATCCCAGGCTAACAATAAAATGTTCATCTTCAAAATGATTTGCAAGGGGGGATTGTTGATGCTTGAGGAATTCGAAAATTTCATCCCGAATTTCCACTACACATTTGAAAACACGGCCACGACTCAGCAACGTACCTCTGTGTGGTACAATAATACACTATGTTCCGCTCCAATCTCATCACAGAATTTTTGGAATAGCCGATGATTCAATGCACATCCATGAATAAAGTTGACTGTTTGCACAACTATTCCCATCACTTCTTTAAGTTCTTTTGGCAATGTTTTGGATGCCAAAGCTTGGCGATGTAGAACACAGTGTGTGGTGAGCACATGTGGAGCTTTCTCCTTGACCATAGCAACAAATCTAGATTTTTTGCCAACATGGCAGGAGCTCCATCCGTACAAATAGACCCAATCAAATCCCATCCTAACTCATGGCGATCCAAGAACGATTGGATCAGTTTGAATACATCAACTGCTTTGGTTGTTGTTTCGAGTCGTTCATAAAATAAGAACTCTTCCTTGATGTTCTTTTCATGTGCATAGCGTGCAAATACAAGCAATTGACTGTGGTTTGAAACGTCAGTTGATTCATCGATCTGCGCAGAGCCCTTTCCTCCTGTCGCGGGATCCGATTGGCCAGGTGACGGTCACCTCACTTGTTGCACGCTGATTGGTCGAGGGCCGCCGTGCGGCTCCTCCTTGAACTCCGCCCACCATGACGTCAGCCAGAGCAAGGCGAAGGAAGCGAAGTGAAGGCGAGGGCGATGAGGTGTGGTCGGCGTTGATGTTGGTGGAAAAATAAACGAAAAGAAAACCTGACTATTAAAATAACTCCACAGCGCAGGAACATTTAATTACCCATTAGACCAGGGACGGGACCCTAACTGGCAACACGTACTTACCGATATAACTGATCTATAGGACCTGTATGTTGAGTGCAGTAAACTTCCAAATCCGCAACAATATATACAAATATTCAGAGATCGAGTCCCATACCCCCAGCATTTAGTTCCCATACCCCCGGTTAAGAACCACTGATCTAGAGGATCCTGAACTTCCCAATTCAAGAGTGATATCCCACTGTGGTTCATCTCAGTGTGCACCTTGAGAATGGCCAGAGAGTATATTTCACCGAGGAGAATGTATGTGAGTGCGCCCAAGTCCCACAAAACACAACTCTCACCGCTTTCTTCAACCTCTGCCAGGATGATGAATTTGCTAAGACACTGTTGTATCATCAGATACCCAAGTACTACACATGGAATGTTGGCAGCAAGATGTGGGCTCGCCACAAAGCAGGACAAACTGCATGAGCCATGTCTTGTTCCAGAACAAAGAGAAGCCTTCAATAAGATTACACAAGCAGTTTTCAATGGGAGTGGTGGCACTTTCTGTCTGGATGCTCCTGGTGGAACTGGTAAAAGGTTTCTCATCAATCTTCATTTGGCAAAAATCTGGCAGAGAAACATGATTGCCCTTGCAGTAGCATCATCAGGCATTACTACCACACTTGACAGGAGGAAGAACAGCTCACTCAGTATTCAAGTTACCCTTAAATCTGGCAAGTATAGAGGCACCAACCTACAACATTGGCAGGGGTACTAGCAAAGCTAAGCTCCTGCAGGAGTGCCGGCTCATTGTCTGGGATGAAAGTACAATGTCTCACAAAGCTGCTTAGAGGTTCTTGATCGCACTATGCTAGATCTTCGACATGGCAGAAAAATGGGTGGAGTGAATCTGGTGTTGACTGGGTATTTGACAGATGCTGCCAGTCATTCCACATGGAACCAAAGCTGATGAACAGCAGGCCTGCCTCAAAGCCTCGTACATGTGGAACACCATTCAGTGACTCAGCCTAATGACCAACGTGCGAGTGCTTCTAACAGGTGAGTCATCTGCTGTGGAGTTTGCTGCAAGCCTGCTCAAACTGGGAAATGGAGCCATGGCATCTGAAAATCAAGATGGAACCATCTTGATGAACAACATTGGGAAAACAGTTGCAACACTTCAACAACTACAAGATGCAGGATTTCCAAATGTTGCACATAACTTCCATGACCACAAGTGGCGATACCAAAGTCATCTTGGCACCGAAAAATGATGCAGCCAATTCCTCAAACAGAGACCTTCTTAAACAGTTACCTGGCGCTATGCTAATGTACAAGTCGGTTGACACAATACCAGACACAAATAAAGCAGTCCACTTCCCCCACAGAATTTCATAACTCTCTGGAACCACCAGGTGTGCCTCCTCACAATCTGGATCTCAAGAATGGTACACCCAATATGCTTCTCAGGAATCTAGACCCAACACTCTGCAATGGAACACGTTTAGCTGTCAAGCTTATGCCACATGTCATTGAAGCCACAATCATGTCTGGCCATGCAGCAGGACAGGATGTCTTCATTCCATGCATTCCAATCATCTCATCTGACTTTCCATTTCAATTTAGAAGGCTCCAGTTCCCTGTCCGCCTCAGTTTTGCCTTGAGCATCAACAAGGCACACGGACATTCGCTCAAAGTTGTTGGCCTAAACCTGCAAAGCCCATGCTTTTCTCATGGCCAACTCTATGTTGGTTGTTCCAGAGTTGGCAATGGTAAAAAAAAACCTTTTCATCTTGGCTCCACATGGAGAAACATGCAACATTGTCAATCCTGAAGCTCCACAAAGATTTTTTTAAAAACAAAAAAAACAATGTCAAACACTGTGATAAAATGTGATGTGAAATCCTCAGTGCTGAAGAATAAGAAACAATGCTGGAGAAGAAGGCAAAAAGAGGAAAGAGAAGAAAGACAGAAAGAGAAACGCAGGAGGAAGACAGAAGAACAATGAAAAGACAACAAAGAACAAAGGAAGGAGAGGTTGACAGAAGAAGAAAGATACAAGAAGAAATAAGGCAGGAAACAAAGATGACAAAAAATAAGGAATAACAAAAATCCAGAGCAACTGAAACGTCTCAACAGCAAAAAGCAAGATTAGAAGCAAACACAACAACAATGACTGCATTCTGCCCTCTTGTACCTGCGATCTCCCAGTCATTGTGTTGTACTTCAGTCGGTTGTCCGTACTATCTGGTTCAGGAGAACACAGTTCAAGCCTATGAAACCTTTGCCGCCCCTGTGTGTAGCGGGCCATCGCCGTAAAAGACAAAAACACAGGAAATGGCGCTTTGTGTTGAGGCGCCGCGATGATGGTCATGTTTAACCCTCGACCAGTCAAATATCCCGGGGGTTAACATGGCAAGGTAAGCCTTGGCCTTATTCCTGCTCCCACCTGTCTCTCTTTCTTTCCTCCCACCCGCTCCTCTCTGCCCCCCCCCCACTTTCCTCTCTCTCTCTCCCCCTTCCCACCCTCTCTGTCCCCCCTCCCCCATCTTTCCCTCGCCCCCTCTTAGTATTTCCCGTAAGCGAAGCGACGGGTGGTATTTGCTAGTACATATATATTGTTATGGTTCTGGGAACTGTACGCAAACAACATACAGGCGTCTCAAGTCAGTTATGCCATTAAGTATATGTGTAGACAGAACCCCTCCTTGTGTGTAGTGGGGAGAGAAGGGGTGCGTTGCGATGGTTTTTTAGTTAGGGTAATAGATCTTTATATCCCATCCTCCATTGCGATCCACGGTACCCGAGCGCTTGAAGCCTTCGGTTCGCTGGGAACAACGTACCACGGTCCACCTGTTGTCTCTGGAGGCTCGTTTTTCCGAGACAGAATCTTCGCTGTTGTAGTTCCTATTCGGCTTCTCCAAACGCTCCAACTCTTTCTTGACGAGTCCACCGAAATGGCTGGCTGTGGACCCCGCGAGAGACGAGCGACCCCCACACCGCAACTCGTTGCCGACCGCCGTCTTCACTTGACTCGAACTTGAACTCTTCACTTGCCCCGACCAGCCGCCTGCAACTCAACCGCGGCAACTCTCCGAGTCGCCTTATGCTCGCGTCTTTATAGGCCGCAGGAGGAGCCTATATGCAAATATCAGGATCAAAACGCGATTGGAGGCGGGGCCAGCACCCTCTGTTCAGCCATTGGTGCGGCAAAAAGGGGCGTGAACCCTTTTGATCCAAATTCCTCTCGTAAAGATCCACGTTCATCGCGCTTGGAGGCGGGGCCATACCGCCCGACGCTCGCCCATTGGACGGAGAAAAAGGGGGCGTGAAGCCTTCCTGATCCGGATTTCTCCTCCGAAAGGCCGCCATTCGCCTCGCGGCTCGATGCGTTCGGCACCAATCGCCGAACGGCCTGGACAGCACGACGTTTGGTGTTGACTGGTGGTGTGGTCGCTGGTTGTAGAAGGAGATAGGCGAAGGTGGTGGGGGTTTTCTGTGGTGGTTTGGTGGTTGGCGGGCGTCGTTTGGGAATGCGGTGAAGCGATGTTTGCGGGATGGAGTTGTGAAGGTAAAGGTAGTGGCTGTTTGCGTGTTGGCGGCTTAATGGTCGAAAATAACAATAGAGAAAGAAAAATGTCTAACTCAAAGCGTCGCAGCCGGATGAATCACCCATATTCCCCTATACAACGGGTTTGGGCTAACTACACATGAACTTACCGATATATCTCACCTGAGGACTCTTTATGGTGTAATGCGAATTTCCACAACCGTAAACAATATATATATATTGTTGCGGGGCGGGGACCGGTGGCGAGAACGACCACCGAGGTGGGGGAGGTTACATCGTCTCCCACCAGACTCCCCGGAATTGTACTCCGTGAGGCGGCGGGTCGCTTAACCGACCGTGGACGCCAATACCTCCACCGCATAGCGTAGGTCTTTTGTCTAGAACCAATTACCTAATTAACCACGCTGTGTCGTCTACCGGGGAACCATGCCCTCGGCACGTCTTGATCGAACCGGTCACTCTACCGACTGGCGTTAGAGTTCCAACTACCGACTCCAACTCCGTTCGGGTGCAGTCGAGCGGAACTGCAAAGCCGTGCCGGCTAGGATGAACGGATTATCGGTATAAAAACCCGGCTAAAACTCAGATCCGAACCATGCTGGACCAATTAAAGAAAGGACGGAAACGAACTGGAACATTTCTACAATTGTTTTATTTACAGCAAGAAGGACACAGAGCAAGCTTATTGCGGATATACAGGAGATTACAATGATCGAAAACACTTATGCAGTTGTACTTAGCAGATGGCGCCACACACACAGACGAAAATAAAACCCAGGTGAATTCCAAGGAACCTCGCAGCCAAGGAGAGAGACGAGCTGGGGTCGCGGCTCGGCTGGGTGCCTGCACGTTGGAGGGAGGGTGCTCCATGGTGCGGCACCTGCCAATGGTCGTGCAGCTCGGCCCGCAGTCACGCGTGGGAGTTCGGGTCCGTGGAGGAGCTCGAGTGGGCCGGGACCAGTAGTCGGGGTGAGACGTGAGCGGAGCCAAGCAGCGGGAACCCATTCGTTTTCCAAACAACTCCGGCCTCCAAGCACAGAACGAACGACCACCAAAGAACTGACGAACGACCCAGAAAGAACTCAAGACTGAGGATCATGTCGTGGTTTATAGACCTCCCTCAGCGGGGCGGGCTTGATCAAAACTGACGTCACTGTCTGCCCTGATTGGACGGGGCTCCCATGGGTCGCCCTTGCTGGCGGGGCCTTGGCCAGGCACCGGCGAGACCCGCCCACTCCACGCGTT
>CM068956.1:159706524-159720316 GCA_035128595.1 Eptatretus atami | reverse complement strand
AGATCTGTGGAAAGGGATAGGGATGGACGGGACATGGCGGAATACAAGATGGAACATACAGGACTTTCAGGGAAGGAAAGCAGCGAAATTTGAAGGAGGTGGCTTGGCGTGCGATATCGTGGGTAGAAAAGGATCGAGGATTAGATGGGGGATTGATCAGAAGGTGGTTGGAGTGAACAGCTGTTTTTGAAGGCTGGAGGGAAGAATCGGATTGAATAAAGTGAGGAGTGTTATTCCAAAATAATATCCAAAAGAAACCGAAAATTCTTATTTTCACAATAACGTCGCTAAAATGGTCATTACTCGACTTCAAACCCAAATCCCAAAATGTGCATCTTCCAATTCTGCATCCAACCATATGGTCTCATTGGGGTGTCACACCAACCCCTTCTTAGCGGCGGGGTCGAATGTCAGTGTGGGGTCGGCGTCAAAAATTTCAAATTGGATACAAAACGGTCATTTCGCATCCAGATTGGACTTCCAATTTTGGCTGCGTGGGATCTTGGTGTGAGTGTTCTATTATATGCCAAAAATTATGAAAATTTTGGTTCAGCCACTTCCGGTTACCATGGCAACAAAGTTGAAGTGTTGTAAATTTCGTTGTTATTTGGTTTCATTCCAGGGAGGTTTGATCTCACGCATGCACAGCTTGTCACTATTTGAAGTCACAAGGGTCAAGGCAAATCTGGTGACCTTGTAAAGATCAAACTCCAGGTTTTGTTTTTTTCAGAGATCATGGAGATATGACAAAGTTTATTCCGGCAATTCCTTGCTCAACGAGCAATTTCATTTGTTGTTTGTTCGTGTGCAGGATATGTCAAAAAGTGTGGGACTGATTTTGGATGAAATTGGGTAAGGCAGGTTGGTATGCGTGTGTCACAAGGACAAATTGATTATATTTTTGGTGAAGAACTGAATCCGGATCCAGGCAGAGGTATGCGCTCTACCGGATGTCTAGTTAATATTTTCCATTCCCCAACTTGGATGTTGCCAATATATCCTCACCGAAATGATTAAGCTGCAGTCAAAGCTCAAAATTAAAGCAATGGCAAAGCCCATCTGCTGTTTTTGAGTCACATGCATAACAACTTCATCAATGAATTCATCTTTCTGCAAAACAAGTGTTACATGACCCATCATGTAACCTGAGATAGGAGAAAATTTCCGTGACGTAAGCAAAACAAAAATAACTAAAAACAACATGAAGTTTTTATTCCCATTAAACAGTCTGAACATGACCAAAAAAAGCAGAGATCCAGGTTTATATGTCGGAACCCAGAGAGACAATTGGACAACTGTAAAAAAAAAAAAAAATTCCATGAAAGAACAACTGTATTCATTACTACGGCGAATATTTATTGTATGTGTACATGTTAATAGTACTTGTAGTATGTGTATATTGACAGTGGTGCTCATATTGAAAGAAATGTACAGCCATGTCAACAATATAATAATTTGGGTTGTGCAGCCTGTCAGTACTAGCCCTGAAAAGACATGTGTAGAGATGGGAAAAACACATATGTTTGCAAGAAAGTAATTGATAACATGTTAGCCTTGATTTTTTTTCAACTCTACGCTTGTTTGAAATTTGTATTTTGCTGCCTGTGTGCTTGCCAAACGTGGCACAAGGTTGAAATTTACTCTCGATTTTACAGTAAATACTGGCAACACAGCTGCCTGTGCGTTTACCGTAATATTTTACAATACATTTTTTTCATTGCATTACCCTGATGTGAAATGGGTTTGTATTGAAGATAGCCATTTTGATGTCTGTGACAAAAGATAATGCACTGAAAAAGTGACATCAAAAGTTCATAGTTACTTTCCACCATCTACATGTACTTGATTCAAATAACCCTTTGCTCTCTCGAGTACTCTTGCAGCCATGTTCAAGCCATTGTCGCAGGCGTTTGTCACAGGCAGAGAGAGAGAGAGAGAGAGAGAGAGAGAGAGAGAGAGAGAGAGAGAGGAAGAGAGAGAGAGAGAGAGAGAGAGAGAGTGAGATGCAGAATGAGAATGAGAATGAGAATGAGAATGAGAGTATTTTGGAACGAGAAGTAGAGTATTTGGAACACAAAGTGCATGATTGAGGCCAGAGGAAAGCGTGGGCTTTGGAAGGCTGGCGGGTTAAGGGGGATCCAGCGAAATGCTGGCTGGGGAAGGTGCTCAGCTTGATGGGGTGTCCGCAGCAGTTGTGGGACAACATGAACAGGTTGGGGTGGGGGGTTAGGATATGGAATGGTGGGGTGAAGGCAGCAGCCAAATCTGCTCGAGAGCCTTGAAAGCATCAAACGTGCAATTAACTCTGGAGCTGCGAATGGAACTTAGGATGCAGGGTGGGTGGGTGGACATGGTGTAGAATGGAGTGCGATCAGCGAGGCATAGAAAGAAAAGAAGGGGCATGGAAAAGAAGGAACGAAGGGAAGGCTTCCACAAAGAGGAAGGTCTTAACGAGCAGTAGGTCTTCAACTAGGTCTGCCAATCACAACTTTGCGTTTAAATGAGGATCTCATCATGGTGTCCGAAACACGACTAGAGCAGATAAAACCAGAATGTAATTGCTAGATCCAAGTTCATCATATTCTCATATATTTGTCATGACTTTATTTAAAATATCACCATATTTTCAGTGTTGTAATCATGCTCAAACCACTCATGTCAAAGCCATTCATTAACTATAGATTAATACTGTTTGATTTTAAAACCAAGTGCATGTTCAAATATTTTAATAGAAACCTTTATTTCTGGAACCAAAAGCAATAGCAGCCTATTGATGTGAAAACCTATGAAGCTTGTTCGCTTATCTGTATCGAACAAAATGGACTATGCATACGCTAAATGATGACCAATTTGGGCCAGGAGTTAAAATTCCCAAACAGTGTTGTAATGCAGGATTCTGCTGATACGTCTGTGGATTAACTTGATTTACTTGAACAATGCAAAACACATAAGTAAAATGGCAACACAGGCAACAATCGTTTTTATTTATTAATGTGTGTGTGTGTGTGTGTGTGTGCAGTACACACACACACACACACACACACACACACACACCACACACACAACACTCTCTCTTCTGCCCCAGGTTAAGGCCTGCAGTGTCCTGCTACAATGCATGCTGTTCTCAGGGCAAATTGCTGCTCCAAGAGCCTGCTTCAATGCTTGGGGTTAACCTCCAACTCCTCCCTCCCAGCCTCCTCCAACCCCCCTTTAACACAGTCCCTGCCCTCTGCTGGGCCAACAAGACGCCCCTGCAAATAGATGTTTGCACAGACAGGAGTCTCTGTGGCCATCTCCTGCAGCAAAACATGTGCCACAATCTCTCACACAACACTGATTGTGTACAGTGTACACCATGTGTTGCTGTGGTTCTGCAATTCCAGGTTCTGGTTGAATATACTGCAGATCTAACATGGGACTACATCCCAAATCAAGTGCAAAGAGTTCTTCGAAAGCACCAAATAACCATCTGTACTTGAGGATTATACAGTCCGACAGATGGTAGATGGTAGTGACTCACCTTTTGAGCTGCCCAGCCCAACTTCGATTCCCGACCTCACTATATGGATACACTGCCGGATTGTTTCTCTCAGGAGGGTCAGTCGAATGTCCTATCTACTAGAGATAGCTGGTGGATGTAACGATCCCACGGTCTTTCACGAAGGGTAGTCCAGCCATCGCCAGCTCTCTCAACAAATTCTAAATTCCGTCATCTCCACTATAATGTCAGGCCTGGCCAACGGGTTCCTGACAAGAAGGTGGGAGTAATTGAGGAAATAAAGAAGTGTAGTTGTGTACTGCAGTAGTAGTACTGAAGTAGTATAGTTTTATCTAGTTGTAGTCGTAGTCGTAATCGATATTGAGGATTAGAGAAAAAACACCACAGAAATAACCTGATTATCAGAGTTGGCCTCCTCAGCTCCCAGCTAAGCAAAATCTCTGTTAATGATGCACAATCACTGCCGGGTCAAATCCTGTGTACCATATGGTTATTTTTTCAATGCCCATTAATATCCTTGAAATTAATGTCGAAGAAAATTGTTGTCTTTAATGTCTATGTCCTGCAAATATCATAAATATAGGAGAGCGAGTCGATGGTGCACCATCGCAAATCCCACCGCTCCCACCTCAAGCAAAGTTGAAAGATGGCAAAAAAGTTCCACCAGGAATGACCAATATCTAATTATGAGTTTAAATTTCTTCCTTTGAACCTCATGATCCTGAGTCCCCCCCCTCTGGGCATGAACTCGGATCAAAATATATATTTTAAATCGTTGCATATTCATGCGCTCCCCAATGTTGATTGCACATGCAAGTTTCATTATAACGTTTTAAAATGTGCCCTCATTGCATTTTCGGTTATTGACCTTTAGACCCCGCCCAATGCGGCGAGGCCGAAAATGGCAGCACTCTTGCACCTTCTTGCCACGTGTTGATCATAACTACCAGGTTTGGTGAATTTCTGCCCAACCGTTTAAAGGAGGATAGCGTGATGGACAGACAGACGGGCCCATTACAATATCCTGCTGTTTTTTTTTTTTTTCTTCCAAAAAGCGTGGGGATAACAAGCTCCTTCATGAGTCTTCGATCACTGTGTAAAAAAAAGAAAAAAGATGGAATAAGTGAATCCTACAAAAGATTAGTTTATAGATCCACATGTACCCTGGCCAAATTCAAAATTTCTACCCTCATCAATGGGGTCTCTGCACAGCAGCAAGCTAATATGGAGCGACCCTAAAAATGTCACTTAAATTGAACAGAAATACATTTTCGTGCTTTAAAATTTCAATGAAATAAAGTTGCCAGAAAAGGGTATTATGGATCTCTTAATGACTTTCCTAATTACAATCTGCATTGAGAAACATGGACTCACTCACTCGTCTTATTTGATTGATATCATACGTACCCTTCATCACTACACCAAAAGGTTTTCAGGATGGCACAGATGTTGCATATTCACCTTTGAGCTGCATGGTTGATTCTCGACCCCACTAGTGTCGGATTGGATGTTTTGCAGTCAAGATGAAACTGCATCAGTCATTGCTTCGCCCCCTCGGATGAACGTTAGCCTGCGTGTCCCGTCTCACAGCGGATAGACGGAGCACATTAATGATCCTACAGTGTGCTTCGACAAAGAGTCCACAATTAGAGGCACCTGGCCATTTCCGAATCCCGACTTTGACGAACAAGGGGCACTGCATCAGCGGCACAGCCGTACATCCCAAAATTATGCGACCAGCAGCCATTTACTGCATTCTCAGAACGGACAAAGAACCATAATGAAATTGATATGACATGACTCATTTTACATCTAAAGATATTGATAAAGCATTCCTCCGAAGTCTTCTCATCCCTTACATCCTTCTACCCTGGTTACTCCTCATGCCTGTGCGCTTTGTAATTGGTAATAATTAATGAACATGGAATGATACATATTTCATAAATTCCATTATGCAAATCCATCCATCCAAGACCCGATGACCCTTCCCAAACTCTGTCACCTCTGCCGTGGGCAGCTGCTTTCCATGGAGCCTGTTTCCATGGTGACAGATGACTGGGAGAAGAAGCGACATTTGTCGCTCATCATTAGAAAAAAAAGATGCAAATGCACAAGCTGAGGAACAAATTAAACAGGATGGCACTGTGACATCAGCGTGATGACATTCACTCCCAACCGCTGCGAGAACTACTTCAAGACTTTTTGAATGAATGCCCGAAGTGTTTTCATCTGATGGAAAAATGTCACATGTTGTATCGGTTTTGGACTGTAATGGGTGCAAAGTGTACAGAAAGTGTTCACTTGAAATTTAACATGTTCACCAAAATCTGAGCAACTCAAAGAAATCCTGCAGAATATGTTTAGAAACTTAAGAAGCACGAAAGGTGGTGGAAGATCGAAACTATCTTTTTTTGAAAAAAAAAACCTGGTTTTATTGTTAACTCTTTGAACCTGAGCTCCTTGGACTTTCGGCTCCCTCATCTTGGGCTCCCTGGAGAAAAAATCCGGCACTTGGGTATATGGAGGTTGAATAGCGGCCGGTAAAATGGCCGCTCAGGTATATGGAGTTTGAATAGCGGCCGGTAAAACGACCATTTGGGTATATGGAGGTTTAAATGCGGCTGGTAAACTGGCCGCTCAGGTATATGGAGGTTTGAATAGTAATAGTGGCCGGTAAAACGGCCGCTCAGGTATATGGAGGTTTGAATAGCGGCGGTAACTGGCTGCTCAGGTATATGGAGGTTTGAATAGCGGCCGGTAAACTGGCTGCTCAGGAATATGGAGGTTTGAATAGTGGCTGGTAAAATGGCCGCTCAGGTATATGGAAGTTTGATAGTAAATAGCGGCTGTAAACGGCCGCTCAGGTATATGGAGGTTTGAATAGTGGCTGGTAAAAATGGCCGCTCAAGTATATGGAGGTTGAATTGCGGCCGGTAAACTGGCTGCTCAGGTATATGGAGGTTTGAATGCGGCCGGTAAACTGGCCGTCAGTATATGGAGGTTTGAAATAGCGGGCTAAATGGCTGCTCAGGTATATGGAGGTTTGAATAGCGGCTGGTAAAATGGCCGCATAAATATATGAGGTTGAATTGCGGCCGGTAAATGGCCACTCAGGTCTATGGAGATTTGAATAGCGGCTGGTAAAACGGCCGCTCAGGTATGTGGAGGTCTGAACATCGGTTCGGGTTCAAAGAATTTGGGTAAAACTCAAATGGGATAATTCCATCATTGATGAATTTTTGTCATTTTCTCCTCAGTTATGCATCCTTTATGCAAATGATTAATTGTAAGTTGAACATTTCACAAATATGACCAATCTCCGTGTCAGAATGTTTCATGGGCTGGCGGGAGAGCTTAGAGGTATGTGCATTTTTTTATTTTTTTTTTAAATACTCCACTGGTCAAAAGTTTCAGAACACCCCCATTTTCCAGTTTTTACTGAAATTTAAGCAGTTTAATGTTTCAATCTACTCTGAAATTAAAGCATAGAACAAATAAACATTACAGATAAAAAAGAAATCATGGAATCGTTTTGTTGAACAAAATTTAATCTAAATTTTTGACTCATCAAAGTGCCACCTTTGCAGATATAATAGCCGAACATACTCGTGGCATTCTTTCCACAATGGAATCAAATATTGTTCGGAAAGTTCTTCCAACACTGTTGCAGAAGTTCCCACAAATGTGTTGCACTTGTAGGTTGCTTTGCTTTCACCCTTCTGTCCAGTTCATCCAAACTAGCTCGATGGGTTTAAGTCTGGAGACTGTGCTGGCCATTCCATGATTGAAGCCTACCGTCTTGTTCTTTTTCTTCTAAAGTAGTTCTGATATAGCCTGGAGGGTATTTTGGTCTTTATCTTGCTGGAGGATGAACCCTGACCAACTAGGCGTAGACCAGAGGTATTGCAGGCACTGCAAAATGCTGTGGTAGCTTTTAGTTCTGGGTGCCAGTCACTCTGTGCAAGTTGACGACTCTGGATTCAGCAAAAGACCCCAGATCATCACGCTTCCTCCTCCATGTTTGACAGTTCGTGTCACACACTGAGGAACCATTATTCGCCTACTCGACGGCGTAAAAACCTGCGTGATGAACTGAAAATTTCAAATTTGATTCATCGGTCCATAAGATCTTCCAGTTTTCAGTCGTCCACTGGCGGTGCTTCATGGCCCAGCAAGCCTCTTTTCTTATTTTGCCACTTAGCAATGGTTTTTACTGCCACTCGATCTGTTAAACCTGCAGCTCGAAGTCTTCTCTTCACAGTTGAAAACTGAGATTTCTTTACTTCGACCAGTGTTAAGCTGTGCTTGAAGCTGCTGTCCTGTGAGCCTCCTATCACGCAAGCTGTGACTCTCAGAAACTTGTCTTCTGATTGTGTTGTGGCTTTGGGTTTGCCAGACCTCTTCCTGTCAGTTTCTCCAGTTTCAAGTGCCTTTTGATGTGTGGAAACTGTACTCACTGACCTTGGCTTGCTTTGCAATTCTCTGATGAAAGACCTACACCTTTAAGGGTTATCATGATCTGTCTGTCTTCCTTGTTAATTGTCTTTTTCTCGCCATTATTATAGCAAATATACTACTTCCTGCAGTGCAATATTGTCAAATAATGCTTCAGAAGGTGTAGCAACACAGTCTGTTCCAACACTGCTTTTATACAGACAGAGGTTTGTAACTAATCAACAAAAGTTGGGACACCTGTAGGAATTTTGCATCAACTTTCAAGGCTTAATTTACTTCCATTGTGCAGAACAGCTGCAGTTGCTAACCTATTACTTGTTCCCTGAAAAGGGCCTTTTCTAACAACTCTGAAATTTACATTATTTTTCAGTTTTTGGTAACCGAAACTTTTTGTTTTTTAACCTCTGGCATTTACCGCTTAGCTTGTTACCATTCAGGTTATTCACTGGACTTGAACTGCTTAAATTTCAGTAAAAACTGAAAAATGGGGTGTTCTAAAAGTTTTGACCGGTAGAGAAAACATTGTCGAGGCTCATATAAGAGCGAACAACAGAAACATACAATCAGGGGTTGGGGGGGGGGGCAGGAGACATGAGGGGTGGTAGAGGGAAGTACAAAACAGTGGGGAAACAGAGAGATTAGGAGATCTGTGGCAAGGGAAAGGGATGGGGTGGGGTACACAGGGTATACAAGATGGACACTACAGGGACTTTCAGAAAGGAAAGCAGGAATTTGAAGGAGGCAGGTTTGGGGTGGATTAATGGGGTAGAACAGATCATGTTTGGCTATTGCTATCATAATGGCGAGAAAAAGACAATTAACAAAGGAAGACAGACAGATCATGATAACCCTTAAAGGTGTAGGTCTTTCATTCAGAGAAATTGCAAAGCAAGCCAAGGTGTCAGTGAGTACAGTTTCCTACACCATCAAAAGGCACTTGGAAACTGGAGAAAACTGACAGGAAGAGGTCTGGCAAACCCAAAGCCACAACACAATCAGAAGACAAGTTTATGAGAGTCAACAGCTTGCGTGATAGGCGGCTCACAGGACAGCAGCTTCAAGCACAGCTTAACACTGGTCGAAGTAAAGAAATCTCAGTTTCAACTGTGAAGAGAAGACTTCGAGCTGCAGGTTTAACAGATCGAGTGGCAGTAAGAAAGCCATTGCTAAGATGGCAAAATAAGAAAAAGAGGCTTGCCTGGGCCATGAAGCACCGCCAGTGGACGACTGAAAACTGGAAGATCTTATGGACCGATGAATCAAAATTTGAAATTTTCAGTTCATCACGCAGGGTTTTTGTACGCCGTCGAGTAGGCGAAATAATAGTTCCTCAGTGTGTGACACGAACTGTCAAACATGGAGGAGGAAGCGTGATGATCTGGGGTCTTTTGCTGAATCCAGAGTCGTCAACTTGCACAGACGTGACTTGGCCACCCAGAACTAAAAGGCTACCACAGCATTTTGCAGTGCCATGCAATACCTCTGGTCTACGCTAGTTGGTCAGGGGTTCATCCTCCAGCAAGATAAAGACCAAAACTACTCCAGGCTATATCAGAACTACTTTAGAAGAAAAGAACAAGACGGTAGGCTTCAAATCATGGAATGGCCAGCACAGTCTCCAGACTTAAACCCCATCGAGCTAGTTTGGGATGAACTGGACAGAAGGGTGAAAGCAAAGCAACCTACAAGTGCAACACATTTGTGGGACTTCTGCAACAGTGTTGGAAGAACTTTCCGAACAATATTTGATTTCCATTGTGGAAGAAATGCCACGAGTATGTTCGGCTATTATATCTGCAAAAGGTGGCTACTTTGATGAGTCAAAATTTAGATTAAATTTTGTTCAACAAAACGATTCCATGATTTCTTTTTTATCTGTAATTGTTTATTTTGTCTATGCTTTAATTTCAGAGTAGATTGAAACATAAACTGCTTAAATTTCAGTAAAAACTGGAAAAATGGGGTGTTCTGAAACTTTTGCCAGTGGAGTATTTAAAAAAAAATAAAAAAATGCACATACCTCTAAGCTTCCCGCCAGCCCATGAACATCTGACACGGAGATTGGTCATATTGTGAAATGTTCAACTTACAAATATCATTTGCATAAAGGATGCATAACTGAGGAGAAAATGACAAAAATTCATCAATGATGGAAATTATCCCCATTTGAGTTTTACCCAAATTCTTTGAACCCGAACCGATGTTCAGACCTCCACATACCTGAGCGGCCGTTTTACCAGCCGCTATTCAAATCTCCATAGACCTGAGTGGCCATTTTACCGGCCGCAATTCAAACCTCCATATATTTGAGCGGCCATTTTACCAGCCGCTATTCAAACCTCCATATACCTGAGCAGCCAGTTTACCGGCCGCAATTCAAACCTCCATATACTTGAGCGGCCATTTTACCAGCCACTATTCAAACCTCCATATACCTGAGCGGCCGTTTTACCAGCCGCTATTACTATTCAAACTTCCATATACCTGAGCGGCCATTTTACCAGCCACTATTCAAACCTCCATATTCCTGAGCAGCCAGTTTACCGGCCGCTATTCAAACCTCCATATACCTGAGCAGCCAGTTTACCGGCCGCTATTCAAACCTCCATATACCTGAGCGGCCGTTTTACCGGCCACTATTACTATTCAAACCTCCATATACCTGAGCGGCCAGTTTACCAGCCGCTATTTAAACCTCCATATACCCAAATGGTCGTTTTACCGGCCGCTATTCAAACCTCCATATACCTGAGCGGCCATTTTACCGGCCGCTATTCAAACCTCCATATACCCAAGTGGCCGGATTTTTCTCCAGGGAGCCCAAGATGAGGGAGCCGAAAGTCCAAGGAGCTCAGGGTTCAAAGAGTTAACAATAAAACCAGGTTTTTTTTTTCAAAAAAAGAATAGTTTCGATCTTCCACCACCTTTCGTGCTTCTTAAGTTTCTAAAAACAATATTCTGCAGGATTTCTTTGAGTTGCTCAGATTTTGGTGAAACATGTTAAATTTCAAGTGACACTTTCTGTACACTTTGCACCCATTACAGTCATAAACCGATACAACATGTGACAATTTTCCATCAGATGAAAACACTTCGGGCATTCATTCAAAAAGTCTTGAAAGTAAGATTCTCGCAGCGGTTGGGAGTGAATGTCATCACGCTGATGTCACAGTGCCATCCTGTTTAATTTGTTCCTCAGCTTGTGCATTTGCATCTTTTTTTTCTAATGATGAGCGACAAATGTCGCATTCTTCTCCCAGTCATCTGTCACCATGGAAACAGGCTCCATGGAAAGCAGCTGCCCACGGCAGAGGTGACAGAGTTTGGGAAGGGTCATCGGGTCTCTGGATGGATGGATTTGCATAATGGAATTTATGAAATATGTATCATTCCATGTTCATTAATTAATTACCAATTACAAAGCGTCACAGGCATGAGGAGTAACCAGGGTAGAAGGATGTAAGGGATGAGATAGACTTCGGAGGAATGCTTTATCACATATCTTTAGATGTAAAATGAGTCATGTCATATCAATTTCATTATGGTTCTTTGTCCGTTCTGAGAATATGCAGTAAATGGCTGCTGGTCGCATAATTTTGGGATGTACGGCTGTGCCGCTGATGCAGTGCCCCTTGTTCGTCAAAGTCGGGATTCGGAAATGGCCAGGTGCCTCTAATTTGTGGACTCTTTGTCGAAGCACACTGTAGGATCATTAATGTGCTCCGTCTATCCGCTGTGAGACGGGACACGCAGGCTAACGTTCATCCGAGGGGGCGAAGCAATGACTGATGCAGTTCATCTTGACTGCAAAACATCCAATCCGACACTAGTCGGGTCGAGAATCAAACCCATGCAGCTCAAAGGTGAATATGCAACATCTGTGCCATCCTGAAAACCTTTTGGTGTAGTGGATGAAGGGTACGTATGATATCAATCAAAATAAGACGAGTGAGTGAGTCCATGTTTCTCAATGCAGATTGTAATTAGGAAAGTCATTAAGAGATCCATAATACCCTTTTCTGGCCAACTTTAGTTTCATTGAAATTTTTAAAGCACGAAATGTAATGTCTGTTCAATTTAAGTGACTATTTTAGGGTCGCTCCATATTAGCTTGCTGCTGTGCAGAGACCCCATTGATGAGGGTAGAAATTTTGAATTTGGCCAGGGTACATGTGGATCTATAAACTAATCTTTTGGTAGGATTCACTTATTCCATCTTTTTTTCTTTTTTTTACAACAGTGATCGAAGACTCATGAAGGAGCTTGTTATCCCCACGCTTTTTGGAAGAAAAAAAAAAACAGCAGGATATTGTAATGGGCTCCGTCTGTCTGTCCATCACGCTATCTCCTTTTAAACGGTTGGGCAGAAATTCACCAAACCTGGTAGTTATGATCAACACGTGGCAAGAAGGTGCAAGAGTGCTGCCATTTTCGGCCTCGCCGCATTGGGCGGGGTCTAAAGGTCAAATACCGAAAAATGCAATGACGGGCACATTTTAAAACGTTTATAAATGAAACTTTGCATGTGCAATCAACATTGGGGGACGCATGAAATATGCAACGATTTAAAAATATATATTTGATCCCAGTTCATGCCCCAGAGGGGTGGGGACTCAGGATCATGAGGTTCAAAAGGAGAAAAAAAAATTTAAACTCATAATTAGATATTGGGTCATTCCTGGTGGAACTTTTTGCCATCTTTCAACTTTGCTTGAGGTGGGAAGCGTGGGGATTTGCGATGGTGCACCATCGACTTCGCTCTCCTATATTTATGATATTTGCAGGACATAGACATTAAAGACAACAATTTTCTTCGACATTAATTTCAAGGATATTAATGGGCATTGAAAAAATAACCATATGGTACACAGGATTTGACCCGGCAGTGATTGTGCATCATTAACAGAGATTTTGCTTAGCTGGGAGCATGAAGGAGGCCAACTCTGATAATCAGGGTTATTTCTGTGGTGTTTTTTCTCCTAATCCTCAAATATCGATTACGACTACGACTACAACTACGAATAAAACTACTACTACTTCAGTACTACTACTGCAGTACTACTACTACAACTTCTTTAATTTCCTCAATTACTCCCACCTTCTTGTCAGGAACCCGTTGGCCAGGCCTGACATTATAGTGGAGATGACGGAATTTAGAATTTGTTGAGAGAGCTGGCGATGGCTGGACTACCCTTCGTGAAAGACCGTGGGATCGTTAACATCCACCAGCTAATGCTAGTAGATAGGACATTCCGACTGACCCTCCTGAGAGAAACAATCCGGCAGTGTATCCATATAGTGAGGTCGGGAATCGAAGTTGGGCTGGGCAGCTCAAAAGGTGAGTCCACTACCCATCTACCATCCTGTCGGACTGTATAATCCTCAAGTACAGATGGTTATTTGGTGCTTTCGAAGAACTTCTTTGCACTTGATTTGGGATGTAGTCCCATGTTAGATCTGCAGTATATTCAACCAGAACCTGGAATTGCAGAACCACAGCAAACACAATGGTGTACACTGTACACAATCAGTGTTGTGCTGAGAGATTGTGGCACATGTTTTGCTGCAGGGAGATGGCCACAGAGACTCCTGTCTGTGCAAACATCATTTGCAGGGGCGTCTTTGTGGCGCCAGCAGAGGGCAGGGACTGTGTTAAAGGGGGGGTTGGAGGAGGCTGGGAGGGAGGAGTTGGAGGTTAACCCCAAGCATTGAAGCAGGCTCCTTGGAGCAGCAATTTGCCCTGAGAACAGCATGCATTGTAAGCAGGACACTGCAGGCCTTAACCTGGGGCAGAGAGAGAGTGTGTGTGTGTGTGTGTGTGTGTGTGTGTGTGTGTGT
>CM068956.1:159686204-159696785 GCA_035128595.1 Eptatretus atami | reverse complement strand
TGAAAGTTTGACCCGACCCCCCTGACATTCGACCCCCGACCGCTAAGAAGGGTATTGGTGTGACACCCCAATTTGACATATGGTTGGATGCAGAATTGGGAGATGCACATTTTGGATTTGGTTTGAAGTCGATACAACCATTTTAGCAGACATTATTGCGAAAATAAGAATTTCGGTTTTTCAGTGACCTCGACCTTGACCTTTGACCTAGATTCACCAAAAACGACAAGTGTCTAAGTTGGACCATGGCCGACGTCTGACCCAGATTGGTCATGATCGCTGAAACGGTGTGGCTGCTACAGGGTAAACAAACACAACAAACAGACAGACACACAGAATGACACACACAACCGACCAACATAATTGCCGAAATCCGAAGGATTCCGGCAATTAACAAACAGAATAACAAAATCGACTGACCAATATATTTGAAAAAATTTCGATTTTTGCAAGTAACAAACAAACAGATTTACAGGGATGAAAAATTACCTCCGTCCACTTTTGGTGGCAGAGGTAACATAGACTGCAATTATTATTATTTTAAAAATAAAATAAAATAATAATAATAAAAATGTGAGATTTTCCACCCCCTGGATTTCAGTTTCCTGATAATGCATGTGTAAACACCCAAATATGCCCACGGCCGCATCCGCATCAACATTGTAAAACTCCAACAGTGAAGCTCTGAAAGTCCAACAACAAAACTCTCACACTTCCCAACAAAACTCGCAAACTCCCACAGCAAAATCCCAAAACTCTCTCAATAGAACTATAAAACTCAGAAAGTAAACTTCTTAAAATCCCACTGCAAACTCGAAAATATCCAAAATAAAACTCCTAAACTCCCACAGCAAACTCGAAAATATCCAAAATAAAACTCCTAAACTCCCACAGCAAACTCTAAAACACCCAAACTTAGAAAAGTTTTCCTTGGGTGTGTTTAGAGTTCTGTGGGAGTTTAGGAGTTTTCCTTTGGGTGTTTTAGAGTTCTGTGGGAGTTTATGAGTTTTCCTTTGGGTGTTTTAGAGTGCTCTGGGAGTTTAGGAGTTTTCCTTATGGTGTTTTAGTGCTGTGGGAGTTTAGGAGTTTTCCTTTGGGGTGTTTTAGAGTTTGCTGTGGGATTTTAGAGAGTTTTCCTTTGGGTGTTTAGAGTTTGCTGTGGGAGTTTAGGAGTTTTCCTTTGGGTGTTTTAGAGTTTGCTTTGGAAGTTTAGAGTTTTATTTTGGAATTTTTCGAGTTTGCTGTGGGAGTTTAGGAGTTTTCCTTTGGTGTTTTAGAGTGCTGTGGGCGTTTAGGAGTTTTCCTTTGGTGTTTTAGAGTTTGCTGTGGGAGTTTAGGAGTTTTCCTTTGGGCATTTTAGAGTTTGCTGTGGGAGTTTAGGAGTTTTCCTTTGGGTGTTTTAAAGTGCTGTGGGAGTTTATGAGTTTTCCTTTGGGTGTTTTAGAGTTTGCTGTGGGAGTTTAGGAGTTTTCCTTTGGTGTTTTAGAGTGCTGTGGGAGTTTAGGAGTTTTCCTTTGGGTGTTTTAGAGTTTGCTGTGGGAGTTTTAGAAGTTTTCCTTTGGGTGTTTTAGAGTTTGTGTGGGAGTTTAGGAGTTTTCCTTTGGGTGTTTTAGAGTGCTGTGGGAGTTTAGGAGTTTTCCTTTGGGTGTTTTAGAGTTTGCTGTGGGAGTTTAGAGAGTTTTCCTTTGGGTGTTTTAGAGTTGCTGTGGGAGTTTAGGAGTTTTCCTTTGGGTGTTTTAGAGTTCTGTGGGAGTTTAGGAGTTTTCCTTTGGGGTTTTAGAATTCCGTGGAGTTTAGTTTTCCTTTGGGTGTTTTAGAGTGCTGTGGGAGTTTAGGAGTTTTCCTAAGGGGTGTTTTAGTGCTGTGGGAGTTTAGGAGTTTTCCTTTGGGGGTTTTAGAGTTTGCTGTGGGAGTTTAGGAGTTTTCCTTTGGTGTTTTTAGAGTTCTGTGGGAGTTTAGGAGTTTTCCTTTGGTGTTTTGGAGTTCTGTGGGAGTTTAGTTTTCCTTTGGTGGTTTTAGAGTGCTGTGGGAGTTTAGGAGTTTTCCTTTGGGTGTTTTAGAGTTTGCTGTGGGAGTTTAGAAGTTTTCCTTTGGGTGTTTTAGAGTTTGCTGTGGGAGTTTAGGAGTTTTCCTTTGGGTGTTTTAGAGTTTGCTGTGGGAGTTTAGAAGTTTTCCTTTGGGTGTTTTAGAGTTTGCTGTGGGAGTTTAGGAGTTTCCTTTGGGTGTTTTAGAGTTTGCTGTGGGAATTTTGAATTTTCCTTTGGGTATTTAGAGTGCTGTGGGAGTTTAGGAGTTTTCCTTTGGTGTTTTTAGAGTTTGCTGTGCGATTTTAGAAGTTTTCCTTTGGGTGTTTTAAGAGTTTGCTGTGAGACTTTAGGAGTTTTCCGTTGGGTGTTTTAGAGTTGCTGTGGGAGTTTAGGAGTTTTCCTTTGGGTTTTTTTAGAGTTTGCTGTGGGAGTTCAGAAGTTTTCCTTTGGGTGTTTTCGAGTTTGCTGTGGGAGTTTAGGAGTTTTCCTTTGGGTGTTTTAGAATTTGCTGTGGGATTTTAGAAGTTTTCTTTGGGTGTTTTAGAGTTTGCTGTGGGAGTTTAGGAGTTTTCCTTTGGGTGTTTTAGAGTTTGCTGTTGGATTTTAGAAATCTTCCTTTGGGTGTTTTAAAGTTTGCTGTGGGAGTTTAGGAGTTTTCCTTTGGTGTTTTAGAGTTTGCTGTGGGAATTTAGAATTTTCTTTTGGGTGTTTTAGAGTGCTTGTGGAGTTTAGGAGTTTTCCTTTGGGTGTTTTAGAGTTTGCTGTGGGATTTTAGAATTTTCCTTTGGGTTTTTTAGAGTTTGCTGTGGGAGTTTAGGAGTTTTCCTTTGGGTGTTTTAGAGTTTGCTGTGGGAGTTTAGGAGTTTTATTTTGGATATTTTCGAGTTTGCTGTGGGAGTTTAGGAGTTTTATTTTGGATATTTCGAGTTTGCAGTGGGATTTTAAGAAGTTTACTTTCTGAGTTTAATAGTTCTATTGAGAGAGTTTTGGGATTTTGCTGTGGGAGTTTGCGAGTTTTGTTGGGAAGTGTGAGAGTTTTGTTGTTGGACTTCAGAGCTTCACTGTTGGAGTTTTACAATGTTGATGCGGATGCGGCCGTGGGCATATTTGGGTGTTTACACATGCATTATCAGGAAACTGAAATCCAGGGGGTGGAAAATCTCACATTTTTATTATTATATTTTATTTTATTTTTTAAAATAATAATAATTGCAGTCTATGTTACCTCTGCCCAAAAGTGGACGGAGGTAATTTTTCATCCCTGTAAATCTGTTTGTTTGTTACTTGCAAAAATCGAAATTTTTTCATAATATTGGTCAGTCGATTTTGTTATTTCTGTTTGTTAATTGCCGGATCCTTCGGATTTCGGCAATTATGTTGGTCGGTTGTGTGTGTCATTCTGTGTGTCTGTCTGTTTGTTTGTGTGTTTGTTTACCCTGTAGCAGCCACACCGTTTCAGCGATCATGACCAATCTGGGTACAGACGTCGGCCATGGTCCAACTTAGACACTTGTCGTTTTTGGTGAATCTAGGTCAAAGGTCAAGGTCGAGGTCACTGAAAAACCGAAATTCTTATTTTCGCAATAATGTCTGCTAAAATGGTTGTATCGACTTCAAACCAAAATCCAAAATGTGCATCTCCCAATTCTGCATCCAACCATATGTCAAATTGGGGTGTCACACCAATACCCTTCTTAGCGGTCGGGGGTCGAATGTCAGGGGGGTCGGGTCAAACTTTCATTGCGATAAAAACGCCATTTCAAGTCGATTGATTTCCAAGTTATGATCATGACCAAACTAAGTGCTATAATTCATTTACAGGAGCACTATCGACTTATAAGAACCAAATTGATTTCCAGGTTTTTGTTTTTTCAGATATCATGGAGATATGACAAAGTTATTCCGGCAATTCCTTGCTCAACGAGCAATTTCATTTGTTTGTTAATTTTTACTTACGAAATCTAAAGATTTTCGTAAGTACTGTATATTGATGACTTCCGTCCTCTGTTTGTGTGTGTGTGTTTGTGTTTGTGTGTTTGTTTGTAGGCACGATAATTCGAGAACGGAAGAAGCTACCAATGTCAATTACACCACATGATTCAGGAGGGTGATGGCTAGCGCTGATTAGATTTTGGTCAAAATCGGTCAAAGGTCAAGGTCACAGTGAGGTCAAACATCCAAAAAAAGTTATAACTCGAGAACGGAAGAAGCTACCAATGTCAAATTACACCACGTGATTCAGGAGGGTGATGGCTAGCGCTGATTAGATTTTGGTCAAATCGGTCAAAGGTCAAGGTCACAGTGAGGTCAAACATTCGATTTTTGATGGTTTGGTACAGAATCATCATAGAAACTTCTGGTTTGCGTCGCTACCTTCTCTGGAGACAGCTTTTATTAGACAAGGTCAGAGGTCAAGTTGACGATTTCGTAAGTACCAGTCTATGACTGCTTGTTGTTTTTTTTTGTATACCTTGTCGAGGCTCGTGTGAGAGCGAACACACAACGCACAGCAAGGGGGGCATGAGACAAGAGAGGCGGGAGTGGGAAGGACAAAACAGTGGGGAACAGAGACATAAGGAGATCTGTGGAAGGGATAGGGATGGGACGGGGAACATGCGGAATACAAGATGGACATTACAGGGACTTTCAGGAAGGAAAGCAGGGAATTTGAAGGAGGTGGGCTTGGGTGGATTATCGTGGGTAGAAAAGATCGAGGATTTGGATGGGGATGATCAGAGGTGGTGGTGAACAGCTGTTTTGAAGGCCTGGAGGGAAGAATGGGATTGAATAAAGTGAGGGAGTTTATTCCAAAATATATCCAAAAACCGAAATTCTTATTTTCACAATAACGTCCGCTAAAATGGTCATATCGACTTCAAACCAAATCCAAAATGTGCATCTTCCAATTCTGCATCCAACCATATGTCTCATTGGGGTGTCACACCAACACCCTTCTTAGCGGTCGGGGGTCGAATGTCAGTGGGGGTCGGGTCAAAATTCAAATTGGATAAAAACGTCATTTCGATCCCGATTGACTTCCAATTTGGCTGGTGGTATCTTGGTGTGAGTGTCCTATTATATGCCAAAAATTATGAATTTGGTTCAGCACTTCCGGTTACCATGGCAACAAAGTGAAGTGTTGTAAATTCGTTGTTATTGGTTTCATTCCAGGGAGGTTTGATCTCACGCATGCATAGCTTGTCACTATTTGAAGTCACAAGGTCAGGGCAAATCTGGTGACCTTGAAAGATCAAACTCCAGGTTTTTGTTTTTTCAGAGATCATGGAGATATGACAAAGTTATTCCGGCAATTCCTTGCTCAACGAGCAATTTCATTTGTTTGTTTGTTCGTGTGCAGGATATGTCAAAAAGTTGTGGACTGATTTGGATGAAATTGGGTAGGCAGGTTGCGTGTGTCACAAGGACAAATTGATTATATTTGGTGAAGAACTGAATCCGGATCCAGGCAGAGGTATGCGCTCTACCGAGTGTCCTAGTTAATATTTTCCCATTCCCCAACTTGGATGTTGCCAATATATCCTCACCGAAATGATAAGCTGCAGTCAAAGCTCAAAATTAAAGCAATGGCAAAGCCCATCTGCTGTTTTTGAGTCACATGCATAACAACTTCATCAATGAATTCATCTTTCTGCAAAACAAGTGTTACATGACCCATCATGTAACCTGAGATAGAGAAATTTCCGTGACGTAAGCAAACAAAAATAACTAAAAACAACATGAAGTTTTTATTCCCATTAAACAGTCTGACAATGACCAAAAAAGCAGAGATCCAGGTTTATATGTCGGACCAGCAGAGAGACAATTGGACAACTGTAAAAAAAAAAAAAAATTCCATGAAATGAACAACTGTATTCATTACTACGGCCGAATATTTATTGTATGTGTACATGTTTAATAGTACTTGTAGTATGTGATTATGGACAGTGGTGCTCATATTGAAAGAAATGTACAGCCATGTCAACAATATAATAATTTGGGTTGTGCAGGCCTGTCAGTACTGCCCTGAAAAGACATGTGTAGAGATGGGGAAGAACACATATGTTTGCAAGAAGTAATTTGATAACATGTTAGCTTGATTTTTTTTCAACTCTACGCTTGGTTTGGAAATTTGTATTTTGCTGCCTGTGTGCTTGCCAAACGTGGCACAAGGTTGAAATTTACTCTCGATTTTACAGTAAATACTGGCAACACAGCTGCCTGTGCGTTTACCGTAATATTTACAATACATTTTTTTCATTGCATTACCCTGATGTTGAAATGGGTTTGTATTGAAGATAGCCATTTTGATGTCTGTGACAAAAGATAATGCACTGAAAAAGGTGACCATCAAAAGTTCATAGTTACTTTCCACCATTCTACATGTACTTGATTCAAATAACCCTTTGCTTCCTCGAATACTCTTGCAGCCATGTTCAAGCCATTGTCGCAGGCGTTTGTCACAGGCAGAGAGAGAGAGAGAGAGAGAGAGAGAGAGAGAGAGAGAAGAGAGAGAGAGAGAGAGAGAGAGAGAAGAAGAGAGAGTGAGAATGAGAATGAGAATGAGAATGAGAATGAGAATGAGAGTATTTGGAACGAGAATGAGAGTATTTGGAACACAAAGTGCATGATTGAGGCCAGAGGAAAGCGTGGGCTTTGGAAGGCTGGCGGGTTAAGGGGGATCCAGCGAAATGCTGGCTGGGGAAGGTGCTCAGCTTGGATGGGGTGTCCGCAGGTTGCTGGAACAACATGAACAGGTTGGGGTGGGGGGTAGGATATGGAATGGTGGGGGTGAAGGCAGCAGCCAAATCCTGCTCGAGAGTCCTTGAAAGCATCAAACGTGCAATTAACTCTGGAGGCTGCGAATGGAAACTTAGAATGCAGGGTGGGTGGGTGGACATGGTGTAGAATGGAGTGGCGATCAAGCGAGGCATAGAAAGGAAAAGAAGGGGCATCGGAAGAAGGGGAACGAAGGGAAGGCTTCCACAAAGAGGAAGGTGCCTTAACGAGCAGTAGGTCCTTCAACTAGGTCTGCCAATCACCAACTTTGCGTTTAAATGAGGATCTCATCATGGTTGTTCGAAACACGACTAGAGCAGATAAAACCAGAATGTAATTGCTAGATCCAGTTCATCATATTCTCATTATATTTGTCATGACTTTATTTAAAATATCACCATATTTCAGTGTTGTAATCATGCCAAACCACTCATGTCAAAGCCATTCATTAAACTATAGATTATATACTGTTTTGATTTTAAAACCAAGTGCATGTTCAAATATTTTCATATAGAAACCTTTATTCTGGAACCAAAAGCAATAGGCAGCCTATTGGATGTGAAAACCTATGAAGCTTGTTCGCTTATCCTTTGTATCGAACAAAATGGACTATGCATACGCTAAATGATGACCAATTTGGGCCAGGAGGTAAAATTCCCCAAACAGTGTTGTAATGCAGGATTCTGCTGATACGTCTGTGGATTAACTTGGATTTACTTGAACATGCAACACATAAGTAAAATTGGCAACACAGGCAACAATCGTTTTATTTATTAAAAAATATATAAATAATATTATTAAAAATATATTAATAATTTTATTTTAATTAATAAAAAAAATAAAATTTATTATATTATAATTAAATTATAATTTAAATATAATAAATAATTAAATTAAAAATAAATATTAAATAATTTATAAATTAAAAATTACCCATTAGTATTATGTTATCATAAAAAAAAAATAATAATTATTTAAATTTAAGTTATAATTAAATATTAAAAGTAATAAATTTAAATTAATTTAAAAAATAATAACATATTAAAATTAAATTAATTAATATATAAAAAAAATAAAAATAATAATTAAATTAATTTTAAATAAATATAATAAATATTAATATAAAATTAATTTTTTAAAATTAATAATAATATATATTAAAAAATAGTTAATTTTTAAATAATTTTATATTTAAATATTATAATATTAAAAAATTATAATAATTTAATTAAAAAATATTTTAATTTAAAAAGTAATATAAAATTTTTTTTTAAATTTATTATATTATATTATTTTAATTATTAACAAAAATTTATAAAAAATTAATAATAATAAATCTAATATAATAACTAAAATTATATGTTGTAATTTGTTTAATAAAATTAATAAAAAAATTGATTAAAGTTTATTTATATAGTTTTTATTATTATTTTTATTTATTATATATTAATATTAATTTATATATATAAATAACAAAATTTATTTTAATTAATTAAATTTTTTTATTATTTATATAAATATTAATTTATATATTTTTTTTTTAAATTTTTATCTAATATAATTATTATTATTAATGATATATTATTATTTTTTATTATATTATTATTTTATTTTTTTTTTTTTATTATAATTTTATTATTATTTAATTTATTTTATTATTTATAAATAATTAAAATTTTAATTAATTTTATTGTTAATTTTTTTTTATGTTTTTTATTTTTATTTTGTATTTTTTTGTTATATATATTTTTTATGTATGTTTATTTTTTTTATAATTTAATATTTATTTTTTTATTAATTAAATTAAATATTATATTATTATTATTTGTATTTATATTATTATTTTTTTATAATATTTATATTTATTTTTTTTTTTTTTATTTATTTTAGTTTGTATTTTATTTATTCTTTTAATTTGTATTTATATTTTTTAAAAACTTATGTTTTAATTATTTTTATTAATATTTTTTTTAATAATTTGTTTTTTATTATTTATATTTAATTAAATATTTTTTATTTAAATTTAATTTTTTGTATATTATTTTATTTATTATATTTTAAAATAATATTTATTTATATGTTTATTAAGATATTATCTATTTATATTTTTTTTTTTTTTTTTTATTATTTATAACATTTTTATTAATTTTTTTTTTTTATATATTTATTTTATTTTTTTTTTTTTTTTATTTTTATTTATTTATTTATTTATTAAATTTTAATTTATTTATATTTCTATTTTATTTTTTATTAAATTTTATTTAATTTTATTTAAAGTATAATTTTTTATTTTATTATTTAATTAATTAAATATTTTAAAGATTTTTTTTTTATTCTTTAATATTTTTTATATAATATTTAATATTTTTTATAAAATGATGTAAATGGAGTATACACTTAATTTATATGCAAGGTATTCTCATTTTAAGGGTAGCAGGAAGTTTCTTCCGAGTAATCATTATTTATAATGCCATTGCTAATATTGGTTTAATATGCTAAGTAAGGATCATAAGTGAGGCTACATTAATAATTCCTTGGGTGGGGCAACGTAAGAGGAGAATGTGGGTAGTGTGTTGTGTTTGTAGTGTGGTTGTGTGGTGTGTGTGTGTTGTTGTGTGTGTGTTGTATCTGTCATAATTTTTAATAAGCACATAACTTTGAATACGAAGGGCACGAGCTCCATTCTAATTTAAACACATTAAATTAATAATATAATTAATGAGTGTGTGCTGTGGTGTTGCCTGTGTAGTGTAGTACATTACACATCTATTATTTCTTCATACTGCACGACATCGAGCATGCATATCACACGTATACAACATCGCACACGACTCTACATCATCTCGCAGCACGTGATCATGCAAGAGCCTAATGGCACTGTAGTCCTGCTTACAATGTCATGCTGTTCTCAGGCAATTGCTAGCTCAAGGAGCCTGCTTCAATGCTTGGGGTTAACCTTCCAACTCCTCCCCCAGCCTCCTTCCCAACCCACGCCTTTGCAATCACAGCTCCTGCCCCGTCTGCTGGCGGCCACAAAGACGCCGCGCTGCAAATGATGTTTGTCACAGAGCTAGGAGGTCTCTGTGATCTCAAACTGCAGTCAAACCATGTGCGACAACTCTCAGGGCAAACACATGAATTGTGTACAGTGTACACGCATTAGTTTTTGCTGTGGTTTGCAATTCCAGGTTCTTGGTTGAATATACTGCAGATCTAACATGCGAGCTAATCCGGCAAATCAAGTGCAAAGAAGTTCTTCGATGGAAACACCAAATAAACCATCTGTACTTGGAGGATATTATTACAGTCCGCAATCGGCGTGGTTAGATGGGTAGTGGAGCTCTTGCACCTTTTGAGCTGCCCAGCTTCAACTTCGATTCCCGACCTCACTATATGATATCCTTTGCGATTGTTTCTCTCAACCGGAGGGCTCAGCTCGTAAATCGTCCGTATCTACTAGCATTATGCTGGTGGATGTTAACGATCCATCTGGCGTTGGTGGGTGGGGGGGGGGGTGGCGGTGGGGGGGTCCCGTCGGGGGGGGGTTCTGGGTTCCTTTTCACGAAGGGTAGTCAGCCATCGCAGCTCTCTCAATCAAATTCTAAATTCCGTCATCTCCACTATAATGTCAGGCCTGGCCACGGGTTCCTGACAAGAAGGTGGGAAGTAATTGAGAAATTAAAGAGTTGTAGTAGCTAGTACTGCAGTAGGTAGTACTGAAGTAGTAGTAGTTTACTTCGTAGTTGTAGTCGTAGTCGTAATCGATAATTTTGAGGTC
>CM068956.1:159654138-159668271 GCA_035128595.1 Eptatretus atami | reverse complement strand
ACGACCGCCCAAACTTTGAGAGCTAGGATGACAATATTTTTTATGCATAATATTGAGGTCATTCCCCACCAAAAGTCTGGAAACCATTTTTCTCTATCTCGAACACCTTGCCCGTGGCGCCCCCTACAAGTTTGTTTTTACGCTGATTTCATCAAAGTATGGATAATCCGAGGAGTGTGAAATGCCATATAGCCTATATGATATATTGTTCCTGGAATGTTCCAGAGGAAGTTTTGCACCAAAAGCATAATCCTTGACCTTTGACCTTTAAAGTTCACAAAGGTCAAATTTTCAAAGTTGTGGGAATCGAACCGGGTTTTCGACCTTCTTCGATGAACTAACTCCATTAAGCTATAGCACGTATCCTGTTTCCTTATTTTAATGTCCACAACATTGTTTTGGACCTTAAAGGTTATGCAAAGGTCAATTTTAAAGTTGTTGAATGAAACCGGTTTTCCACATTTGCAGCTAATAACCTGTCACTCGTACCACATCATGTTGATCATTTTTATAACTTGGTCAAACATTATCACATTGTCTCATCCTTGACTTCTGAAAAACAATCTACATCGTCAAATACCGCTCGTGAACCATCGTCGTCTTCAGACTTGTTTGTATTATTATGCTCAAGGTAGACAGTAGGGACAAATAAATATTCTTATAAAGTTTCCCTTTTATCTCCTCTCATACGATAGTTCTACCCTTAAAACAATGTGAAGTATCTTTCTTTATTTTCTGCTGTGACACCCTCTGGGCTCCTGGTGCACTCGCTGCAGTGCCCTGACATCAACACATAACAGAAATTGGGGGCTCATCCGGGATCTGAAACCCAAATTGCTCATAATAAATTGATGAAAAGAAAACCAAGTGAAACCAACAAATGAACATAATGGTCTTTCATGTGAAGAAGTTTGTTGAGTCACCAGATGAGGAACAACTTGGTACATTAAATATATCTGAGCTTCTTGAAGTGGCTAGGTATTGTAACCTTGATATCTGTACCAGTTTGAGAGTGTGTTTGCCCACACTGTTGGTGGTTTGAGACATGTTGAAAAGCCTACGGGCTTGACGAGTGCGCCCAACCAGCCTTGGGCATGGTTCGACAAAGTTGTCAAATTTAATCATAACCATTTATGTCTAACTAGCAGAGTGCCCGCCCTATGGGTGGTTTTGTTCCAAGCATGCAACACGTTCTTCTGATGCATACCATTATTTGGGCAGTGCATAGGCCAGTGACAGCTCCATATCGGAAAATAAATAACCTGGGTTACGTGCTTGAAGCAAAAAAAGACCTAATGCTTATAATTCAAAACGCCTCACTACACTGGAAAATGTGTGGACAGGAATACTGTACTGTAAATGGTGGAGACTTGTAATAACCTCCCCCACCTGGAAGCAGCGCTACACAATACACATTTACATAGACAATTTGCATCCCTCCACCTCACCCCTCAAGATCTTATAGTTAGGATTTGACCAAAACTTTTTAAGTTCGACCTTGAATGTGCATTTTGTCCAAGTTAAAGACGATCAACCCTGTGTTTTATAATCTATGTAATCGCTTCACCCTGTGTATGTCTGTGCTTCTGCTCATGGTTGTCTCTGGCCATCTATACCTTCCTTATCTATACTATTAAGGCAAAATTATGCTGCTACAACTCCTTATAGAGGGGGTTTGTCTGGCATTACAAGTCATATTGATGATTAGACAGGTTATCTTTAACTATATATGAACTAATATGAAATAGGCAAAACTGAGAAACGAGCAAAGAGCCAGAGAAAACTAAACTGAAAAAAAGTACAGAAATCCAAGTATGGTGGAGTTGAGAGTTGGATCATATTGTTCATCTTTTTGTTGTCATTTTGGAATCGATTTTGGTTCTTTGTCTCAGATATACATCTATATTAATAAGTGTGTGTGTGTGTGTGTGTGTGTCCTCCATAACTCCAAAACCATGAAATCTCGCAGCCTGAAACATTGCATGCATACTTTGGGACTCCAACGAAGTGCAAGAGTGAAAATTGGGTGTTTAGGTTAATTAAAACACCCCTTTTGAAGATAATTAACGGCCTTATTTAATTATATCCTTTATCAAGCACTCCACGACCACCTTGGACTCTGGTGTCTTAGAGAAGGCATATCCTGGGTTACTTCGCTGGGGTCTGAAGCCGCCATGTTTTTTGGCCTGCTCAACCATGCCTTGACTTGGAACAGGCCGCAACGATTTCTTGACATTAAAGTTTTTGTTTTTTTCACTTCCCTCACTCATATCAAATGCCTGTTCATCATAGCAATGAATCGCTGTATACATCGCTTTTGTAAATACTATACTTTTCAAATTAGGAGCTTGGAGTGATTTCATGCATTATATGATACTATTTTCCACGATCTACTCTCACAGACTAATTAAAATATATCATGAAAATATTATTTCGGCTTTGTAGTGACGATGGACACGATGGGTTCACCTTGCCCGGACCAACTGCCGGATTTATTGGCGCATGCGCACAACACGTATAGACCACATGAATATAACCAATCAACCAAGCATATCATTCAACAATATCATAACAGGCTTTGAGGATCAGATGTGTGTGGAAAGTGTTGAAATCTGGAGTGAAATCTGATAATTTAAAGAAATAACGAGTCTTGTGACTAAGCTGATATGTACCGATTCACTTCAAGCAAGCAAGGCTACATAAGGAAATAAAAGAAAATCAGACACAGGTGGAGGCCATTCAGCCCATCATGCCTGCACGACATCAACACCACACTAATTTATCAATAAGATCCAAAGAAGAAAATGCAATTTTTTTTTCTTATGTGTTGTTGTGGGTTTGTATATATATATATATATATATATATTTTTTTTTTATTTTTTTTTTTATTAAGTTTTTGTATTTTTTTTTTCTCCTCAGGGGAGGGGGCATGGGCTTGGTTAAAAAAAAAACATACATCAACCACACAACACCCCTTGACGAGACTCCCACCAAGAGCACTCTGTACACATGCACACAATCACCCATCATTGCTCAAACTACCCAAAAGTCCTGCCAACATCCCTATACCCCTCTATCTCCATAACCTTTAGATACCTACCTGATTCTAATTTAAACTTATCGACTGTTTCTGCTGCCACTACCTTTCCAGGGAGACCCTCCCATCGTCCCTCTATCTCCATATATACACAACAAAATGTGAAATTGCCAAAGCATTAAACTTAACTTTTTCTCATGTTTGGAGAATTATATTGAGTGAACAAAAGATTTAGAAATGTGCCAAAATTAACCAGCTTCATTGAGCTGGTTTCATCGAGTGCAATGGAAATAAACCAGCAGGATCGACGCGAAGGCAGCTGCGCCTGAGTTCTCTGTGGGGAATCTTTAGTCTAGAGTTAGGAAGGAAAAATAAATTAAATCAAACATCAAATTAAAAGAAAGAAAGAAAGAACGAATGATTAACATAACGGGAGGATGACAGTGAGTGAAGCAACGGATTAGGTTTAGGGTGAGTAAAGCAACTTTGAAAATTTTCACTCAATTTGTTTCACTCAATAAACTCAATGCCTCTTCCTGCCTGTGAGACACCAGGATGAATGCATTTCATCTTTAATACATCTTAAAAATCAATGGGATTTTAAAGTTCCATTCAAACGATGTTTTCCAGGAATGTATTTATGATGTAAATACGTGTGTGTGTGTGTGTGGTGTGTGTGTGTGTGCTGTGTGTGTGTGTGTGTGTGTGTGTGTGAAGTACAACATAATATTATCTTTGACTCCCCCTCCTCCCCTCTCTTCACTCTCCCCCATTCTTCCCCCCTTTCTTAGCCCCCCCCTCTTTACTCCTCCTCTTCACTCTCCCATCCCACCTCACTCCCCTCCCTCCTCTCTATCGCTCACACCCCTTTCACCCAGAGTGTCTAACGACATGTGGTGAGGCATCGCTCTCCCCCTTTCCTCGCTGTCCTTTCTTCCTCACTCTCACCATTCCTTCCTCTCTCCTCCTTTCTTTGCTCCCCTCCTTCCTTGCCCCATCCCCCTCTCACCCCTCCTCTCTCCATTCTCCCCTCTCCCAGCACTCTGTCCTCTCTCGCTCCACTCCCTTCTCTCTCCACCTCCCTCCCTTCTCATTCTCTCCCTCCCCTCCCTCTCTCTTTCTCTCCCCTCCCGCCTCTTCTCCGTTCTCTCTCTAACCCTCCCTCCCTCTACCCCTCCTTCCCTCTACCCTCACTCCCCTACCCTCCCTACTCTCTCTACCTCTACTCCTCCCCTCTCTCTCCCTTCTCTTTCTACCCGTCCCTCCCCTCACTACCCCCCTCCATCCTTTCTTCCCCCTCCCTCCCCTTCTTCATCCTCCCCCCACTTAATATTTCCGTCAGCGAAGCGACAGCAAATACCACCGCTTGATTTACACTGAAGTTATTCATTTGAATTTCGCTCTACGGTACGGTCATCATGAGGTATTCAAAGAATCAGATGATCAGCCCTGTCGTGAACCTCATTAGTTTCCGGTGTCGCCTTCAGCGTGCGTTAAATGCAAGCTAATTTTTATCTCCGGTTTGTTATCTTAGTTGTCTTTATTGTTTTCTCATCTACAAAGTATGTCAGTGAATGAAGATGTTTCCTTTTATTTTGGCAAATAGACCCACAATGCAATAAAAACCAATATGGCGGCCTCCTTGTGGTGACGTAGGTTATGATAGCTTCCATGTGGTGACGTAGGTGGTGAAGTGGTCGACACAATTTCCAAACAGTGGAGTTGAGAGTTAGATCATATAGTTCATCATTTTGTTTTCATTTTGGAATCGATTTTGGTTCTTTATCTCACATGTACATGTTATCTATAGAACAAACTGTTCGTTCATTATTACCGACATATTTTACGTGATTAATATATGGATGTGAAAATTCATTGGGTGACATTAGTCCCACACATTCCCAAAGGAACAAGAAAAACGATTGCAATTTGGATGAGGAGGAGGGCTAACCCTCCCCTCCCTCTCCCTGTGTGTATGTGTATTCATGTAAAGACTGCCACATTTCCGTACGTACTTTGTTAATGTACATGTACGAGCTAATTATAATAGAGTTTTGGATGCCATATGTGTCACGGATCCCATTTCCCCTCTTAAGCAAGGATCGACATAGCGAAAAGTTAGTTTTTAGTGATGTCATAAAGGACACAAACAGGCATGAAGAACAAAATGAACGTGTTAAATAAGGTGGTGTAGAAGACGGTGCATTAACAGCGGTAAACTTCAGAATTTTTTTTATTTCAATTGATTTATTCACTTGAACACAAATCGTCATCTCGGCACTTTCAAAAACCTTCCATTCAGCAGATCATGGATAAAACCTCATGGCCTTTTACATCATCTCGACCAATCAAATTTGCCGCTCGCTCTCTCAGCATTGGGGAATATCGAGATTCAAACAAAATAGCGGCTCGTAGGAAATATAGATCATGCCCGGGATTGCAATACACAAGAGTTTAAAAGACCCTTCCCAAGTCTTTTTTTTCTCAAGACTGCATGGGGGTAAGGTGTTCCATTAATTCTCTAGTCATTAGCTCACCTGGACTTTAGTCAGGTAAGCTTATGCGATCAAGCAGTGTCCGTCGGTAAGCGAATGAGTCAGTCAGTAAACACTTCAATCATTATTGCATGAACCAAACACACGATTTTGATTAAACTTGACAACAAGCTTCATATCTGATGCCAAACGAAGGTGTTTTGACTGCATCAAAATTTGCACTCATTAAGGGGGCTTCCAGGGATTTTTTTTGACCGCCAACCCCCCTCCCAAAAATAAGTCTTTGCTCTTCTGCGAAACTACACACAGGATTTTGATGAAAATATACCACAACCTTCATCACCCGTAATGTACTAAATTTGTTCACAGCATAAAAAAAAAATCAGGGCCTAAGGGGGTCTGGGTGACTGTTGCTCCTGACCCAGGTGAGGTTCAGGATGCGCGGTCCTATTTTTTATTGCGAGGCTGCCTTCTTGCTTTGCCGTCTTAGCAGGAAAGTCAGCCGAGGAAGCAACTGTTGGTTCACACCCAAACAAGAAGTCCACAAGATTGAAATTAATCCAAACCAGATGCTCGGGTTTATTCTTGGGGCGAAACCACCTGGCACGACCGTGGTCTATGAAGACCCGGATACATTACACCATTGTCATGATGCTTTGTGTCCTTCACTGGGTGGTGAGTCTCCATAATGTTAAATGCTCTCTCTCTCTCTCTCTCTCTCTCCTCTTCTTCTTTCTTATGCAGCACATGGCTATGAGTAGCATCATTGGCCGATGGCGTGGCTATGCTGCAGATCCTTGTAGGTTGTAGCAGGAATTTGTTCAAGGTGTCAGCGATAGCTCGCCTACCCTTCGCGCAAGACACCGTGGGATCTTTAACGTTGACCAACTAATCCTGGAAAATGGGACACCCAGTTTAACGTCTATCCAAGGGACGGCGATGCCTCTTCCTGCCTGTGAGACACCAGGATGACAGTTTGTAGCTAGGCCGAGATTGAAACCCAGGCTAGACAACTCATATGCGACTGGGCCATCTTGCCAGCCAAAATGCTCTATTTTGTTACCTTGGCCACCAAAGGTGAATGGAGGTTATGTTTCCACCCCTGTCTGTCTGTGTGCAGGATATCTCAAAATGTTGTGCACGGATTCAGACAAAATTTGGTGGACAGGTTGGGTGTGTTACAAGGACGAATTGATTTGACTTTGGTGAAGATCTGCACCGGAGAATTTTTGATTTTTTAAGTGATTTTATACCATTGAAAGATGGGGCCAAAAATGATATATTGCACCTTTTTCAAAATGTTGTGGGTGAATTATGACAAAACTTGGCAGATGAGTTGGGTAGATGACAAGAACAAGCCGATTAGATTTTGGTTCAGATCTGGATGCAGATCCGACCTATCAGTGAGATACAAAACATAGCCTGGTGGAGGTATGCACTCTACGGAGTGCTGTTCTAGTTTGGACATGAGTTTGTATGTAAACTTTGACAATAAGCACGATGTTGATGAACACTGCTGGAATTAAGGTTGTCTTTGCCACATTTTTAATTGTCTCCAGGAAAAGCATAGATCGTCCAAACTCCGAATGGGAACATTCACGAATGTGAAGCACAGATCGTCTGACAAAATTTTTATGTTCTACCTCATAAAATATCACCGACAACAGCATTTTTGAACAGCTCGAGTGAGACTATGATGTCATAAACTCAACCGTCACATTGTTGAAATCTCTAAGTTGGAATTGCGGTACAGAAGTCGTGTGGATAAAAATAATGAATAAGAGCTTCGTTTGTAGGTTTGGAAGCATGATTCGATATTGGCCACGAGGCTTATCATCCACGAACGACTGTTGCAAGGTATGGTTCAACCACCATCAGCCGTGGTCAAATATTCCACAAATTTCAGCCTCAAACCCAAACCCTAATTACCTGACATCCGCGAAGTGAAAAGCATGGTTAAGCAATTTGTTCATATCCGTCCATCTTATCAGTTTAAGATACTGTAGTCAGTTTATGTTCGAGGAACAACTTATTTGAATCGAACGTTATATTTTGAGCACAAATCAGAACAGGAATCAGAAAACAAACCTGCCGTTTTACCGTACGTTGGCTCTGAATTCATCCCGACCGCAAATGCGCAGAGAGGAGCGAGATACATTTTTACTCTGTCTGCCTGACAGTCAAAGAAAATTGAAAATCATTCCAAACATGAAATCTACCGGTTTTAAGGACGTTATAAAGGACACAAACAACAGGCACGAAGAACTAATGTAACATGTTAGATCGGGTGATGTAATCAACATTGCGGGAAATGGTGGTATAACCCGAAATTTATTTATACAACTTTTACAATCTTCATTTTGTTTAAATTTAATTATGTACTTGAACACTGTAGAACTCTCCAGTTGTCTCTGAATGAACGTGTTCTATGACCTCTCCAGTTTGTTTAACTGGATTTTCTTTGTTACATTCATGCTACAGTGTAACTCGCTGCTGAGAGTTGGCCGAAACGGACTCTGTCCTTCAATTTAAGGCTCATATGGTACATGGACCATGTGGTAAAATTTTCACCCTTTAATAGTACAGATTAAGAAAAGTCACCTCTGCAGGCACACACCTCCAGCCAACAAGTGCAACTTTCTCAAAATGTTGATGAATATTGTACTGTACATTGTACAACATATTTTGGACTTCAACGTCTTTTATGCATTTCAGTATTCTGTAACACCCCCTTCCACCGATCCCCTTTGCTCATTTTACTCTGTTCGTCACTGTGCATTCTCTCTGGTCACTTCTCCTTGACTTCTGAACTGGGGAAACCTCGTTCAGGTGACGGTTCATGGATTCACGAGTTCAGGGGCACATGAGGGGCATAGGGCACGACCCCTGTAACCCTACTCATGGCATGCAACTTTACATTCCGGTTTATGGCAGTTTGACTCCATCAAAGCTTTCCTTCCCTTCACCTATTCTGCAACCAAATTACCTCCATCTAACAGGCAACGAGAATTTCAAAGTAGGAAAGTTGCGTGCGTGGAGAAACTAAGCTTGGTGTTATGAGTCATAACCAAGGAGATCAAATTGATGTATGTTCACATGCATTCTAATCCTTACCCACTGTTGTTCAGGGGAGATACCTTAACCCCACCTACTGCCCTTCAGAGTAGATACCTTACCCACTGCCCTTCATCACGACAAGTTTATAACATTAATTAATGATGCACATGTGGCTGGCCAACACATTCAGCTGTCCCAAGTGACGTCCTGCAGTGTTCTGGTGGTGTGCAGGGAACTTTTTGGCTAAAAGCAACCTCACCTCTTAAGCTGTCCTGAGCGGGATTATTTACGCTGCTCATTCATTCACGCTTCCATCACACATGGGGACGGCTGGATGGAGAGATGGAGGCCAGTTGTACGAGTAATACCCGAAAGAAGCCTGCAAGAACCCCCTCCTCACGCCAATGGCGAACGATTTAACATGAGCGGCTGCTGTGCCATACATACAAATACAGCAATTAAGCAATCACGACTGGCCTAATTACAACTCAAATTAATCAATGGAGCATGCTCCACCGTGCCCGTTGTGAATTAGAGCTCGTGCCATGACGCCATGGCCCCGTGCCCTTAAAACGTACTAACGCTGCCGACGTTCCAGATCCTCCAAATGGTCTCACCATCCCAGCAACAATTCATATTCGCCTCAAGTTTTTCTGGAGTCATTCGTTTTAACATGAAACAATTCAAGATCGCTCATTTATGCAATGCACCCTCGGTTGGCTGTGGTTGCGAGCCATCACAATGTGATGCAAACATCATAACTTCGATCGTTTTTCATTTTATTTAATTTCCATCCTTTGAACAATCACGATGTTAATGTCGAGTGGTTCAAACTGCTGGATCAAGAGAGAGGCCTGGGTTTATCTAAAGGACTTCTGGATCACTCCTTTTCAGGGAGTTTAGAAAAACAGATGGTCCTTTAATTGGACAATTATGCCTCGATTTTAAGACTTTTTACCGCCTCGATTCAAAGACTTTTTCACGCCTCGATTCAAAGACTTTTTCACGCCTCGATTCAAGAACTTTTTCACGCCTCGATTCAAAGACTTTTTCACGCCTCGATTCAAAGACTTTTTCCACCGGCCTCGATTCAAAGACTTTTTCACGCCTCGATTCAAAGACTTTTTCACTCCTCCGATTCAAAGACTTTTTCACTCCTCGATTCAAAGACTTTTTCAGCCTCGATTCTAAGACTTTTTCATGCCTCGATTCTAAGACTTTTTCATCCTCGATTCAAAGACTTTTTCACGCCTCGATTCAAAGACTTTTTCACGACTCGATTCAAAGACTTTTTCACGCCTCATTCAAAGACTTTTCACACCTCTATCTAAGACTTTTTCACGCCTCGATTCTGAGACTTTTCACGCCTCGATTCAAAGACTTTTTCACCCTCGATTCAAAGACTTTTTACGCCTCGATTCAAAGACTGTTCACGCCTCGATTCAAAGACTTTTTCACGCCTCGATTCAAAGACTTTTTCACGCCTAGATTCTAAGACTTTTTCACGCCTCGATTCAAAGACTTTTTCACGCCTCGATTCAAAGTCTTTTTCACCCCTCGATTCTAAGACTTTTTCACGCCCCGATTCCGAGACTTTTCACGCCCCGATTCTGAGACTTTTTCACGCCTCGATTCGAGACTTTTTCAGCCTCGATCGAGACTTTTTCACGCCTCGATTCTGAGACTTTTTCACGCCTCGATTCTGAGACTTTTTCACGCCTCGATTCTGAACTTTTTCACGCCTCGATTCAAAGACTTTTTCACGCCTCGATTCAAAGACTTTTTCACCCCTCATTCAGACTTTTTCACGCCTCGTTCTAAGACTTTTTCACCCCTCGATTCTAAGACTTTTCACGCCTCGATTCAGTCTTTTTCACGCCTCGATTCAAAGTCTTTTTCACCCCTCGATTCTAAGACTTTTTTCACGCCCCGATTCCGAGACTTTTCACGCCCCGATTCTGAGACTTTTTCACCCTCGATTCTGAGACTTTTTCACGCCTCGATTCGAGACTTTTTCACGCCTCGATTCTGAGACTTTTTCACGCCTCGATTCTGAGACTTTTCACGCCTCGATTCTGAACTTTTTCACGCCTCGATTCAAGACTTTTTCACCCTCGATTCAGTCTTTTTCACGCCTCGATTCTAAGACTTTTTCACGCCTCGATTCTAAGACTTTTTCACGCCCCGATTCTAAGACTTTTCACGCCCGATTCTGAGACTTTTTCACGCCTCGATTCTGAGACTTTTTCACGCCTCGATTCTGAGACTTTTTCACGCCTCGATTCTGAGACTTTTTCACCCCTCGATTCTGAGACTTTTTCACCCCTCGATTCTAAGACTTTTTCACGCCTCGATTCTAAGACTTTTTCACGCCTCGATTCTGATACTTTTTTCACGCCTCGATTCTGAGACTTTTTCACGCCTCGATTCTGAGACTTTTTCACGCCTCGATTCTGAGACTTTTTCACGCCTCGATTCTGAGACTTTTTCACCCTCGATTCTAGACTTTTCACGCCTCGATTCTAAGACTTTTTCACGCCTCGATTCTTGATACTTTTTCACGCCTCGATTCTGAGACTTTTTCACACCTCGATTCTAAGACTTCTTCACACCTCGATTCTAAGACTTCTTCACACCTCGATTCTGAGACTTCTTCACACCTCGATTCTAAGACTTCTTCACACCTCGATTCTAAGACTTTTTCACACCTCAATTCGAAGACTTTTTCACGCCTCGATTCTAAGACTTTTTCACGCCTCGATTCTAAGACTTTTTCACGCCTCGATTCTAAGACTTTTTCACGCCTCGATTCTTAAACTTTCATGCCTGAATTCTAAGACTTTTTCACCCCTCAATTCCAAGACTTTTTCACGCCTCGATTCTAAGACTTTTTCACCCCTCAATTCCAAGACTTTTTCACTCCTCGATTTTAAGACTTTTTCACGCCTTAATTCTAATGAAATGGAAGACCAAGAAGGAACCTGAAGTAGTAAAGAGCAAAGCTGGAGTCATCAGGAGGAACCTGGATAGGATTCAGGTTTCAGTCACTACTCCACTACCCTCAAACCCATCCAGGCGCAAACAAGTGAGCCTTACAGAAAAATTTCTGCAAGAATTCACTTCTCCTTGAAGAGATAAATAAAGAAAGAGTGAAATAGAGAGTAAAAGGGATGAAGGAGAAGAAAAGTAAGAATTAGAATGAATAAAGAAAATTATGAAAAAAATTTAATAACATTAGAAAGAAATGTGAAAGGAACAAAGAACAAAGATGTTGGGGAAAACCTGGACAGATGGATTTCAGCAGTTACTCATCAGGCTCAAACACAGCAATATGTACAAGCTACTAGAGGTCCATCAGCAGGGAAGCACATTTCACACAGCATCAGGATATGGTTTTAACATATTGAAACGGAAGATCAAGAATAAACCGAACAAGTAAAGAGCAAAGATGGAGTCATCAGGAGGAACCTTGATAGGATAAGGGTTTCAGCCGCTACTCCGCAATCCTCAAACCCATCCAGGCACAGCAAGACTTTTTCATGCCTCGATTTTAAGACGTTTTCACCCCTTGATTTTAAGACTTTTTCACGTCTTGATTTCTGCAGTGATTATTGCCATGGTGCGCACTTATATCATTACAGGCTCCGGCCACTGATCAATAATTATCAAAACTTTACAATACGTGAACCCTAACCCCTCCCCTTTTATTTAATTGTTTCTCCCCAAAATCCTAGATCCTCCTCTCAGCCACAAAATCACGATTTAAGTTTCAGCCAATCAGGACAGGGTATGCAGGATCGTCAAATAGGTCTGTCTACTTTGCAGCATGAGCAATGAATGGTACATGGAGTTCAGCGGTTGTGACAATTAAAAGAGACAGATCTGGTGACTGAGAAGGCCATGACATATGGATAACATCAATGTCATGCTCATCAAACCATTGGGCGACCACACGTGCTCTGTGGATGGGGACATTGGGGGTTCTCCTCTTGCAGCCATGTTAGTCATAATTATAGGTGACCAGGCCTGTGTGGAATTTATATAACTGACCCTAAGTATGCTAGGACGTGACCTGCTTAACACACGGCCCATACCTGTGTGGAAGCCGTTGCTTGGTGTCCCTCATTTACCCAGGTGCTTCCATTTTTTTTTTGTCCACTACCTGTACATACATAATAGTAAGATACTTATAGGCATTTTTACCCGTCACTTCGCTGACAGATTTAATCAAAAGACAACATGTTGTACTTCACAAACATTCTGCTCTATTCACCATATAATTTTTCCGAGGTCATCTTCCATCGACTTGGAAGTCAGCCAACTCCTTCTTAACGGCCACAATTGTTCCGATGTTTTTGTGGGGTTGGGGGAAGTTTGGCTCAAGGTCTTTCACGAACCGGGTGGCCACGCCTGATGTTCGACTACGATTATGGCAGGACTTGGTAATTTAGCCAGGGTACCGGCAATAGCTGGCCTATTCTTTGCGAAGGACACCGTGGGATCATTAACATACACCAACTAATGCTGGCAGATAGGACTCCCAGTGTAATGTCCAGCTGAGGGACGTAAAGTCCGCATGCATTTTGAACTTTTATAACTTTGATGTACAAATGATAGAAACAAACTATAAGTGGTGCATGAAAGCATAATTCAGAAAGGTTTTACTCAATATAGTTCAAATCTCGAGGTTTCAACATAACCGCTAACCTTCACAAAATATCGTTCAATCCGACTTTCCAACTTGGAAACATTCTCCAGTTGCTGCTGAGTAATTTTATGAATTACTTTGTGATCGAAGCCCAACGTTCATCGAAATAATGTTGTTTTGATGAGTACACAACAGTTTTACAATTGAGCTCCATAAAATGTAGTCCAATGGGGGACAGGGCAGGAGTACAAACGAGGTCGCCGAGCAATTGGTTCATACCGACAGATCCACTTGTCTGTGAAGACACCATTGAAGAACCGTCATGCATTTGAGGCATAGTAGCAGATAGCCGAGTCTTGTTAGTACACGTTGATATCTGAAAGATTTAATCATCATAGTTAGGGAAATAAATGTGATAATGGTGGCAGTTGACTTTACCACTAATGTAAAGTTGCTTCATCAAAAAATGTCAACTCATCTAGAAGCCCATGGAAATTGTGGCTTTAACAGCAGCAACAAGAAAAACATTAATAACACCGTTAACAGGAACAAAACTTCATGAATTATGCTTTCATATGTCATTTACAATTTGTTTCCATCATGTGTACATCAAAAGTTACAAAAGTTCAAAGATGCACAATAACTTTGACAAGATTATATATAGTCGTGGAGGTGGTCGGGCTCGAAACCCCGCTCCTGTCAGCAGTTGTCATAGGGGTGCTGGGGTTCGAATCCCACTACCTAAATTCATGGTAGCCAGGCGGTTAACACCGACCAACCTCCAGGGACGGTCAAACGGTCGTTATTTCTTGGAGACAGATACGCTCATTGACATGGATTCTTTAATAAAACACAAATACTTAAAATTACCCCCGTGTGGGGGTGACGGTCATCTC
>CM068956.1:159627191-159654128 GCA_035128595.1 Eptatretus atami | reverse complement strand
CAAGTTCTCAATGTTCAGTTATGACCGAAGACGACTGTGCAGTTCTACTGTGCAGCTCGAACTGCACAGTTTGGTTAAAGATGACTCGGCATTTTGGCGCGCGCACACGATTATTATTGTTGAAAATAAAATGCCGACATTTACATTTCTGGTTTTGAAACTTTTGCACCTTCGGCGAAAATGTATAAATACAAGGTCAGCTGCTATGCAATGACACCATTCACTAACTTTTACCATGCCCAGTAGAGAATATATAGCCCTGAAGGTAGGGAGTTTTTGCAAACTTTGAAGTCACGTGACGCGAAAACGAAAGCGAATTCGAAAATCCGTCCCGACCAAATTTAGATATTGTCCCATACATTCATATGCCACAATCAAATTCAAGATCGTGAGAATGGCGGGGAGATAGAATTTGAAAATCGTCATTTTCGCATTTTTTGCCAACTTTGAAGTACGTGACACGAAACGAAAGCGAATATCGAAAATCCGGCCTGACCAAATTTAGATATTGTCCATAGATTCATATGCTACAATCAAATTCAAGATCGCTTGAGAAATGGCAGAGGAGATAGATTTGAAAATCGTCATTTTCGCAACTTCAAAGGCCTCGTGACTTGACCTTCGGTGACCTTGAAAGTCATACCATCGTGTACGTCTCATCGACCTCTATCAGGATCACTAATGACCAGATCTCCCGCTTCAACTTCATTGTGAACGGACGGACGGACAGACGGGCGACGATCGAAGGACATCGACACCCATATTATTAGGTCATGCTCGAAGAGATGACTAAAAAGGACGATGACGAAAATAAAACCCCAACCAAAGCACTGGTACCAGCCTAGCCCCCCCTCCCGCACATACAAATTTGGTGCGAGGAAGCTTCGGCCAGCACGTGCACCCGCCAAACAAAATGGTGCCATCTCCCGCCAAGACTGGAAGGAAAGCGCCTCCACCATCCAACGAGACGCGCAGACAGGATCGCGCCTCGTCTATTGCAGCCTTCCAAACTCCAAACGCACAAATCCTGCCAGCACCTCCTCGATCAGCTCCAGACGTGCACCAATCCGCTCAATCGGCTTCAGGCGTGCACCTTCACCAAGGACACACACATGCCTTTTCGATACTCCTCTCTTATCCTCTCTCGGGGTGTGGCCTCCTCACCTCCAAACCCGAGAAGGCGGGGTTTCTCCTGTTGTTGTTGTTTCAGGGACTCGGTCCCTAGCTTGTGGCCGTATTTGGAAGATAAAAACATATGGAAATCACAGAGGGGAATCACATACTGGAGAACTTATTTTTACTCCCTAAGCTAATTAACACTGCACCACCCCTCGTGTGGTGACACATAACACTTAAGCTCACAGGTTCCCTACTTACTCGCATCGAGATGCCTCCTACACGTCCACGGACCAAGTTCCCAATTAGATTCCTCCATCTACCCCCACAATTGTAACAATTATATATATATATATAGATATATATACTAAAATCACACACACACACACCGTCCGATAAAACTGAGAATTATTCTCTTCCTCCAGGTATTGGCTGCAGTACAATCCTATGGATATGTCGGGGACTGTTAGTAGTCCTGCTCGGCTCATGCCTGATAGTCGGAGCAGACGTAACTGTTTAGTCAGAAGAGCCTTTAAAAATGTATATGCGCGCACGCACGGACGCACAATCTTTGACCAATCGTGAATATTTATTTACATAAGTTGTCCAATTATTTATTAAATTATATCACGTTCAACAAACATCCACGTGTTTAAATCTACATCGAATAATCATAATTGTTATACACTCAAATCTACTTAAGAATCCATGCTTAACTACAACCCATAGAGCAAGTACATGCATATTTGACTGGGATTCAATGAACAATTGGCCCGCTGGTTGCATCATCACCGAGACGGGGCTATGTCGCTGATGCAGAGGGTGGATAGCATGGTGCCTGGACAGGGTACCGACACACAATAGCTTAATATTTGTATTTTTTTAAAAGTAGCAGGAAATAGAATGCGTGCAATTTTTATAGTGATTTTTTTTTGTTAAAAATGATTTTTTTTATTTTTTTTTTGTATTGAACGATGTGGGGTGATTAAACAGCCTTCTGATGTGATAACTAAGGACTGTGTACTTCACAATGTTTGAGCTGCACCACACCAGAGGAGTAGTTTTGTGGTCGAATCAATAAAAAGAACCAACGCAGAAAGGACGGCTCAGAGGTGAACACGCTTGGCGTAGTCACAGATTACGGTAAAGGTAAAAATATTTTATTGGTTTATATTCTGGGGAGCAAAAAACTAGAGTTCATAGAACACCTTACCCTGCAGTGTTGAGAAGAAGGAAAAAGAAATGGGCGGGGTCTGCCAGCTGCAAATTTGATTGGTTGAGATCATGTAAAATGGCGTAATATTTTGTCAAAATACTGCTAAACGGAAGTTTTTTGTTTTCTTAAAAGTTCCAATAAGTTAATTAGTGTTCTACAGTGTTGAACTATATAAAATAAAGATTTTAAAGGTTGTAGAATAAAACAAAAAAAATCAAAAGTTCACCGCAATTGATGCAGTGTCTTTTACACCACCTTATTTAACATGTTATTTTAGTTTGTCGTGCATGTTGTTGGTGTCCTTTATGACATCGCTAAAAACAGTAAGTTTCCTGCTTGGAATGCTTTTCAATTCTGTTTGACTGCCAGACAGGCAGACAGAGTAAAAAAAACGTTCCCACCTGCTGCCATGCACGAATCGGGACAAATTCAGGGCAAAGTATTGTTAATCTACAGGTTTGTGTCTGATTTGTGTTCGAAATATAAATTGAAATGAAGTTGTTCCTCGATCATAAACTGACGTTTACGGACAGACAGACTGACAGACAGACAGACAGGCAGAGAGAGTGAACCAATTGCTTAATCCCCACTTTTCGCTTCGTGCAGCGTCATGTGTACTGCTTGTATGATGTATCTCCGTACGTTTGTAATGGGTGACCTATAGTGGTGCACTTATGTTGCCTTTCTGTTATTTCCAGAGATCGACCTACAGCTATTAGGTGAGGGGGGGGTTTATAATAGAGATGTTTAATGTAATGAAGGGTGTGTACATGAATGGTACAGTGGAGTTTTCAGCAAAGTGGACAGCGTTAAATCAGGGACATGACAGCTTGAGGGTAAAGAGATGAGAGTTAACACAGTTTTAAGGCAGGGAGGGGTCTTTCAGTCGAAGAGTGTTAATGTATGGAGTAGTGTCCCCAGAAAGGTATAGCAGTGGAGAGGGTGCATAATTGGTTCACGGGCGCCAGCAGTGTTGGTTCGCAGGCGCCAGCAGTGACCACTATTTTCTTGTGTCTGTCTGTGTTGTCTGTTTGTGACTCTCTCCAGAGCAATCTGTGAGTTTGATGCGTCTTGATGAACTTGACACAAGCTAATATCATGGTCTCGTTGTGTTTTTTGTATGAGGGGTATCCCACGCCCCTTGAACTTTTTTTTTTTTTATTTTTTTCTCGCAATTTCATTTCCTCGAGCTGTGCGTAATGTCCATAAGTACAACATATAAAAAATCTGATTTGATTTGGTCAATTTTGACGGAAGAGATTTTTATGGTAGGGCTTCCTCAAAAGCTTCACCTAACTCAATTGTACCTATCGTGGCATTGTTCAATAATGCCACGAACCATCGTCGCCTCCGGCTAGTTTAAATTTGAATTATATAGATACTAGATGCATTGAGTATAGAGGGGTATGGGATATTGGCAGGACTTGCAGGAAGCTTGTGGTGTGATAGGTGATGGATACAGAGGTTGGTGCAGCACAGGCATGATGGGCTGAATGGCCTCTTCCTGCCCAAAGTTGCTTGTATGAGACTGGTGGAAGAGCGGTTATGTTGATGGAGAGGAAGGAGGGTGGCATACAAGGAGGATGCAGAACGCCTCCTCTATGCTAGTGAGAATGCCAGGAGTCAAATCCCACGGGTGTACTGTGAAAAAACAAATCGTGATTGACCCAAGACTCAAACATCAGGGCCTCTTGCTATACTGACAGGATGGTGTAGACAGTGTTTCTCAACCTTTTTTGTCCCACGCCCACTTTGATTTTCAAAAATTGTACGCCCCCACCATGATTGGAGACAACTACAGTATATATATCAAAGGCTTTATTAAAACTTTATTGCAAATTTTATTCAATTGCTACCATTCAATGGGAGCCTGCCCTTGACGCTGGCTGCAGATTTGTTTGATTCGAGGAACCAATTTTGTCAGTTTCAGCCTTAAATCACACGTGAAGGGCGGGGTGAAGCAGTTTTTAGTTATGACGCTATGAGGCATCAGTCGCGCTTCAAATTTTTGAAAATTTGAAAGTGCAAAGCTATGAAAGCGATCATATTTTGATCATTAATTCTGAATCCATGCCCCCTTGAAGAACACTAGTGTAAACTGTAGACTGTAGAGGTCCTGCACACGATTTGTGGACAGGCATCATTCTCCACCAGCAGCAATGCAGACAGTTGAGAATGTTTTCCCAGAATTCCAACATTCAAGGGGAGGGGTAAAAAAAAAAAACCAAAAAAAAATAAATCTATCTATAATTCCAGCAATCTCTGTATGTGTGTCTGCAACTGCTGTTTCTCGACACCACTGGTCCGATCTCATTGAACTTACCAGGTATATTGCTGGACCCTGTGGATGTGCCTTTTCAAGGTTTGATATTAATCGGACAAGTGTGTTCCAAGTTATGGCATTTATTTACCAAACCAATGACAGGACACGGTGCTATGACGTCACGATTGACGTCACAATTATTATTCTTCGTTTTTTATTTTGCACGTACGGCATGCGAGAGCGAAGGAACGGCCTGTGTGGTTGTTGTTGGCACGTTTTTTTTTTTTTTTTGCACGTTCGGCCACGCACGTACGGGCATGCACTTGTAATAATAATAATATTATTAATTAATTATTTAAAAAAAAACAAAAAAGAGGAGGCGTTCTTCAGAATGACATAATTATTCGACTGTAGCAACATCCTGACACCGTTCGTCTGTGTATTCTCATTGCAAAAAGCGAAAGCGATACTCACGGCGTGGTTTCCATGAGGAAAACGCAGACGCGCAAGTTCACTTCATCGGTCACTCGGACAAACCGCAGCAGTCACTGAGCTCGAGCTCATAGAACGCCTCACCCCGCGCAATCTTGACAAATAAGGAAGTGGGCGGGGTCTGCGAGCACCAATTTTGATTGGTCCACGTGATGCAAGTCAAATGATATTATATTTTCTTCATGTACTGATAAATGAAAGTGTCAAGAACGCGATTTGTGCTCTACAGTGTCCACGTGTATAATTCCATTGAAATTAAAAAAAAAAATTTTTTAGCCGCGTCGCGGCTCGAAGAGAGCTCCGGGTTCTTCTTCTTCTTCTCCTTCTTCTTCTTCTCCTTCTTCTTCTTCTTCTTCTTCTTCTTCTTCTTCTTCTTCTGACAAAACCTTTAGGACTCGGCTCTTTTACATACAGGATCCGGATCTCCTTAAATACTAAACACCTGTACACATCCTCGCATTGAGGGTGCCTTTTGAGAGCGTCTATCATGAACTTTTAAATATATTCGGACATTTGCTTTAAAGTTTAGAAAAGTTCACGTTACTATTTAAAGATTATTCCATTTAATGTGTTGTAATTTCGTAAATACACGATTTTCTCGTCATGAACGAGGAGCCTCCATGACGGGTCTCGCTATTGGCTCCATCAAGGCACGTGACGAAATATCGGAAGTTGTTGTTGTTGTTGTTATTGCCTTTCGGACGCGGCTCTTGGACACATTTGTCCTTGTTTTTTTTAAGGTTGAAGAAATCGTTTTTTTGGAGGTTTACCAACATTGATGCGGCGTCTTTTACACGTCCCGATCAAACACGTCACAATAGTTATTTGTACCTGTTGTCTGTGTCCTTTATGACGTCCTTAAAAACAGTAATTTTCCTGTTTTGGAATGGTTTTAGATTTCGTTTGTCTGTCAGGACGGTAGAAAGAGTAAAACGATTACCTCGCTCCTCTCGGGAGAAATTCAGAGCCAAAGTTCCACAGAACTACAGGTGTGTTTTCCAATTCGTGTTCCTCGACCATAAACCGACGTTTGTGGAGAGACAGTCAGACCGAGTGAACCAGCCGCTTCACCACACTTTTCTCTTCGTGCACGTGGGGGGAAAAGTGCCTCCGCCAACGCAGCACAGGCGCTGACCAGAAAACTTACCTGAAAGGACAATGTGGACAAATGCAGAGCACGCAAACCAAATATGGTCTGCTGCATCGGTCTCGTTTCTCTTTCAAGCTTTCGGAGACTGCTTCACACAATGACTTCGTTTGTTTCGTCATAAACTGGGAATAAATTGTCGCTAGCATGTTGTCAAGCAAGTGGTCACGGCGGAGTTGATCATGTGTGGTGCTCACACCGCTCCAGACTGTTCCATCGATTGAATTTTTGGGAATTCTCCCACATCTCTACCGCCGCCTACCGTTGGGTTGTCGATGCACCGACTCCAAATTTATGTGTGACATTCAAAAGGTTCGACAAACGAGATACTCAGGAAAGTACCAGATACACCAAGCTGTCTTTTTTAAACCTTTCAAGAGGTTGTTTGGAGGCTTGCCCATCTGAACTCGCTCGTGATGGTAGGGAGCCCAGGTTCAAACGCCATATATTATTTTATCAGCAAAGGTACCTGGCGTTGCCGGGCAACGTTGCCAGGCAACGACAAGTCCCTCCTCCCACCCTTTCTCCCTTCCCCCTGCCTCCTCCCACACCACCCCTTACCCTCCCTCGTCCCACCCACCGACTCCCACTCCCTGTGGACTCCCACAAATAAAATGATTCCACACCACGTAGCGGAATAAAAGTATTCAATTAAAGTCAATGACGTCATGCATGGCGACGCCTTTTATAAAATTATTTTACACGTTTTGCCCCCGTGAATTAACACTAACTAGTGCAGGTGACTGAATTGCATATGTAACACTGTTACGAATCTGGCAGCCATGAGCACTCAACATTCAGGTCCTTATAGAACAGTTATATCGGTAAGTGAGTATTTCTAGTTAGGGCCCCGTCCCTTGTTTAGTGGGTAATTAAGTGTACATGCGCTACGAAGTTATTTTATAGTTAGGATTTTTACATCACCAACAACAATGACAACAACAACACTCTGCTCGCCGCATTGTCCGCGCTCTTCGTGTGCTCGCCGGCATGCGGGCATGTGCAGAATTCCATGCTCCAGGCGGTGTGAATTTCACACCAAATATGGTCACAAAGCATTTCGCTCTGGCTGCACACCAAATAAGGGTATGCGTCATTTTCCGCCCAATGGGTGACGCGCGGACAAAAGCCGGGGCGGTCCTTCTCCAGAAGGCAGAGCCGCAACACGCCGTCCACCCAATGGGAGCAGGCGACGGTGGAGCGGACCGCACCCCAAAAGGACGACGAAAGAGTTGAGATTGCATCCTGTCTGCTCGAGCGCGCGTCTGTCTGGGTCTGCGGCGGACTGCATCCCGCGCATCGGAGGTGTCTCGTCTGGCGCATTACAACAAGCGGTCGGCCATCTCATCACGGGAGACCACCTCGTCTCGCCTCCTCTGGGTTTGGCTGCCCTGGTCCGTTCTTTGGGCGACTGGGGCTCCGGGAAGGTGCGGACGTCGAGCCGCGCAAAGGCGGCCAGGTAGCCAGCACGTTCTCTTATACCTCGCTGTCTTCCATCCGAGCTGAAGGGGCAATAAAGACCTCGAGGTCCATCTCTTTCTGGGTATTTGTGTGTGCATGTTGGTGTCCGTGGGCCTTGTCTCTAAGTAGAATTGTTTAAGGAATTGCTTGTACATTTGATACCTTTCTTTATTCGTGATAACTCTGCTCTGTGTTCCCTCCCAGATTATTGTTATAATAAATAATCCCTTTTGTTGAATGTACCAACTCGTTCTTTGTCATTTCTGCCATTGGTTTGCCACGGTGCGTATTGGGATTAGGAGGCCTCATTGTTGCCGTAATCGTGCAATTGGCCGGCAGGGTTCTGGTACTCTCCGCTCGGGTTACGACTCGGAAACAGCCCGGATCGCGCAGATCCTGCCGAGGGTGAATTTCCCGGTAGTTTGGACGACGTGGTATTTAGGTATATTGAAATGGCAATTGACCCTATCCCACCTGGTCGACCTATTGGCGATCTTCGGTCCGATAAGGACCCGTGACCTTTCGGATTATCTGAAAGGTACGACCTAAATTCCGGGTGTTCGGTGGAGCCGACTCTGCTGCTCCCTCTAGTGGTCATGCTCGCCACCGAGACCCGGCTCCACAACAATACCTCGTCATTCACTTCACCTTACCACATCGTTCACTTCGCTTTACCACGTCGCTCACTCAGACCTTACTACGTCGCTCACTTCACCTTACCACATCGTAAAAGGACGTGTGTGAACACCATGAAGATGCATCGCAGGTCTCTCTCAAAATACTACTCATCGCTAGCAAGTTCGCACCTGTCGCTTCGCTGAATTTGGAGGAATGATCTTCTTCTTTCTTCTTCTTCTTCTTCTTAGGTTTTATGGCGTCTTCAGAACCACGAGGTGCCCAGACATAACAGCAGTGAACGAAGGAGCCATTAATGTGCACTATAGCTTGAAAATGAGCAACCAGGCAGCTTGTAGAGCTGTCATGTAAAAGAAAAAAACATTGCACATTTTCAGCAGGCGAAGCACCGCCAAATGCACCTCATGGCACCGCGGGTCTAACGCAGGCAGGTGGGGCCTGAACTTTGTCTGACCGATATATTTTTGGTTGTGTTTTGCAGAGGGACAGTGTAGAGCGACAGTGTGGGTACTTTTGCTGTGTATCACCAGGGCTTTCCAACAAACAACCAAGAAGTTAGTAGAGCACTCGCCAAGTGGCTTAAGCACCCAAGCAAGCACTCCAATGAAGCGGTTGCTAAGGAACGGCTGGCCTGGCAAGTGATAGCAAGCTGATTGGTTATTTGGACACACCTGGAAAAACAAAAACATCGCAAATTTCTGAACATTTTCACATTTCACTCCAGATTTCGACACTTATTTAGTCCACGAGATCCGATCCTCAAAACCGGTCATATTTCAATCATATATTGTTGTGGTTTTGGAAAACTTACCCCAGGGGGAGAGCATAGATGGACATGTAGGTGACCCGAGGATCAATTATTTCATTAGTCCTAGATAGTACTTGGTCCCTTGTCAAAGGGCTGTTCGGTTGTGGTGGTGGGGGGGGGGGAAGTCATGCGTTGGCTAGGCTGTTTGTCCCTTGTTATGTCCCCCCTCTGGTACTTTCAATCTTTTCTCCTTCACTCCATCATTCTGTTCAATTCCTCTGTTACTTTCAATCTTCCCTCCTTTACCCCATCGGTCCATTTCAACGGTCCACCAATAATCTCCCCTCCATCAAGCATCCTTTCAAAAATCCCTCCTTCACCCCATCGGTGTTACGTGCAATCTTGCGCCCGTGCGGGCTTCCTTTCTGTGTTCTCTCGATCCGCACATTGCTTGGTGACCCATCGGGTGCTCTCGCATGCATGTTCATGTCATGTCTCACATGCATGTTCGTGGTGCTTGTTGCTCATCGTGGCCTGCGAGGCGCGGTGCTTCTCACGGGCGTGGTACAGTGCAAAAGAATGCGACTGGAGGTTTTCTGCATGAAGGAGGGGGCTGGGGGCTGTCGTTGTGGCTTTGAGCGCGTAGAGGGCGGGGCGGGGGCTTCGTTGAAAGTTCTCTCAGAACGTCGTGGAAATTTCCACAAGTGACGTCATGCACCCGCCCCCATCGGCTGCGGACCAATGCGAGGGGGAGAAGGTTTGTGGAAGAGGTGAAGAAAGCTGATGCGAAGAAGAAGCAGAAATGCGCAAAGAAGCACTTGCGACGAGCTCATGGGAGCATGGACGAAGGGCGCTCCTGAGCAGACAGCTCAGGAAGCAGAAAGGGAAGAAGCAAAAGGCAGAAAGCAGTTGCAGAAGGCTGAGGGAAGGAGAAACGAACGGTACAAGCCCGCATGAGCAGAAGACGAAGAACACTGAGAATGCTCGTGAGGGAACAACAATGTGTGAGGGAAAAGGAAGGAAAGTTTCACAAGCAGTTGGTGTCGAGCTTCCTTGGAAAAAGAACACTCCTTCCATGAGCATCATCCTGCCCTCTCAATCCCGTCAGCCTCAAAGGACAAGGAGGGTGAACGGCGGAACCTCATCGAGGACGGCCTGAGGAGGAAGAATCTGAGGCAGAAGAGGGCAAGTCACGTATCTAGCTCACATATCTGTGATGCTAGAGAGGACTCGCCTACAGGGTCTGGGCACCTTAGGGACGTGGCTGCACATCACCATCGCTTCACATCATCACTGCCCATCTTCCCCATCCATTTTCCTCCACCTTCCCCAAGATATTTGTGTGAGGTGAGGGAGAGAAGGAAAGACTACTTTCCTTTTCTCCATACTTTAATGTTATTTTATTTTCAAGTCCTTCTTGTTTTATTCTTCGCTCCTGAGTGAATGATGGCCAAGTCTTTTGTTCAAGTAAGATTGAAGAAGAATACGTGTTTCTTTTAAATATGCTCTTATGTGCCTTTTTGCTTTCTTGCTTATAAATAATTGCTTACAAATGATTGGTTGCTTGTGTGTTTGTAATAAATAATTTTTTGTTGCCATTTACAATCTGTCTCGGTTGTCTTTTGTTTTATTGGTCTGATGCAGTGTACAAGTAAGGTTAGACAGGACGTTCTCCCCCAATAATTTGCTTTGTCAGCCAGCGTACACTCACTGCAACGCTCGGCAGTAATCCGAGTGTGCGCTGAGGGCACTGACCTCGATTAGCCGGTCGTCCACAGGTAAGCTATCACGCCAAGTGTGGAATGGCCGTGCCAATTCCACTTGCCCGGAATGGCCGTGCCAATCGGCGTTCATGGTTGCTGGGCAACCTGCCGGTGCACGGAGTTATCTGTGCCTGGTGGCCTCAGGACCGGGCGTTCGGGAGGGACCGAAGTGCTTCTCCTCATGGCAAGCCTCAAACCCTGGATCCGCGACAATGCTTAATTTGTCCGTGAGAGGTCATTGTAGAATATCACATCATATAATGTATGGAATCGCTCCAAGATCCTAATTTGAAACCGATAGCACTTATAAAGTAATGTAAACAGCGAATCGTATGTATGAAGTTCAGGCATTCAACGATATGAGTGAGTAGAGTGGAACAAAAAAACAATTGAGCACTTTATTGTTAAGAAACCGTTGCGACCGATTCCAAGTCAAGGCATTATTGAGCAGGCAGAACAAAACGGCAGCTTCAGAACACAGCGATGTGACAGAGACAGGGGCTCGAAGTCAGGACCCAAAGATCCCAAGCCAGCCAACTTAACTGCTAACCCAACACCAGGAATTCACATGTTATATACACGTTATGCATGACATATTGCACATGTTGAATACACATATTATACGTGACATTCGACATATTGTTGCGGACTCAGAGTTCAAGGCTCGCCACGAGGGGAAGCGCTCGGGTCCCTCTCGAACGACTGGGCCTGAGGCCGCCGGGCACAGATAACTCCGTGCACTGGCAGGTTGCTAAGCAACCACAAACGCCAATTGGCACAGTCAATCCGAGCAGGATTACATGACTTCGCGTGATACCTTACCTGTGAATGGCCGAGTCAATTAGGGTCTCGTGCCCTCAGCGCACACCTGGATTACTGCCGAGCGATACAGTGAGTGTGCGCTGGCTAACAAGAGCAAATTTGGTGGGGTATAATTTCTTGGCTAAGTTAATGTGCAGACCATGCTGGACCAATGAAGGAAAAGACAAAACGAGTTGGGTTCATTTATAATAAGCAATTTATAAAAAGCAAGGGTGAGGAAACTTATGTGACACAGTAATGGATTTATTTAATGAAATGTACTGCAGGGGAAAGCAAGGAATTGTGGGTGCAGCAAAAGAAATGCAATAATTATTGACAAAAAGAAAGAGGACACAGAGCAGAGTTAACCCGATAATATGTTCTACAATCTTATATTATGTTACAGGCACCAACACACAAATACATTCAGAAAGAGGAGAAGCAGTTCCCATAGTGTGCTGCCATTTTGGCTGCTGGTTGCATCATTGGTTAGGGGCGCAGCTATGCCGCTGATGCATTGCCCCTATTACCAGTATAATGGTGCTCATTTCACCAACCTCGGAAAGTTGACAGGCTGAGTCAACCCCCTGGTGTTAATTCAGTGGCAAACAGGGCTGGAACTCAGGACCCTAGGATCCCAAGCCACCACCCAAACTGCGAAGCCAACAGCAGGCTACACGAGAAGCAGTTGAGGTGGAGCCAACCTTGTTGTACCTGGCACGGTCAACGGACCTACGCAACCCCATCGCTTAGGAAGGGGGAGGAGGGAAGAAAACTGGGGTGTTTATGGTGCATGAGTGGGAGGTGCAAAATGTGATGCAATGTCATGCAAGAAGAGGAAGTATGAGAGGTGTGAATCAGTAATTGTTGCTTTTTAGTTTGTGTGTCCACAGTGGACGTGACGCAGATGGAGAAAAAGATGTGTGAGAAGACAGCTTAATGGGGCACATGTAAGATAATCTGTAAATGTATGGTTAATTATAATGTCTATGGAATGCCGCCAAAGCCGAACGCCGATGCCCCGAGGATGACCCGGCAACAACACTGGTAATGCTTGCTCCACCCTGCTCGCCTCACTCAGTTGTGCTGCCCTCTCAACTCAGATGACGCTCAGCTCAGCAAAGGCTCTGGATGAAGGAAGAAAGAGACTGGATGAAAGAAACTGGCACAACGACTCTGATTTTTCTCTTTTAATGGAGCCCGGAGTGAAGGAGGAGTCATAAAGCAGCTCAAAAGAGCCTGTGGGCATTTCCAAGCTCCCCCATTGGCACATAGATGTCACCCCGAGCCGTACCCATGCCCCACCAGACTATGGAGTTGAAAATGGCCTGTTACTTCTCAGCCTGGCCATGTGACATAGCTCCGTAATTTACATTGGCCGAGAGTTTTGGGGAGCACTCTTCGGCCATGAACGTGCGCTGAACTCCATTTGAGGGTTGTTTACACTACCTATGTCCCAGAACCTGTAACTCAAGGGAAAAGATAAAGTTAATGAGGGCAGTAGTGAATGTTTGGTGCGGTGCAACATTGTGGTGGCCCTCAATGGCCCTCTCTCACCAGGCTGCTGGAGGCAGCTCACCCTATCATGGCAAACCATATGCCGTTTCACGGTCCATTTGAACTGGCCTTTATCATGCCCTCTTTCGGGCTGATTTCTTGCAGTCCTTGGTGGCATTGCTGCCCAATTAATTAATTAATCAGAAGAGGAGTTAATCAGAAGAAAGGAGAGATGAGGGCTAACGGTCTCGCAATACCTTGCACGGTCGGCCGACTGCGCTACCCAGTACGTTTTGGGGGAGGCTCCGTCGAGCGATCCCAGTTCGAGAGTCGGCGCGTTGTCTCCTGCTTGGTTACTGTCCGGCCTCAGCGCATGCACCAGTCTAGAGAATAGGCGGAGCCAGCAGGCGAGAAGGCGGGAGTCAGCAGGCAGAGTCAGGTGCGTGGAAGATGGAGTCAGCAGGCGGAGTCAGGCGGGAGTGAGGCGGGTGGAAGGCGGACTCAGCAGGCAGTCAGGCGGGTGGAAGGCGGAGTCAGCAGGTGGAGTCAGACGGAGCAGCAGGCGAATGTAGAGATCCCAGCTAGCGAACGGCTTCACGATCTGCCTTTTATAAGCCCCATGGTGTAGGGGTGGGGGTGACGACCTGAAGCGATGCGTTGTCACCCGAATCGTGTGCTCCTATTGGATCCTGGCCCCGCACTGCCCAGCCCCTATGGCCAGAAGTGGTCTAATTTGTACATCCGGCGAGACATGGCTGAGCTGTGGAATTGTCTTGCACCAAACACCGCGACATGAATCGCCTTGCACCGAACTCCCGGGCCATATTCCGGCAACCGGCAGAGGGTTGCGTCGGTCCTGCATGCCCATTCGGGCACCCCGGAGTTCTGCGATTGGCGCTGGTCAATGCGCTTGTTCCATCCGCATGCCATGCAGCCTGAGCGATCTGGGCCATGCATTTGCGCCTGGTTGGTGGCGACTGCATCAAGGCGGAGGTGCGAGGAGATATTGGTGGCCAAGGTGGTGAGCGAAGGTCGATGGTGAGACGCCGTTGTAAATCAACGCGCAGACCCGAATAAAGATGTGCGCCATGCGCGTCCCGTACAGTGCAATGGTAATTATCACGGGGCTGCACGCGTGTCTGTTATCGTGCATTTGCGCCTGCTCCGCTTTGTATCATGGATTGAAGGAAGGGATTGGATATAAATCAGGGTTGAAAAGAAGATAGATATAAGTATTAGATGCAGATTCAAATGAAAGGGCACGCCGCGCGCGTCCTGTACAGTGGGTGGAGCTTATCGCTGTGCTGCACACGTCCTGTGCAGTCTGGTGGTGGAGGTTGTCGCTGTGGTTTTCACAGGCGGCCGTCTGGGTGCGGTGCCTGCTTGGATTTATTTCATGAATAAGAGGAACGAGTTGGAATGAAGACAGAGATTGAATGGAAAATGGAGATATAATTAGACCTAGCTATAAGAACCACGGAACGCACTTCGTCCCGTTAACCCATTAGACATGAGGGGTAGGTCTAACTGCATGTACACTAATGAAATAACTGTCTGGGGATCACTGCATGTTGGGTGCCATTGCCTTAGAAGCATGCGGTTTCCAGAACCGCAAATATATATATATATATATATATATATATATATATATATATATATATATATATATATATATATATATATTATCCCTTCTTTGAAATAAATTTCAGTAGCACATTGAATGCAATGTATGCTTGCAATGTATTTTAAATGAGTTGTTATGTTATTCGTGCACAACGTCTGGCAAAGAAAAAAAACAAAGAAGCTTTACACTCGGTTGTTAAAGGGTCGAACATTGCTGGGCAGGCCATGATAAAGAAACGCAATACTTTGGGAAAATATTGTGTAGACCCATTATGTGTGCTCTGGGGACCATTTAAATATGCCAGTGAAACGCAGTTGATTTGTGTTATGAAATGCCCCTTGCACAAAATTATAACAATACAATACATGACACTCACAACGCAGTAACGTTTGCAATGTTGTGTGGTAATTGGCACACAATGAGACAACACATGTTTAGAAAACCAAAATTCTGAGTTTAATAAATAGACAGGAAGCAATACAAGGAATGTAAGTTCTGTACACAATGAGAAACCAGTCCAAAATGAACGAATAATCAAATCAAAGAAAACAACCACTTAGCAGATTTGACTGAAAAATTGCAAACTGGAATTTAAGCATTTAAGCAAATGCAACACAGTTAATTGTTCGAGACAAGGCGAGCACAGATTTATAAAAATGGGTCACAGCAACAAATCCACCACCGAATGAACATTTATTTGCAAGCCTTCAAAGTTTGAACTCGATCTGAAACAAAATGTTTGCACAAATGTCTGTTTAACCCATCTCACAAATCAAGAACCTGCTTCACAAATCATCAAAAAAAACGAAAATCACTCAAATGGAACATTCATACTTGGACTGATAAATTCTATAAAACTGTGCCAAAGTTCCAAATCTAAGTCATTATCTATTTACAATCTACACACAAACTATGTTACACATACGTACACACGTACATGTAAAACTACGGATGCCATGAATAGTTAATGCTTAAGCAAAATGCACTTAAACCTTTATATTCCTACTAAAGCCGATATACAATGCAAATTGGACAGAGTAGTTCTACAGTACAAATCATATCGTAGAGTTCATAAATTGAGGGACTTAGTGGAGGGTCAGTGGAAGACCGGGCGTAGTGGCGTGCGCCTGTAATCCGGCTACTCGGAGGCTTGGGTTGGAGGATCGCTTGAGGACGGGAGCCCTGTGCTGGGCCGCGCTCTGAGAGGGTGTAGGGCAGCCCGGAATCATGGCGAAACCCAATCCTTATCCCTGTGTCGTAAGAGGTGACCAGGGTTGCGTCAGGAAGGGCATCCGGCGTAAAACCTATGCCAAATCAGTATGCGGATCATAAGGGATGATCCGCTGTGGCGACCCCTAACGGGAGCAGCCGAAAGACGAACAACAACAACAGTGGAGGGTCAGTGGAAATCGATTGTCTTCTCGAGAAGAGAGGGTTGTCTCGGGTAAAGGAGGTTTTGTAAAGGTTAGTTTGGCGATTGACCTGCTCGTTCAGGCCGGAGATGAGATTCACCGACATGGTAAAGAGCAATCTCCACAAGGCATGACCAGATATCACGACCAAAAAGGGTGTAGTGTGCAAAGGTAATATAAACTTCCACACGTCCACCTGAAGACCAATCTTAAATAGCATCGTTTCTGTGTTTAAGGGTCAACAGCAACCCAAAAAACGATTCAATGAAATAAAATGCAATAAATAAAAATTTTTTTAAAATCAATGACATATCTAAAGAACTTCTTAACTGCAATAGTGACCATGAACCTTTGTGCCCAGAACTTACCGCAAGTTTCCTAACCAACATGCGGTGCATGCCAAACATCCACCCTGTTTTAGGCACCCATTGCCAGTTAATAAGAACTTTAAGTTATAGCAGAGATGAAAATATCAGCATTCATGGGCAAACGAGCTCAGTTACATCTCGGACGTCATTTTTCCACGCCAAAAGCTCCCATTTTCCAAGCGATTCTAAATCCGGAAGTAACCGGGAAATCTTTGCGCCACGATGCTAACCCCAACATTACATCAAAAGCTAAGCCCAACATGATAACCTGCTCCACTTTTAGGCAAAACTTTAAGAATACATAATCACCTACACAAGCATTACACAGTCATACATTATGAACAATATGTTATGATGGTAGTGAGGTGAGAATGAATTTGTATGAAGGTAGCGTGGGAATTCTACAGATTAAAAAAAAAATCCAAGAAAGCAAGTGAAAGTGGACATCACCCTGCACTTGTGAAGGTGGGCAATGGGATGTGGTGTCAAGGGGCTGGAAAAAAGTGGATGTCAGGTGTAGTATGGCTATGAGATCATGCAAAAGATAGGAGAAAAACAAAATATCAGGAACTTGCCTTTTATGCCTAAGCAGGAAGTGGTTTACCTCCATTAAGAAAATCCCACTGTTCATCTCCTGTTTTACCGTTACTCCTTAAATTAAGATGGGATTCAGTTACAAGTGCAGTTTATGATACTGACTTCTGTCATCGAGAGAGTAGAGGATTGGGGATGGGGGGAGTGGGGTCAGAGGGGTGCTTTAGAAAATAATTTGCCTGAAGACCAACAGGGTACACGAAGACTAAACTGGTTGGAGTTGATAGGCCAAGAAGCTCCATTAAATGCCACTCTACCGACTGCGTTGACCATGGATAAGCAATGGACTTGAGTGCTGGTCTTTTCACCGAGATAAAGTATGGAAAATAAGACTACATGAGTTGAATGTAATATTTAATTAGTTTGCAGTATTTTTCCTCATATTTTGTGCAGTTTCAGTACATCTGTTGCCATGGTCACAAAGGTCAGCACGGGGTACAACTAGAATGGCACACGGTCGAGCGCATACCTCCACCAGGCTGAACAGTTTACGTTTTGTTTCCCACTGGGAGGCCAGATATGCATCCGGACCTGAACCAAAATCTAATCGTCTTGTTCTTGTCACCTAACCAACTCATCCACCTAGTTTTGTCATAACTCATCCACAACTTTTTTGAGATATCGTGTTATATCTCGTTTTTTTTGGCATTATCTCTGAATTTTGAAGAATCACTTAAAAAATTCCAGTTTCTGGCTCCGGATCTTCACCAAAATCTAATCAATTCATCCTAGTCACACACCCAACCTGTCCAACAAATTTCGTCCAAATCTGTCCATAACATTTTGAGATATCCTGCTCACAAACAGACAGACAGAGAAACACACAAACAGACAAATAGGGGTGAAAACATAACCTCCATCTGCCTTCGGTGATAGTGTTGACCAAAGAGGCAAAAAGGTTTGAAATGTGAAGTGGATTCTGGTTATAATTGGGGTGTGTGGGTTCTGTCTGGAGAGATTGTACTGTAACGTGTCCGGGTCTTGATAGACCGTGGTCACACCGGGTGGCTTCACCCCCAAGAAAACCCCAGTGGCATTTACTTAATTTGAATCGAGCGCATGAATGGTCGCATGGCCTCCACGTTCTTGTGTGAAACAATGGTTCCTTCCTCAGCTGACTTTCCTGCAAAGATGCCAGAGCAAGAAGGCAAAGTCAGGATTGGGCCAAACAATTCATAACAGTAATAATAATAAATTGATACACAGAAACACACAAGGTACTAAAAAAAACACCGCCGGAACCAACACGAGACAGACATGAAAGGTGAACACCTCAATTACTACAGCCACAGATCCTCCAATAACCAGAGGGAAAACGTGCCAGGAGGGAAAGCAAAGGAAGAAAACAAGATCATAGGGAGAGAGAATAAATGAATGAGTAAACAAAGAAATAAACAAGCAGTCACAGACTGGTACTTACGAAATCGTCAACTTGACCTCTGACCTTGTCTAATAAAAGCTGTCTCTAGAGAAGGTAGCGACGCAAACCAGAAGTTTCTACGATGATTCTGTACCAAACCATCAAAAATCGAATGTTTGACCTCACTGTGACCTTGACCTTTGACCGATTTTGACCAAAATCTAATCAGCACTAGCTGAATCACGTGGTGTAATTTGACATTGGTAGCTTCTTCCGTTCTCGAGTTATCGTGCCTACAAACAAACACACAAACAAACAAACACACAAACAGAGGACAGAAGTCATCAATATACTTACGAAATCTTTAGATTTCATAAGTAACAAACAAACGGTCAGGAAAATGACGTCACCTCTGTGCACGCCCAGGGTGGGGAGAACTCACACAGTCTACGTGCTCTCGGGCTGTCTACACAGGCCTGTGCCGGTCTGCCCAAAGACTCCAACTGGCCACTGGGATAGGTCTGCGGCTCTTTTACGCGGTTCTGCACTATGTGCCAGTTGCATAACTCTTACACTGCTATTCTCCACATTGGCTCCCTCACACAACTGTCTTTCCCGAATGAATTTTTCACCCTTTTTTCGCACCGTACCTTCGGCTCTTAAGGAGCTGAGCCAAAGCACGGCCCGTCCAGCCGAACAACCATCCGCCGCTCTCTATACCCTTCCGCATTGCTCAGAGCCGGTGTTTGCCCCCAGAGAAATGTCGGATAGCTGTTTTTAATGAATAAAATGATAAGCATGAGTTTGGGAAGATGGGAAAAGGGATCCGTGGGATTTGTGGCTTCTGAGACTATATCCGTTAAAAAAAAATTGGTCCACATAAGCAGTCACAAAGCACGTATTCAGAAAGGGCAGTACTTACATCAACACAAATACACCAGGGACGTTTAGCACTCTTTACCCCATCAACATTTCAGTACTTTTTACTGCATCTTCAGGGCTTCCAATCCTTGCTGTTTAATTGGGAAGCATGTTGAATTTAAAGTGAATTATATGAAAGCTAAACGGGTGATGGATATCATAAGGTCTGTCATAATTATAGATTTCATTACTTAGAATGCATAGGAGGCTAACTGCGATGCACCAAATCATACACATACGGCAGACAACCTGCAGAGAAGGATGTGTGGAAGAGGAGTCAGAGAGGAAAGTTCAAGGGAGGCTCATATAATCATCTCAGTGCTCATGCCATTGAGTGTGGTTGCAAAGATGGCAAGGCCAAGTCAGAATTCCTCTCCTCATGTACCACGCTCTTATTAGAGCTTCAGTTCTGCCGAAGCAATTTCTTGGACAAGATTGAAATCCGAGACGGGTCGCCACTCTGACACAGGAAGTCAGGGTAGGAATTTGTCATTTGTTCAGGGTGCCGGTGATAGCTCGCTTACTCTTCGCGAAGGACGCCGTGGGATCTTTAACATCCATGAACTAATGCAGGCAGACGGGACGTCCAGTTTAATGTTCACCCGAGGGATGGCACACAGAATGATGAATCACCAGGATGACAGTTTATAGCTGGGCCGAGATTAAAACCCAGGCTATACAGCTCAGTTCGAAGCGAGTGTGCATACCTCTCGGCCATCCGGTCAGCCCAATTTCTGTACCATAAAAAAAAATGTTATTTTTAAATGTCGATTTATTTCATCCAATTATAAATGCTAATTCATTGAAAAATATTTAAACCGTGTTTCCTGTACTATTATATCTCCTTTTAAGCACAGGATGTTCAAAAAGAATGGTGCAAAAATTAAAAAGGTGCAAACTTTCTTGAAGCAACATTTTTAGAAATACGAAAAGTGAACTGTTCTTTTTATTCCTAAGACCAATTTCATCAGTGTGTCTATTTGATCAGGAGATGTCAGCACCATTTCCCTGTGCTGGGCTCTGTCTCACATTTGTTCAAAAATGATTTCACCAAGTTCATTATCGCAAAAATATTGTTCAAAACGATGAGCAGGTGTATTGTCCGTCGTATCGGTTTGCACCCAAACAATATGCTGAATAACACGACGATGCTGAATCTCCTGAAAATGTTTCTCACAATATAGAACAAAACCATATCTACACAAAGGTCGAACATTGTGCATCAAACAAGCATTGCAAAATGAGGACATGAGAGACGTCTAAGTTCACGGTCTTTCAAAATCCTTTTTTATGCAACACCGCTGCCATCATATGACTCGATGTAAAACTGCAGGACAAAGGAATCCGAAAAATGGCACAACGTAAAACCTCTATTATTCCGCCTCTTGATGATCCAGTCACCTGCCATGCACAGCCAAATTTTCATGCACTGATTTTGTAACAGACCACCACGATCATGTAGCCACCTACTTAATGTGGCCAAGGATTAGGTGCGAACAGCCATCTTTTCACGTCCTCAACTCATCAGCGCTATCTTCAGGATGCTTTTGGAAGCCACAAGGATGCATGCCGTACATTACATCCTGCAATTATGAGGGGGTGTATGTTTTATAACATTTCTCTGCTACAACTTCAATTAAAATTACAAATTAAACTGGTGAAACGAAACATTCTTAAAATTTCGAAATATTCTCACTCTGATTTCAACATCACCGTAATGTATATTATCAAGTTATTTAAACTTTCTTTTTTTCAAGATGATTTATTAAAAGATGATTTATAATACAGGATACCACTGGAGGTGCTATACGATACATATTTACAGAGAGAGAGTTGGGGTCTGCCCCCCCCCCCACCGGCCCACCGTGATCTCCCTCCCCCATTATGCTACCCACACAAAATCCATGCTTGGGGTACCCTGAGGCAACATGCAAAATATTGGCTGGATTCGGTTCAGTATTTTTTTTAGTTTTTGAAGCATATATATGTATATATATATAATGGACAAACAGACACAAACTCACCGATATATTCGACAAGCAGATAACGCGGTTCCACTGGGCAGTTGTAAGGGAATTGATTCCCAATAGACTGTGGAATATTTAGGGAGTTTGCGAGGAATGTCGTTTCACAGCATAACGGCAGGGAACCGTGAAAATTCCACGTAATGTAAAATGTGACCAAGTCCTCAAACTCTTTCTCCTTCAAGTCCTCAACATGCCACCCCCCTTTCCCAGCCCCAAGTCCTCAACCTCCCATAAAGCCTCACCCCCTTTTCCCAATTCTGTCCCTTCTCTGCACTACTCCCCCCCCTCTCCAACTCTGTCCTCCACTGCCCTTTCTTCTTCAAGTCCTCAACCAAACCAATGGCCGCAAGTCCCTTCCTCAATGCAAGTCCTCAACCCTCCTTTCCCAACTCTGTCCCTTTTATGCCTCCCCCCCCCATTGTAACTGTCTGTTTTCCACTCCCCTTTCTTCTTCAAGGCCTCAACTTCCCCTCCAGTCTGTCTTCCACTCCCCCTTTCATCTTCGAGCCTCAACTCCCCCGACACCCCAGGTCTTCAGCTCTCCTTTTCTTAATTAAGCAAGTCCTCAACTCCCCTCCCTCATAACCCCACACCCCTCCCTCCAAAAGCCTCAACACCCCTTTCCCAACTCTGTCCCTTCTCTGCCCCCTCCAAACCACTCCAGCTCTGTCCTCCACAGCCCCCTTTCCTATTCAAGTACTCAACTCCCCCTCCCAACCCTAGGTCCACAGCTCTCCCTTTCTTCTTCAAGTCCTCAACCCCTCTCCAAACCCCATGGCTCCCCCTTTCTTCTGAAGACCTCAATCCCCCTCCAAAGCCTCAGCACCATTTCCCAATTCTGTCCCTTCCCTGCTCCCTCCCACAACTCCAACTCTCTGTCCTGCACTCCCCTTTTGTTATTGAAGTCCTCAACCCAGCTCAGGACCATGGCTCCCCTTCTTTCTTCAAGTCTTTAACCCCCACCCTCCTCCAAGCTTCAGGTCCCCCTTTCCCAACTCTGCCTCCACCACTCCAATCTCTGTCCTCCACTCCCCTTTCTTCAAGTTCTCAACCATCAACCCCCTCCCAACTCCAGTCCGCATAATAGACACTAACTGTTAAGACTGCTAAGGTTCTCGGTGAAGTAAATAGACAAAAAGGAAATTATTTGTCAGACGGAATTGACTGAATACTTTGTGGTGATATATATATATATATATATAATATATATATATATATATTTTTTTAACTTCTGGTAGGTGTTCGAATCAGTGACTGAGATTAGTATGCTGGTGTTGGCTTAATGGTTAGGGTGGTGGGCTTTGGATCCGAGGGTCCTGAGTTCAAATCCCGCTCAGCTGTTGAATTAATACCAGGTGGGGTTAACTCGGCCTGAAATCCTTCCAAGGTCGGCAAAATGAGTGCCAGACTGTGTCGGAGTGGCGACCCGTCCAGGATTGCACCCAATAGCCAAGGAGACTGCTGAAGCAGCACCAATGCTCTGCACAGAGTATGGTCCCAATCTCTCTCCTCCTCCTCCTCCTCCTCGAATCAGTGACTGAGATGAGTATGCCTGGAGTTGGCTTCATGGTTAGGTTTGAATCAGTGACTCTAAGATTAGTATACCTGGTGTTGGCTTAATGGTCAGGGTGGTGGGCTTAGGATCCTGAGTTCAAATCCCATTTTGCAGTTGAATTAATACCAGGTAGGGTTGATTGCCTATCATCCTTCTGAGGTTGGCAAAATGAGTGCCAGCTTACTGGTCTCCTGTGTCGGAGTGGCGACCTGTCCAAGATTGTGCCCAATAGCCAAGGAGACTGCTTAAGCAGCACCAACGCTCTGAACAGAGTATAGTCCCAATGGATGAGATTAGTGACAGGTACAGGGAAATCAGATGCAGAACTGAAAGATGTTGTTGAAGTTCACTGCCTTATCTTGTCAGACTTTTGAATGACTCATGAGAACTATTTTTGGGCATTCCCATTGTTATGCATGATAATAATTGTATTGAATATGGTTATAATTATTAATGCATTCGTTTCTTAAAATTATTATTGTACACAAGAATTGTTTCTACTAATTGTATTGAGGATTGCTTCAATCCATTGTTATAACTCATTGTATTTTATTGTAAAGTAGCAAATACAACCCGTTGTTTCACTGACGGGGGTGTGAAGGGGAGGGGGTGGAGAAAGAGAGAGGGAGAGCGAGGGGGAGGGGAGGAAGAGAGGGGAGGCAGAGAGGAGGAGGGAAGAGAGGGACAGGGAAAGGAGGGAGGGAAGCAAGGAGTGGGTGAAGAAGGGGAAGCTTGAAGGGGAGAAGAGCGAGAAAGGGGGGTGGAGGTGGGGACAGCAACGCCTCACAAAAGGTTGCTATACACTGCGGGAGGGAGGGGTGCGCGAGAGAGAGAGAGAGAGAGAGAGAGAGAGAGAGAGAGAGAGAGAGAGAGAGAGAGAGAGAGAGAGAGAGAGAGAGAGAGAGACATGAGCGACAGAGGTGTGGGAGGAGAGTGCTGCATTTTATTCGGAGAGGGGAGAGAGGAGGGGGACAGAAAGAGGGTGGGGGGGGAAGAGGACAAAAAAAGAGTTGGTGAGGGGTGGAGGTGGCATTGGCAAAGAGAGTGACATGTTATACTGAATGACCGAACACAAATTTAAAAAAATCTAATGTCAGAACAGCTGTGTACACAACGACACAACAGAGTTTGTAATGTTAACCACTGGCACATCTGCAAAAACTTTGATATCCCAGTTCCAGAAAATTCGTGGGAACATGAACCAAAACTGAAAAAATGGACTGAAAAATGGAATGGAAGTCCCGCTCATGTACGACCTAATGATCCCATCGAGCGTGAACATCAAAAACAAAGCATTGCAACCAGATCTCATACTTCAGTACAAAAAAGAAGAGAGAAGATGGCATTGCTATGTGAGGTGTTAATACCAGTGCTTTTGGACTAAAGAATGCAGAAATCAAGAAAATAACCAAATACCAAGACCTCAAGAATGAAGTGAAAAGATCTTGGAAGCTGAAGAATGCCATAGTCGTATCAGTGATAGCTGGAGCTTCGGGAATGATGACAAAGAACCTCACAAAGATATTAAAAACCATCCCTGGGAATATTATTACAAACGAACTACAGTTGGAAGCTGTCCGGGGCTCAGCGACGATCCCGAAGAGAGCCCTCGGCACAAAACTTTGAGAAAAGAAAACTTCACAGCTTGGTCCATGAATTGCGACCCCTTACCGAAATAAAGGTAAATACTTTGAGCCTGCCCTGGGAGAACTCCATTCCACATTCTGAAACCCACATATGTAGATACCAATCAATGACCGACACACACACACACACACACACACACACACGTAAATACTTTGAGACCTGGGAGGGCTCCATTGCACTTCATGAAACCCCTATATGGAGAGAACAACCAACAACACACACACACACACACACACGGAGATGGATACTTTGAGACCTGGGAGGGCTCCATTCCACTGAAGGCGGGTTAGGAGGAGCTGAAGGCGGGGATGCAAATCAGGACAGAACGTGAGGAAATGAACGGGGTGAAGGAGAATGTGGAAGGTGTTTGGACCGTGATGAAGACGGGTAAGGAAGAAGTGACAAATAAAATAATGGCGGTTAAGGGAGAAGTAGATAAACTCAGACAGGGAATGGCAAAAATAAAGAAAGGACAAGGGCAATTAAAAGTGGAAATTGGGAAAAACACGAACGCGATACAAATTTTTTAACAAGGCCAGCAGGAAACAAAGGGGGAATTGGGGGCCGTAAAGGAAGAGTGTAAAGTGAGACAGTAGGAAATGACGAAAATGGTTAAAGATATAGGACGGAAGGTGGAGAAGAAAAACCAGGAAATGGGAAAGCGATTAAAGAAACACGAGGACGAGACCAAGGAGTGTTTTAACGTAGCAAAGGGGGAATTAACAGAGACACAAAGGGAGATGGAACGGGTAAAGGATGAATTACATGAAGTAAAAGAGGAGCAAACACAAATGGAAGGGAAGGTAAAGGACATTAAGATTGAGCTTGTGGAATGTCTTGATACCTGATGTAAGGGTCAGGATAACCTCCTTCAGGAACAAAAGGAGAGAATACGCTCCCTCTAAGCAGACCGTCACCAGGTGAGTCCAGTAAAGGCAAGTCTGTGCGAGGTGAAGTGGGCACATGATAAGAACATACCCATCAGAGATGGGGAATCCCCCGGCATTGAAAAATGTTGACGCCCAGCCAGCCGGACGGACGGACGTGACGACAGCGGACGACAACAATATCCCCCTTCCGCACGGGAGGGGGATAAAAAGTACATGTCTAGTTTTGGGGGGGGGGGTAGAGGCCCCAGCATCTCTTGGGGTAACACAAGCCCCCAGTATAATTGTGTCAGATTATGTGCAGAGTGCAAGTAACATGGTATGGGTGAGTGCACGGGAGAGAATGGGGCACGCATCGACCCAGGCGGGAGTAGTGGTTAGTGTGATGAATGGGAGGGCGAGCTTCCTGAGCGGGATTAAGTTATTTTGGAAACCGCGCCGGCTCCACGGGACTCTGCATGCGAGGTACGACAGTGTGCGTGATCCGTGCTTTGCAAACTGCCCAAGCCGGACCATTGCTCGAAGTGTTAATGGCTTCAGAGGAGCCGGCGTCGAAACGCTCTGCGCCGGTTACATTTCCGGAGCACGGACGGCTAAAAGGGAAGCGAACAAAGGGATTAAATTAATTTGGAAATTTTTTTTCCCCTGGGAGCCCATGTCCGAAGCCCGACGTGCGGCATGATGCGAGTGGTGCTCGCGAGACACTCGGCACGAATGGAAACAGCTACGTGACCACCGGACGGTTCGTGTGCGCGTGCCGTCAGCGGGGATCCCGCAGCACGAATGGCGGGTGTGTCAAACATGGCATTTCACGTGGGAGGTAGCCCAAAAGCCAGTGCAAGCATTTGAATCAATTAACAGGCCACGGGTGCGCTGCCGACTACCCACAAGGAGGTATAAGGCTCGCCGAGACTGCTCATCAGAGAATGAAGCACAGCGAGGATGTAGTGAGAATCCTCGCACTGGCAAAGGAGCACGAGTTAGGGGAAGGGTATAGCGTTAGACCGGCCCCATGGGGGCATTAGAAGCAGTCCTCCATGTGGGCCCGGGAACACTAGTTAGGGTAAGTTAGGATAGCAATTGGAAGTGATTGGGAACAAAGACAGAAATGGAACGTGTAGTAGGAACGAAACTTTGCAATAGAGTTAAATGGAACGTGCATTCGAGTAAGGGATGATGGTGAGCATGAGTTAGTTAGAGGGACGTAGCTAGCAGTGCGTCGGTGTGAGTGGAAAAATGATGAGTGAATGCAGGTCAGCGGGCCCGATTGTATATGGAGTGAATGTGGAATACATGGTGCGAACTAATGATTGGGGGGAGGAGTGAATCCCACCCAAGGAAACCCGGGGATAGAGTAATGTTTGTTAGCGGGATAGTCAAATTAACAAAGGGATGTCGTTTT
>CM068956.1:159604457-159626745 GCA_035128595.1 Eptatretus atami | reverse complement strand
AATCGTGGTTGCTAGAACCGATAGTTTAAAGAGATAGACGTGTTGAAAAGCCCCGGGGATAGTTTAAAGAGTAATAAAGGATCAGACAGATTAGAATATGTGTACCCCTTCGCACCATCCATCCCTTCACTGGTTGTAGGCCACTGGACTCAGCGTGGAAATGCTGAGGCCTGTGGGAGTTATTCTGCGGCTGCACTGGACCTCTGGACAGGTTTACTTGTCTCTTTCTCAATCCTCTTTAAAGGGATCTTAGGGATTGGGAACAGACAGTTAGGACAGGTTAGCCGAACACAGACGATAAGAGGGTTAGGGACACATACTGTATATATATATTTTTTAATTCTAATTGCTTTGTTATAACCTAAAGGGGGTGGGTATGGACAAGGACAGGAATGGGCAATATGTTGGGGAGAGACGGTAGGGTCGGACCGAACCCATCTTCGGACCGGCCAATGCCACCACACTCCCTCTACAACTCCACGAGACCACACCGAGGCCGGCCAGCTTCATATGCCGACCTACCGCACCTTACCTGGTCTGCATTTGCCATGCCTTTGCTTTGACTCCACTTGCCATACCTTGCCATGCCTTTATTTGCATTGACCTCACTTACCATGCCTTGCCATATCGCTGAACCTTGCCATGTGCACCAGGACCATCTGTTGTGAAAGTGTTTGCAGGGACTGCCATGCAGGCAGCCACATTACCGGGGACTGTATTTGCACAGCCTGGACAGTTTTTTTGATAAAGGCCAGTTCAAATGGACTGTGAGACGGTGTGTGGCCTGCCGTGTTAGGGTGAGTTGCCTCCAGCAGCCAGGAAAACAAACAAACAAACAAACAGAGGACCTATTAGGCCCTGAAGATGCCAGGCTGCATGATCACCTGCTGCTGCACTCATTCACAAATGTTTCATTTCCTGTGTTTCCTTCCCTTGAGTCACAGGTCCTGGGCCATGAGTAATGCAAATATTAGAAATATATAGTTCTAACCCACCTGTTTGTTTAGTTCATTTCCGGAAATGTAGCATAAGGATGTCTGTATGAATCTGCTAGCTTAGATACGCAATGCACTAGGTTTATTATTTTTGGGACATGTATTTGAAATGTCGCACTCAGGGATCCGTAGGTAAAGTGTACTAAGGGAAACTACACCGACATGCCACACAAATGTTTAATGACTCGGGTTGAGTCTAGCAAAAGGGAGGGGGTAGTGTTGCGGTTCTGAAAACCGCATGCCTCTAAGGCAATGGCATCGATCATAGAGTAATCCCCAGACAGTTATTTCATGAATTTACATGCAGTTAGACTTTTCCCTCATGTCTATTGGGTCAAATGGGACGAAGTGCGTTGTGTGGGACTCATAGTTAGGTCTGATTATATCTCTATCTTCATTCCAACTCTTTGCCTCTTATTCCTTTCCTTTAATTATTATCAATCAATTATCCAATCCTTTCCTTCAATCCATGACACAGATCGGTGCCGGCACCGCGCTCAGGCAGTCGTCTGTGAGGATCACCACTGTGATAAATAACTGCATACACGATCGCGGACCTGCGCACAGCCCCGTGATATTTACCATCGTACTGTACGGGACGCGCATGGCGCACATCTTTGTTCGGGTCTACGCGCTGATTACAACGGTGTCTTACCGTCGATCTTCGCTCGCCACCGCGGCAACCAATATCTCCCGTGGACGGCAGAGATCTTCTCGCACCTCCGCCTCGATGCAGCTGCCACCAAGTGGAGACATGCTGTATGGCTCGGATCGCTCGGGCCGCATGGCGTATGGACAGGACAAGTGCATTGATCAGCGCCAACCGCAGCGCGCTGGGTGGCATGCCACGAAGCGGGCGCATTGACCGGTGCGGCCCTGGGCTTTGCTGAGAGCATGACCTGGGAGTTCGGTGCGGGGCGGTTCATGTCACAGTGTTCGGAGCAAGACAATTCCACAGCTCGGCAATGTCTCGCCGGATGGACCAATGAGGCTGCTTCCTGCAATGGTGGCCAGGCCGTGCGGTGGTCGGGGCCCAATGGGAGTGCCCGATTCGGGTGACGATGCATCACTTTGGGTTGTCGCCCCACCCTGCACCGCCGGACCTAAAAGGACGGATCACGAGGCCGTCCGTAGTCGAAGTCGTCCTCTTTGTCTGGTCTTGGATCGATCTCTGCATGCGCCTGTTGTCCCACCTTCTCCACCTGCCTCTCGCCGCTGGCTCCACCCACCCACCTTCTCCGCCTGCCTCTCGCTGCTGGACAACCCACTCACCTGGCTCACCTGCTCACCTAAACTCCCTTCCTCACGCCTGACGGTCTCACCCATTCTCTGGATCGGCGCAGACGCTGCACCGGCACCGTAGCCAAGCAGGAGACGACGCGCAACTCTCAATGAGGATCGTTCAGCGGAGCGTCCCCCCAAAACATACTGAGTAGCGCGGTCGGTCAACCGTGCAAGATATTACGAGACCGTTAGCCTCATCTCCTCTCCTTTCAGCGTATTAACTCCTCTTTATCGGGGTTTGTTTGTGCGCACGTGTGTGTGTGTGTGTGTGTGTGTGTGTGTGTGTGTGTGTGTGTGTGTGTGTGTGTAATGGTGCCAGTCCTAGCTTTAAGTTAAGATTGCTGAAGATATATCGGTATAAGTCTGCTCTGTGTCTGCTTTGTAAGTTGCTTGTTTTATTGTCGCACCACACATTTCTTTTATCCCTGCTTTACATACAACAATAACCTACTTTCCCTGTGCCACATGCTTTTCCTCACCTGCCTGTTAACAAATGCTTATGTAGAAAAGTTCTCAACTCGTTTTTGTCTTTTCTTTCGTTGATCCAGCATGGTCCGTATCCTAGCTTAGCCGGGACTTTATTCCAAATAATCCGTTCTTCTAGCCAGTACGTCCTTGGCAGTGTTGCTCAGCTGCATCTGACCCGGTTTGGACAAGAAATACCGAGGGCGTGTCCCACGGTAATTAGGTCACGTGATTAATTAGGTAACTGGTTTAGACGGAGGACCCTAGGTCACGTGGATGAGTTATTGGCGTTCACGGTCGATTAGCAACCCGCCACATCACGGAGTTATCTGTTTGCGACAGCCTGCGATTTCGAAGAGACTGGTGGGAACCCGAGATAGCTTCCCCCCCCCCCCCTCATGGTCTTCTCACCCCGACCCCTGGCTGCAATAGTATTTTGCTTTGAAACTCACAAAGGGAAACATATAACCTTTGTAAAGCACACCCAGTTCATATAAAATAGCCAATTGCTTTAGAACCAGTCACGAGGACGAATGAAAATGTGATCGCTTGTATGCTGCTGAGGTTAAAAGTTAAAATCTCCATCAGCCATCATTATAAGATACGGGATGAAACTTTTCCACCACAGTGCCTGGTCACTATCATTTTTGTGACCAGTGCCCACCACCACACCAAGCAAACAGGCATGCACACACACCGATGGAGAGTCTCTTTATGGATCCTCCAAATCTACCCACACGTACCTACATCTACCTTGTAGCATTTGCCGACTACATCCCGAATGGGACACAAACTGTACCGCCATCGACTGTAGGGCGCTCGGCAAGTGGCTTAAGCACTAAATCATGCACTCTAATTAAATAGTTGATAAGGAACGGCTGGCTTGGCAAGCGATAGTAAGCAGATTGGTCATGGCAAAAAAACTAAACAGTGCCAACTTCTTAACTTTTTCAGATTTCACTCCAGATTTTGAGTTATTTAGTCCATGTGATCCGAACCTCGAAACTCAAATTATATTTCTATTACACACTTGAATTAGTCCGTGAGAGTAGATCATGGAAAATCACACGATATAATGCATGAAAACGCTCCAAACTTCTAATTTGAAAACTATAGCACGAACAAAAGCGATGTATACAGTGATTCATAGGTAGGTAAGTCAGGCATTCGATGATATCACTGAGGAAAGTTCCTGTTCCAACTCAAGGCATTGTTGAGCAGGCCAAACAAAATGGCGAATTAAGTTCGCAGTGAGAGCGAGATGTCCGAGGATGCTCCTGATAAAGTATATAATTAAATAAGGCCGTTAATTATCTTTAAAAGGGGTGTTTAAATTAACCCAAACACTCAATTTTTCACTCATGCACTTCGTTGGAGTTTTATTAGCATGCTTGCAAAAGTTTCAGGCTGCTAGATTTCATGGTTTTGGAGTTATGGAGGACTCACATCGCCACCATTTTGTTTGCTCCATTTAGCCTCTTTTGAAAGCTTCGCACTTTCTTACACTCTCAAGGTTTTATCTTCACTCTCATTCGATATCTGATTTCTTTTTTTTTGTAGTCGCTAAGATGGTGTAAGTTTCGGATGCAAAAAAAAACGGGAAGAAAATTAGCATTTTTAGACAAAAAGGCATTTTAAGTGAAATCAAGGCCTGCAATAAAGACTCCATTCAGACTCCATCACGGCGATATCTTAACTCTAATTCACCTCCTGATTTCATTTTTTTTTGTAGTCGTTAAGATGGTTCAAGTTTCAGTTGTAGCAAAAGGTGACAAAAAAAAAGGATGAAGATTTGCGTTTATGCACAAAAATGCATTCTAATAACCGTTTTCAATGTATCTGGTCAGATGCGATATGGGGAGGGGGAGTTATCACTGAGTTATCTTTTTTTTTAATCAGTTACCTTCTGAAGAAACAAAGGTATATTTTGATTACAACTCATGCAAAGAAAACTAAGTAATGCACATCAGTGATCACAGCAGCGGTCTATTTATTATACACCGCCCAAAGAAGGTATGTTTTCATTAATGCAGAGGAAAGAAAAGCGTGGTCTTTAATTTTTTTTAAAAAAAACTTTTCCTTTTCGCACGAGTTTTCAAGGCTGAATGGTGTGCAAGTACAGGATTTATAAATAAACAGTATTTCACATGTGCATAGACATAGAATTCACATATACTATGTGAAACGAATAAACATTAAAAATAATTTTCCTGATAGATATTTTTTTAGTTCTTATTTTGCACGTTACGTACAGAAGTACACTTTAAAGAAGTTTATTTTAAATCTTCAATTTTAAAAATGTCCTTTTGTATTCTGTACACGAACTAAAAGAGTAATTTCGGTTTTCGCTGGACAGTAGGGTGTAATGCCCTTTTTTATTTTTTATTTTTTGTTTGGTTATTTTATGTGAATCGGGTATTCCAGGGATTTTTCCAGTTGAGCAGTATTCCTTCGACAGTCGTCACAATAAACTGTTTCATTCTTTAGACGTAGTTACAATAAAAAGTTGCAATTCTAAGGTACTCGTCCATCCCAGAGTCACACAAGTATAAAGCTCCTGTGTGAAGCAGAAAGACACCAACAAGATGACGTCACACGTCTTAAGTATAGTTAAAGTAAAGTATTATTTCAAATAGTCAATCACATTGCACTTGTTATTTTATGGCCTGCCAAGATAGCTGAGACTCTCAAAGGATTGCACATTTGGCTTTGAGCTACCTTGCCAGGGTTGGTATCCCAACCCAGCTATAAACTACCACCCTGGCATTTGGCATGCAGGGCGAGGCATAAATCGGAGGGAGGTTAAACCGGAGGATGCGACACGTGTTTGGAACTGCCTTTTCCAAAATGGATAAAAGAATGAGATCACAGAATAAGCCTGGTGTTGGCTTAGTGGTTGGAGTGGCTGGCTTGGGATCTTAGGGTCCTGAGTTTGAATCCTGTTGGCCGCTAATTCAACACCACGTGGGGTTGACTCAGCCTGTCATTCTTCTGAGGTCGGCGAAATGAGTACCAGTGTTCTGGTGTCGGGGCACAGCATTAATGGCATAGTCGCTCCCCAACAAAATGATAGTGACCCGGCAGCCAAGCTGCCATACGCAAGAAGAAGAAGAAGAAGAAGAAGAAGAAGAAGAAGAAGAAGAAGAAGAAGAAGAAGAGAACAGAATGAAAGCTGATGAACGTCATCATAGCCAGCGAATGAGACGGCTGATCACCTTCAACACAGATTTGCACAGGATGCAGCAAGAAGAAAAATGAGGCAGAGGAATGAGACGGCTGATCAACTTCAACACAGACTTGCACAGGATGCTGAGCAACAAAGACTTTGGAGGGTAATGTGTGCTCAGCAAACATATACAACAGCATCGTAATGAATCGGACGAAGTATCTGATAATATTGTCCAACAGCATAATTGCGGTGCGATGACGTCACCATGCGTGTACTGTTCTGCGCTACATTTCGCAAATGAATCAACAGGGAAAGGGAGGGGATGGATTAACACTGTGTTGCTCCAAAGGGGAAAGTCCAATTACCTCCACTATTTGCCATACCAGCTCAACTATAACAACTTTATCAAGGTAATGATGGAAAATATCAAAACTTCCTAGACAATATCCAAAGTTACAATTGGGCTTTGCTCCTAACACAGCCATTTCAGACATTTGGGATTTATAAACAAACTGTATTTCACATGTGCATGGACATGTATTCACATGTTATGTGAAGCAAATAAATTGTGTACATGATACATCATTTCTGGATCTGATGAATTGCCAGTCCCCATTTTGGAAGATTCTACGTGCAGCATCTACGAACTCAAGATGTCCAAATGTCATACATTTATATGCCCGTGGGTTTCCCACAGGTGCCCCACAGTCTATATGATAAAGCAGCTACTCTGTCTGTCCGTCCCCGAACTACTCCCTCAGTTGTAGGGCTAGCCCCACCAAACGTTTTGTGGAACGTTTTGGGGTCACAGCTGATGTCCTACGGTGGGTGGGAGATTTCATAAATACTTCAATACAATTATGATTTTGAGTTTCGATTCATACGAAGCTGCTCCCGATCAGGATGTAACGTCAGAATGACATTTATCTTCGTTTTCCTCACGAGTGTTTCTAACATTGTATTTTGTTATATTAATGGTATATCGTATAGTATTAATTTGTGATTGGAATGATGCTGTTTGAATGAAAATATAGACAGGTTGAGTTTAAAGCAGAATGAGGAAATCTTGTGAGGAGTTCCACCCGTGACATTCGCGAATTCGGCATTTATAGTTTCGCCATTTTTGCCCAAGTCCTTCATGAAACGGCTGTCCTGCCCCTCCCGTGCACAGCACGGGTACCTCACTGATCAAATATATTTTGCTATGAAACACATAAAGAGAAACCATAGAACCTTTATAAAGAACACCCGATTCACATAAAATAACCAATTCTTTTGAAAGTCACGAGGACAAAGGAAAACGTGATCGCTCGTACGCTGCTGAGGTTAAAAGTTAAAACCTCACCCACCCATCATAATCGTAAGATATGGGATGAAACTTTGCCACCATGGTGCCCATAACCAAGCATGCACTCGCACTGGCGGTAAGTCCCCAAATATACCCATATGTACCACGTACCTCCACCTTGTAGCAACTACTGACTGCACATCCCGATCGGGACACGAACTGTATCGCGATCGACTGTGGTAGTGCAGGGTGCTTGGCAAGTGGCTTAAGCACTCCAATGAAATGGTTGATAAGGAACTGTTGGCTTGGCAAGCGTGAGCAAGCTGAATGGCAATGGCACATACTCGTAAAAAACAAAATATTGCAGATTTTTTTTAACATTTTCAGATTTCACTCCAGATTTCGAGTTTAGTCCATCAGATCATCCAAACTCAAATTATATTTCGATTGTATACATGAATTAGTCTGTGAGAGTGGATCGTAGAAAATCTCATCATATAATGCATGAAATCGCTTCAAGCTCATAATTTGACAATTACAGCACTTACAAAAGCGATGTATACAGCGATTAATTATTCATATACATCATTCGATGAAGGAGGCATTCAATGATATGAGTGAGGAAAGTGAAAAAAAAAAAAACATTTTGAGCACTTTATCATTAATAAACCATTGTGGCCTGTTCCAACTCAAGACATTGATTGTTGAGCAGGCCGAACAAAATGACGATTTAAGACCCGAATGAGGGAGAGCAAGGTTACCTAGGACGCATACGCCTTAAGACCCCCGTCGAGAGCAAGGTAGCTGAGGAGAGTTAAATAAGGCTGTTAATTATCTTCAAAAGTGGTATTTTAATTTACCCAAACACCCAATTTTCACTCCTGCACTTCCTTTGAGTTTTCTGAGTATGCATGTAAAGTTTCAGGCTGCTAGGTTTCATGGTTTTGGAGTTATGGAGGGGAAACACACACACACACACACACACACACACATAGATTACTTCCATTATGTGTGTGAACCACCGACTGAGCCTATGCACCACACCACCAGTATGCGCAACAAAATTGCGTGAATATCAATATTTGTAAACCTCCGCATGCACTGTCTGTACTGAAGAGCTCTTAAATGAGGTATCGTTCAGCATTATATGTGCTGTGGTTACGACGTTTACCCTGTTCGCTGTGAGGCTCAGTGTTGGATGCTTTTATTTGGTTTGAACCTCCACTTAAAAGGAGTGAAATGAAACATTTTGAGAATTTCAAGTTAATCTCACTCAGTTGTCAACATCACTGTGATAGAAATTGTTAAGTTGTTCAAACTCTCTTCATATAAGGAGATGATTTGCAATACCGGCTACAACCGGGTGGCGCAATGTGATACACATTTACATCGAGAGAACTTCTCGCCACCCTGAACCACCTCCTCCAGATATGCTACCCAGACAGCAACCATACTTGGGGTAACCTTAGGCAACATGCAAAATTTTGTTGGATTTGGTTCAGTCGATTTTGAAGCATATATAAAAACAAACAAATAGATACAGAGACTCACTTTTATAGTATAGACTATAGACTATGATGCAATGGCTAATTAATATTCTTCATCGTTGCTGAGGTTGAATTCCAATAAAATGTGACATTTCATCATTATGGTAGTTGAGGTAATCAATGAAAGTATGTTTATTGCTCCATCGTACAAAAATAAGGCAATTTTCTGTATGTGGGTATGGATGTTTGTGCGTATGTACGCATGATGCCAATTAGCAAAGTTGAGGTATGTTCAGATAATATTTTATACACATCAGATAGCGCAATGATATATCTCCATTGGACACATTCATCCATTTCTACTCGATCCATATATGGATTAATTTTTAATCGAGTTCACCCATAACCTCTGCCTCTTAAGAATGGTTGGTGACTGATAACAATGGAGTGAAGGAGTTCACCTGGTTGTTGAAACAGTTTGGTACACAGCTGTTTACATTTGGCATGTCTTAAGTGAGAAAAAGATGGGGGAAACAACAGGAAGGGGAAGAGATATCCCAGGAGCACAGAGCAGAAGGCTGCTCCATTGAACTGCTCGCACTGTGTGGAAGCCATGTCTCCACCCAGCCGGCCACACCTTTCCTCTTCCTCGCAGGCGTTATGGCATGGGCTGTGAGCCAATTTACCAGGTGCCAACGGGCTCGGTTCCTGCTCATGGCTCGTACCACCTCCACTAACTCTGCTGCATTTGCTGGAACACTCTATTGACTCGTACTACCCACTTTGGTCTATCAAATATGGAGTGCCTAAGGCCCTAAGCTTAAGGCATAGGCTAAGTAAGAAACCTGTTCATCGTTGGTTTTGTGGGTGCGTATGTCAGTAGTGGGTTATGGGTTTTTTGTTTTTTTTTACTGATTGTTACTGCTTCCTTGTGTTTCCTTCCTCCATGCCATTTTCTTAAATGTACCTGGTCTCGGCGGGTGAATTGTGGTTGTCGTAGTTCTCACTGAGTGATTAAGGGAAGACCCGTTGAAGGATAATCGACCACGGTTTGTCACACCACACTCCTGGATTACATCGCACGTCAGGTTCGCTCGGCCTAATTTGCATATGATGGGCGACACCTAGTCGGTGTAACGCTGGGCTGATTCAGACTTCCAATCCATGTAGTATCGCGACATTAGGCGCGTGATGTGGCGGGGAAGACCCAGAAGCGGTCGACTCTTAAGGTCACATTAAAGTGACTTGCCGGATTTGAATCAGGCAACTGGGATAACTGGGGACCGTACCAATATTGTGATGCAAACACACTTAGGGTCCATTTTGAGCTTTTTCTGAAAGGTCCAGAATATCTTTTTTTAGGGACACAGGTGCAGTTTGTTGGGAGAATTGCAATAATTGACAGGCAGAGCGTCTTGTTCGTAATTATCGCACCAAAGGCTCCCTGCCGTGGCTGACGTTAAAAGGAACGAAGTTGGCGATTTGAAGTCAAACACTTGAAAATCTACAATATAAAGTGATCAGCTTATGATCAATTGTACCCAGTAGTCAGTAATAATGGAAATCTGTTATCATCATATATATATATATATATATATATATATATATATATATATATATATAATATTATATATATATATATATTTTTTTTTTTTTAAAAAGACATTCAAAGGACTTCATCTGTCTTCTTCTTCTTTCGGCTGCTCCCATTAGGGGTCGCCACAGTGGATCATCCGTTATGATCCGCATAATGATTTGGCACAGGTTTTACGCCGGATGCCCTTCTGACGCAACCCTGGTCGCCTATTACGACACAGGGATATATCATCATATATATATATATATTTTTTTAAAAAAGACATTCAAAGGGACTTCATCTGTATAATGTCAATATTCAGTGTTTTGCCCAATAATTTTGATCTGCCTTTATGGCATACTTCTCGTGTATGTTTTTCGTATGTAGATGGACAGCGAGCCGGCGGGATCGCTTCAAGGACCTATCTCTGCTTTTCATCAATTATCACGTCTTTAAATCCCCAATGCCACAGCGAATGCGATCGAACAACAGCTATATGTACGATATATAAATGTTAATATTTGTGGATTTTAATCATGGTGTTTGTTTTACTTGAGTCTTTTCACATGTATTTGGATCCAAATATGGTGTATGGCTCACTTACTGTTTTCCGCTTTAAACACCCACTAGAAATAGAAAAGACCGAAAGGAAGGAATGAAAACCGGGCTATATGAAACACAATGAAAAAAACGAAAAATAAGAAAGAAAAGACAACCGTTGAAAGAGAGAAAGAACAACAATCTGTATAAACGCATGCAAAATAGACAAAGGAACAAGCACAACCAAGGATTTGTGGATGTGGAAGCCATTTTCACGGATTCATGTCAGTGTAACCCGAGACTAAGGCTCAGCCTCTGAGACTCAAGGCTAAAACCCGGCTTGGCAGGACTCAGCAAACTCACCACTATGTAAGTGCTAAGTTGAAAGTATGAAATGCTTTAAATTAATTTTGAAGGGGTTTAAAAATAAAAAACAAAAAGTAAGGAACTTCCATCAGTGTGTGTATATGAGGAAGAATAGAAGACATTTGCAGAAAAAGGATCGGGCCGAGTTAAGCACCATTTGTAATTTTAAATTTATGTTAAGATGTAATTTGTCCTTATTTGCAATGTGACACAAAAAGTGGGAACTGACTAACAGGTTAAAATGTAACGGCCCTTTTTCAAAAGATATCCTCTTAAAACTGGACTATTTTCCGATAATGTGAATAACATAAGTTTCAGCAATGTCACTGTTTCATACTGATGTCAATTTATTTTTATTGTTATTATTATTATTATTATTATTATGAAATGCAAGAAATGCAAACTGACAGAATAAGTTAATGAGGCAAAGGCATGATGGACCAAATGGCCTAAACCCCAAAGACAAGAAACTCAATGTAAATGGCTTTTTGAGTTGAAATATCACTAAAAGATTGCTCACTGATCAAACAATTAGGATAAAATATGTAAAATGGCTTAAAAGAAACGACGTGACCACCTGAGGACCAGAATCAAGATCAAATTGAAATCAACGCTTAAAAATAATGGGGAAATATTCGGAGACAATGCAAAAAAAAGAAAAAGAAATCAAATAAATATAACTAAGATGTATAAATAATCACAAGTTGGACACTTTATTCAGAATGCATACTTTTACCAAAATGCAATTTTAAATAACAATTAAACAACATGCAAAACAATTATTATGGACATGTCCACTGTCATATTTACATGTTTCCCCCATTTAGTCATATTTACATACTGTATATCCCACATTTAGTCATATTAACACATATCCTCCATTTAGTCATGTTGTTGCGGTTCTGAAAACCGCATGCCTCCACGACAATGGCACCCAACATGCAGTGATCCCCAGACAGTTATTTCATTAACATACGTGCAGTTCGACCTTTCCCTCATGTCTAATGGGTAAACGGGACGAAGTGCTTTGTGTGGATCTCATAGTTCGGTCTGATTATATCTCCTTCTTCCTTTCCGCCATCAGCGAGGCCGCCACGCATGGTACGTATGAATGTCCTCGCGGAGACCAAAAGAAGCATCAACCACACGATGGAAAAACCCTCTGCTACAAGAATACTGTGTCTAGGAGAATAGTAGAACCATACAATAAATCCCATCGCACTGAAAGGGACGCGCATAGCGTACATCTTTGTTCGGGTCTGCGTGTGGGTTTACAATGGCGTCTTACCATCGACCTTCGCTCGCCACCGCAGCCACCAATATCTCCCGCAGATGGCAGAGATGTTCTCGTACCTCCGCCTCAATGCAGCCACCACCAAGCAGAGGTATGCTGTACGGGCCGGATTGCTCGGGCCGCATGGCGTACGGACGAAGCAAGCACATTGATAAGCGCCAACCACGGTGCGCCGGGGGTGCCCGAGCGGGCATGCGGGGCTGACGCGGCCCTCGGCCAGTCGCCAGAGCACGGCCCGAGAGTTCGGTGCAAGGAGATTCATATCGCGGGGTTCGGAGCGAGACGATTCCGCAGCTCGGCGATGTCTCGGCGGATGTAAAATAAGGCTGCTTCCGGACGTGGCGGCCGGGTCGCACGGTAGCCGGGGTCCAATGGGAGCGCCGGATTCGGGTGACGACGCATCGCATCACCCCCACCCTGCACGATGGATCTTATAAAAAGGACGGATCGCGAAGCCGTCCGTCGGAGTCATCCTCTTCCTTTTTGTCTAGCCTTGGATCGATCTCTGCATGCGCCTGCTGCTCCGCCAGTCCTGTCTGCCACTCTGCCCACTCGCTCTCGATCTCTGCCATCCTATCTCTGGAATCCCTACATTCGCCGTCTGGATCTGCCTACTCCATTTGCCTGTCTCTTGACATTTGACCTTCTGACGGAGGCTGACGGAGGCCTCCAACAGAGGCGGAGGCTGACTCCGCCTTCTACACCCACCCATCTGATTCCACCTGCCTTCTTGCATGCTGACTCCGCCTTCTCCACCCACCCACCTGATTCTGACTGCCTCATGCCGTTGGCACAACCCAATCACCCGGCACGACCTAAAGTCCTTCCTCACGCCAGACGGTCTTGCCCTTTCTCTGGATCAGTGCAGCACTTGCGCCGACACCGTAGTCAAGCAAGAGACGATGCGCCAACTCTCAAGGAGGGATCGCTCAGCAGAGCGTCCCCCCAAAACGTACTGGGTAGTGCGGTCAGTCAACCGTGCAAGGTATTACGAGACCGTTGGCCTCATCTCCTCTCCTTTCTTCTAATTAACTCCTCTTTATCGGGTTTTGTTTGTGTGTGTGTGTGTGTGTGTGTGTGTGTGTGTGTGGTAATGGCACCAGTCCTACCTTTATGATTGTAGAAGATATATCGGTACAAGTCTGCCCTATGTCTGCTTTCGTAAGTTGCTTGCCTTGCTGTCGTACCTCAAAATTAATATCCCTGCTTACACACAACAATAAACCCACTCATTGTGCGACAGCTTTTCCTCGCCTGCCTGTAATAAATGATTGTGTAGAAATGTTCCAGCTCGTTTTTGTCTTTTCTTTCATTGATCCAGCATGGTACGTATCCTAGCTTAGCCAGTACGTCCTTGGCAGTGTTGCTCGGCTGCATATGACCCGGTTTGGACAAGACGTACGAGGGCGTGTCCCACGTAATTAGGTCACATGACTAATTAGGTAACTGGTTTAGACGGAGGACCCTAGGTCACGTGGATGAGTTATTGGCGTTCACGGTCGATTAGCGACCCGCCGCGTCACGGAGTTATCTGTGTGCGAGCGTCTGCGATTCCAGAGAGTGCGTGGTGGAACCCGAGATAGCTTTCCCCCCTCGTGGTCTTCTCACCCCGACCCCCGGTCCGCAACAATATTTACATACTGTATATCCCACACATACCACATTGAGTCAAATTAACCCAAATCCCATATTTAGTCACATTCATACATATCCTCCATTTAGTCATATTTACATGCTGTAGCTCATATAATTTAGTCATATTTACATGTTGTATATCAGCGAAGCGATGACAACAAATATGTTGTCATATTTACACATCCCCCACATTTAGTCTTATGTACATATCCCTCATTCATTTAGTTACGAGCAAATAAAACCCGTCGGTTCGCTGACAGTGTGTTGCCGGGGGGGAGAGGAGGGAGGTGAGGGAGAGAGAGGAAGCAAGGAGAAGGGAGGGGGAGAGAGAGGAGGCAGGAGGGAGGGAAGCTAGGAAGGGGGGGGGAGAACTATGCCTCACCAAACATCACTATATACTGTGGGAGGGAGGGTGCAAGGAGGAGGTGAGAGTGAGAGAGAGAGACAGCGAGACAGCGGAGAGAGCGAGAGAGCGAGAGCGAGAGCGAGAGCGAGAGAGAGAGAGAGAGAGAGAGAGAGAGAGAGAGAGAGAGAGAAGAGAGAGAGAGAGAATGAAAAAAAACAAAAAAGGTGAGGGGTGGAGGTGGGGTTAGCAAAGACATTGACATTTATGCTAAATTGCGAACACACACACACACACACACACACACACACACACACAAAAACAAACTCATGTCAGAACAGCTGTACATACAACAACACAACAGAGTTTGTAAAGTAATCCCCTGGCACATCTGCAAAACTTTGATATCCCAGTTCCAGAAAATGTGGGAATATGAACCAAAAGCAATCAGTGAAAACATGGAAGTGCCACTCACATACAACCTAATGATCCCATTGAGTGTGAACATCGAAAACAAAGCATTGCGACCAGATATCATACTTCGGAACAAAAAAGAGAAGAAGGCATTACTGATTGAGATGTTAATACCAGTGATTTTTAATGTCGTGAAGAAACTTTAGTCCATCACGGATGATGAAGGTGGGAGTGAAATTTCATCGGAATTGCGTGTGTGTAGTTTCTGTGAAAAAGCAAATACATATTTTGGAGAGCAAGCCCCCCCCCCCCCCATAGACCCTCCTATATCCCAATATTTTTTAATGTCATGAAGAAACTTTGGTACATCATGGTTGGTGAATATGGTGGTCAAGTTTCATCGGAATTGCATGCGTAGTTTCTGAGAAGAAAGCAAATGCATATTTTGGGGGGCAACCCCCCTTAAACCACCAACCCCATATCATAGTTAGGTACAAAAAAGAGAAGACAGCATTGCTGATTGAGGTGTTAATACCAGTGATTTTGGACTAAACGATGCAGAAATCAAGAAAATGACCAAATACGAAGACCTCAAGAATGAAGTGAGAAGATCCTGGAAGCTGAAGAATGCCAAAGTTGTACCAGTGATAGCTGGAGCTACAGGAATGATGACAAAGAACCTCAAAAAGATATTAAACATAGGAGCAATAGCTCTGGGCGCCCACGTGGTAGTGGCTGGATAAGTTAACCAGGCAACCACTGGTTGGCATGGATGACCCACAAAATATATAATGGAGAAGAAAGTAAATACCGATAGATTTTTTTTTTTAATGACATGAACAAACTTTGGGACATCGCGGATGATAAAGGTTGTGGTCAAGTTTCATCGAAATTGTGTGTGTGGTTTCAGAAAAGAAGGCAAATACATATTTTGGGGGGCAACCCTCCTCCCCCCAAAGACCCTCTTTAACCACAATTTTTTAATGTCATGAACAAACTTTAGTACATCATGGGTGCCCAACTGTGTCTGCGGACGTCCTTCTGCAGTTGGGTTACTTTTTATTTGGAGGTTGGTGGCAGGATTTGCATTCCGGCCACCGTAAAACCCCAAAAATCTGAAAACCCACTTCGTGGGAGTACCTCCTGTGTCGCTGACCTTTGCAGGGCAGCTCACTGGATGACGGGATTGGGGCAAAGCCTTCGCGACCCCCAATCTTTGATGATAAGAGGGAAACCACGGGGGCAACCTTCCCGGGTCAGATTGTGGAAGTGTTTGTTGGGGTGGTGCTGAGGTGTCGTCCACCAGATGGCAGTCTCCTTGGGTGATCACCTGTCTCTGTTATCAGCTGAGCTCAAGCGTTTGGACACCGGTATTGCAGCATTTTCTGATGTTCGGAGACCGGATTGCGGCGAGATCATGGCGGGTGGTGACACCTACTATTGGTCTGGTCGCTCTGATGGTTACCGTGCCCAAGGAGATGCTGTAGCCATGTCCAATAAGCTGACTCCAATGATAATTGAGGTAACACCGATCAACAAGCGTATTATGAGACAAAGGATTCGTCACTCCTTGGGTGTCATTTCCCTGGTCTCTGTACATGCTCCGACTGAGGTGAGTGATCTCACCGTGAAGGATGCATCTATGCCATCCTCAAGTATGTCATTGATCAGTGCCCCATGCAAGATACACTTCTAGTCTTGAGGGATTTCAATGCATCGACTGGAACTGAAAGGGATGGTTATGAGACGTGTGTTGGTCCCCATGGGTCTGGAACTGTGAACCAGAATAGCACAAAGTTCCTTGACTTTGCAAGAAGTCATGGACTTCGGGTGGCTGGTTTATGGTTTCAGTGATCACAGGCTCATCGCTGGACTTGGTATTCCAACACTGACGGCGTGGCAAAGGAGATTGACCATGTGCTCATTGATGGTCACTGGAGGATGATCCAGAACTGCAGTGTCTACCGGAGTGCTCAGTTCCTCACCTCATACTGACCACAGGCTTGTTGTAGCAACTCTGAAGTTTGCAGCTTAAATCCAGGAGAATGGTACTATCCCAGCCTAGGCTGGATGTTGGTAAGCTCAAGCATGAGAGGGTAGCTGAGGAGTTTGCGAACCGGCTGAGTGGAGATTTGGGGGTTCTGGGTCTTTGGGGGATCATGAAGAGTTGTGGAGTGCTTCAAGACCACCGTCCTTGATGTTGCCGGTAGATGTCTTGGAACTCACCACAGGGCGAAGAAGAATTTTGTCTCTCAAGGAACATTGGATACCATTGACCAGAGTCGCAGAGCCAAGGCTGAATGACAGAGCGAAGCTGTTCAGGGAGCTGAGGCATAAAATGTACCGCCACTAAGGGTGGACAAGGAGGCCAATGTGCGAGGAATCTGTGAGGGGTAGAGCATCACCTGTGGTCAAGTGATTCTCATCCTGCTTACAGGGGAATTCACGCATTACGTTCCTCCAAGCCTGTCCCTTGGTGTACTGCAGTTAGATTAGAGGTTGAGGACTCTTGACAGAGGAGTCCGAAGTGAAGGCCGGTTACTGGGCTGGTTACTTTGAGCGGCTGTACCAGGCTGATCCACCAGCTGTCGAGTTGGATGTCAGGGTGTTACAATCCCATTGCTGACCCTCCAATCAACCGTGGCCCACCTTTTGTTGTGGAAACAGGCTGCGGTGAACCGGTTCAAATGGGGTGAGCTCCTGGGATTTGTGGCATCCATGGTGAACTTCTCAAGGCTGGTGGAAATGCTGTACTCGTGTCGTTGCATGCAGTTCTGTGCTCTGCCTGGAACACAGGCATCATCCCAACTGACTGGAAGGAACTTGTTGTCCCTCTCTTGAAAGGGAAGGGTGATCGCCAAGAAGGCAACTACCGAGAGGTGACGTTGCTCTCAGTGCCGGGCAAGGTCTTGCGAGGATAATAATTATTGATGGGTTCGCCACCATCTGCTTGAGCACCAGCATCCAGAGAAGTCAGGCTTTACACCAAAAGAGGGCAACGATTGACCGTATCCTTGCTCGTTGGGTCCTCCACGAACGTAGATGAGAGTTTTGACAGGGGCTGCTTGCAGCCTATGTTGATCTCTGGAAAGTGCTTGATTCAGTGAATCGAGATGCCCTCTTGAGAATTCTTGGTCTTCGTGGGGTGCCACCAAAACTGATAAATTCTGATGTCTGAACTATACTCTGGTGCTAAGAGATGTGGTGATACCATCTCTGACTTATTTCCAGTTGGTACTGGAGTTCTTCAGGGGTGTGCACTGGCCCCACACTTTTCAGCACTTGTACGGACTGGATTCTGGGAAGGATGTCGGAGAGATCAAGCTGTGGTGCATCGTTTGGGAGTGTCAAAATCTTTGATCTTGATTTCGCAGATGATGCAGTCATCTTTGCGGAGACTCAATATCCATTTGGAGGCCCTTGAGGTGCTGAATGAGGAGTCAGAGCCACTGGGATTACGGGTTTCCTGGGTTAAAAATAAGATCCAGGCTTTCAATGACACCTTGTATGCTGCTATCCTGTACGTACTTGTTTGTGGTGAGGATGTTGAGGTCACGGAGAGATTCACTTCCCTTTGCAGTGATATTCATGTCTCTGCTGGCTGTGAGCCAGAGGTCAACAGACATCTGGGTCGGGCCTGGGGAGTTATGGAGTCACTCGATCATGGGGTGTGGCGTTGCCGGTACCTGTGCGGGAGGACAAAAGTTCTGAGTCTTCAGGTGCTTGGTGCTTCCAGTCTTGCTCTATGGATGTGAGACTTGGACTCTGACCAGGGATCTGAGACGGAAACTTATTTCCTTTGGTACCAGGTCCCTTTGGAGAATCCTTGGCTATTACTGGTTGGACTTTGTATCGAACTAGCGGTTGCTGAGAGAGATTCAAATGAGATTTGTTACCTGCATAGTCCGTGAGTGTCAGCTGCGGCTCTGTGGACATGTGGCTCATTTTCCTGATGCTGATCACCAGATTCTCTCAGCGAGGGAGCTTCGTGAGTGGAGGAGGCCAATGGGACCACGTGCCTTGTGGTTGCAGCAGGTTGATCAGCATATCAAGGAGATGGGGATGGGCCACTCATCTGCCTGGGGGATGCCAGACGGAGGCCCTTGGAGCATCGGCAGAAAGTAGACGCAGCGACGAAGCTGCTCCGGCGCATGCTCCCATACATGACCTGACCTGAAAATGGTGGTCACGTTTCCTTGGAATTGCGGTGTGAGTTTCTGAGAAGAAAGCAAATGCATATTTTGGGAGGCAACCCCTCTTAAACCACTTTAGAGCCCGATTTTTGTAATGTCATAACGAACTTTGGCATGTTGTGGGTGATGAAGTTTGTAGTGAAGTTTCATCGGAATTGGGTGTATCATTTGTGAGAAGAAAGCAAATACCTCTTTGGGGGGGGGGGGGGCTACCCTATAACCTTCCTCTGTAGACCCTTCAGACCCCGTTTTTTTAATGCCATCATGGGTGATGAAAGTTGTGGTCAAATTTCATTGAAATCGTTTGTGTAGTTTCTGAGATGAAGTTGCAAATATTTGTGGACGGATGGACGTACTGATCAGGCGATCCTCGGCCATCTAGTTTTCTGGGGTCTGAAGCTGCCATGTTTTTGACCTGCTCAACCTTGCCTTGACTTGGAACAGGCCGCAACGATTTCTTCATGATAGTTTATTTTTTTTTCACTTTCTTCACTCATCTTACCGAATGCCTGTTTCATCATAGCTACAAATCGCTGGGTGCATTGCAATGCTTAAATAAACGCCCGAGACGTCAGCGTTCGTTGCTTTATTCATTTCCGTACATGCGATCACCACGAGTATCTCTTAAACTAAGGAGAATTACAACATTTAAGTTAAAGAATCGAACATACAAGTGGTTCCGACTCCTAGAAAAGTGTTCATTTGTCCAATTCGACATATTTGACATTCGGGCATCTCCAGGAGGTGAATGTTTAATATGACCGTTCGGTGATTGCTAATTGCGTGCCAAATGAGCAGTTTATTCTCAACCGTTTTGTTGAGTGCTTGAGCCAGAGCTTCACAGTATTCTCAGTCACTGAATACTGTATTTAGATCGATTTGAACAAAGTTCAGGGTCAACACATTCTCACTCATACCCTCGGTATGGAGAACCCAGATCACGTCTTTCACACTGTGTCCGAGAGTTGGCGATCCCCTGGTCGGGCATTCCGGATACACTTTGTCAATTGAGCTGGAAGCACATCAACTCTGAAAACCGGTCTTCAAATTCATAGAGGAAACAGGGCGAACAGTATAAAGTCCCGAGCATTTTTCATCTTATTTTTTTTGTGTTTCGCTGTAGCGATGAGTTTGGGTGCGTTGCACTTATAGAGCCTCGTGACTCTGATAATACCAGTAACCATAAAAGAATAATAAGAAGAAGCAGAAGTAGTAGTTCAATGCTACTCGCCTGCGTTGGCCACGTGTTGTTCTGTGGGGCAATAGGGGTGGCTGCCTCGCTGAAAATGTGAAATTTTTTTTCCACGACGTTTCCCGTTTCTGTTCTTCCATTATACAACTCGTCACTTTGGCATCGATAATACAAATAAAAATTTACGTTTCGCTTTAAAAGTTTCTTCAAACGTTTTGTGCATTGCGTGGTAAAGCCACTTGGTGCGCGTTCTTCAACATTCAATTGCGATACCATGGTTCCACACTGGAGGTAGGAAGGCAAAATAAATTTTGATCACAATGAGAAAAAATATATTTTCAGTTCTGAATAAGGAATCACCACATCACGGCAGGAAGCCGAGCGGTGTATGCATGCTCACTCTGTGCAGCCAGGATTCAATCCCAACCGAGCTCTAAACTGCCCTCTCAGTGTTTCACAGGCCGGGTGATTCATCACTGTGAATGTTGTCTCTTGGATGGACGATAAACTGGGCATCACATCTGCCAGAATTCCTTACCCCTCTGTGTACCAACCCTATCCCCTCTCTCCGACCCTTCCCCTCTCTCTCCACTCCTCTATCACTCCCTCCCAACACTCCCCATGTTCCACCCCTGTTGAGGGGACTGCAGCATGTACATATCAGATTCGGAGCCGACCGGTGGGGAACAAAGGTCGCTGCATGTACGAGCTGTTGGTTTTCAATGCTCCCGCCCCAGGTGTGTGTGTGTGTGTGTGTTTGATTGGTATCTACATATGCGGGTTTCAGAATGTGGAATGGAGTCCTCCCAGGGTGGGCAAAGTATCTACTTCATTTCAGTAAGGGGTCACGATATTACGACCAAGCTGTAAAGTTTTTGTGTTGTCGAAGTTTTGCGCCGAGGGCTCTCTTCAGGATCGTCGCTGAGCCCCGGACAGCTTCCAACTGTAGTTCATTTGTAATAATATTCCCAGGGATGGTTTTATAGCTCACCTGTAAAGTAGTTCTGGGAGCTACTGGATGGTGCGTCGTCCGTCCGTCCGTCCTCAAATACTTGCAACTTCTTCTCAGAAACTACACAAACGATTTCAATGAAATTTGACCACAACCTTCATCACCCGTGATGGCATGACAGAAAACAAAACGGGGTCTGAAGGGGTCTACAGAGGGATTTACGGGGGGGGGGGGTTGCCCCCTCAAAGAGGTATTGCTTTCTTCTCAAATGATACACACAATTCCAATGAAACTTCACTACAACTTTCATCACCCATGACGTACCAAAGTTTGTTCATGACATTAGAAAAATCGGACTCTTGGAGGTTTAATGGGGGTTGTCCCCAACATATGCATCTGCTTTCTTCTCAGAAGCTACACACATAATTCCGATGAAACTTGACCACCATCTTCACCACCCGTAATGTACTAAAGTTTGTTCACGACACAAAAAATTGAGGTCTAAGGAGTTCTACAAGGGGGTTGCTCCCCAAAATATGTATTTGCTTTCTTCTCAAACTAAACACACAATTTAGATGAAACTTGACCACAACCTTTATCATCCGCGATGTACCAAGGCTTGTTCATGGCATAAAAAAATCCATAGGTATTTACTTTTTCATTATATATTTTGTGGGTCATCCATGCCTACCAGTGGTTGTCTGGTTATCTTATCCAGCCACTACCAGGTGAGTGCCCAGGGGTATTGCCCTCACGTTAAATATCTCTGTGAGGTTCTTTCTCATCATTCCTGTAGTGCCAGCTATCACTGGTACTGTACAACTTTGGCATTCTTCATCTTCCAGGATCTTCTCACTTCATGCTTGAGGTCTTGGTATTTGGTAATTTTCTTGATTTCTGCATTGTTTAGTCCAAAATCACTGGTATTAACACATCAATAAGCAATGCCGTCTTCTCTTTTTTGTACCTAAGTATGATATCTTGGTCACAGCACTTTGTTGTCGATGTTCACGCCCGATGGGATCATTAGTTCGTACACGAGCGGTAGGTACTTCCATGTTTTCAGTGATTGCTTTTGGTTCAGATGTTTCCCCA
>CM068956.1:159577666-159598881 GCA_035128595.1 Eptatretus atami | reverse complement strand
AAGCTCCTGGATTTGTGGCATCCATGGTGAACTTCTCAAGGCTGGTGGAAATGCTGTACTCGTGTCGTGCATGCAGTTCTGTGCTCTGCCTGGAACACAGGCATCATCCCAACTGACTGGAAGGAACTTGTTGTCCTCTCTTGAAAGGGAAGGGTGATCGCCAAGAAGGCAACTACCGAGAGGTGACGTTGCTCTCAGTGCCGGGCAAGGTCTTGCGAGGATAATAATTATTGATGGGGTTCGCCACCATCTGCTTGAGCACCAGCATCCAGAGAAGTCAGGCTTTACACCAAAGAGGGCAACGATTGACCGTATCCTTGCTCGTTGGGTCCTCACCGAACGTAGATGAGAGTTTTACAGGGGCTGCTTGCAGCCTATGTTGATCTCTGGAAAGTGCTTGATTCAGTGAATCGAGATGCCCCTTGAGAATTCTTGGTCTTCGTGGGGTGCCACCAAACTGATAAATCTTGATGTCTGAACTATACTTGGTGCTAAGAGATGTGGTGATACCATCTCTGACTTATTTCCAGTTGGTACTGGAGTTCTTCAGGGGTGTGCACTGGCCCCACACTTTTCAGCACTTGTACGGACTGGATTCTGGGAAGGATGTCGGAGAGATCAAGCTGTGGTGCATCGTTTGGGAGTGTCAAAATCTTTTTGATCTTGATTTCGCAGATGATGCAGTCATCTTTGCGGAGACTCAATATCCATTTGGAGGCCCTTGAGGTGCTGAATGAGGAGTCAGAGCCACTGGGATTACGGGTTTCCTGGGTTAAAAACTAAGATCCAGGCTTTCAATGACACCTTGTATGCTGCTATCCTGTACGTACTTGTTTGTGGTGAGGATGTTGAGGTCACGGAGAGATTCACTCCCTTTGCAGTGGTATTCATGTCTCTGCTGGCTGTGAGCCAGAGGTCAACAGACATCTGGGTCGGGCCTGGGGAGTTATGGAGTCACTCGATCATGGGGTGTGGCGTTGCCGGTACCTGTGCGGGAGGACAAAAGTCTGATCTTCAGGTGCTTGGTGCTTCCAGTCTTGCTCTATGGATGTGAGACTTGGACTCTGACCAGGGATCTGAGACGGAAACTTATTTCCTTTGGTACCAGGTCCCTTTGGAGAATCCTTGGCTATTACTGGTTGGACTTTGTATCGAACTAGCGGTTGCTGAGAGAGATTCAAATAGATTTGTTACCTGCATAGTCCGTGAGTGTCAGCTGCGGCTCTGTGGACATGTGGCTCATTTTCCTGATGCTGATCACCAGATTCTCTCAGCGAGGGAGCTTCGTGAGTGGAGGAGGCCAATGGGCCGACCACGTGCCTTGTGGTTGCAGCAGGTTGATCAGCATATCAAGGAGATGGGGATGGCCACTCATCTGCCTGGGGGATGGCCAGACGGAGGCCCTTGGAGCATCGGCAGAAAGTAGACGCAGCGACGAAGCTGCTCCGGCGCATGCTCCCATACATGACCTGACCTGAAAATGGTGGTCACGTTTCCTTGGAATTGGGTGTGTTTCTGAGAAGAAAGCAAATGCATATTTTGGGAGGCAACCCCTCTTAAACCACTTTAGAGCCCGATTTTTGTAATGTCAAACGAACTTTGGCATGGTTGTGGGTGATGAAGTTTGTAGTGAAGTTTCATCGGAATTGGGTGTATCATTTGTGAGAAGAAGCAAATACCTCTTTGGGGGGGGGGGGCTACCCTATAACCTTCCTCTGTAGACCCTTCAGACCCCGTTTTTTTAATGCCATCATGGGTGATGAAAGTTGTGGTCAAATTTCATTGAAATCGTTTGTGTAGTTTCTGAGATGAAGTTGCAAATATTTGTGGACGGATGGACGTACTGATCAGGCGATCCTCGGCCATCTAGTTTTCTGGGGTCTGAAGCTGCCATGTTTTTGACCTGCTCAACCTTGCCTTGACTTGGAACAGGCCGCAACGATTTCTTCATGATAGTTTATTTTTTTTTCACTTTCTTCACTCATCTTACCGAATGCCTGTTCATCATAGCTACAAATCGCTGGGTGCATTGCAATGCTTAAATAAACGCCCGAGACGTCAGCGTTCGTTGCTTTATTTCATTTCCGTACATGCGATCACCACGAGTATCTCTTAAACTAAGGAGAATTACAACATTTAAGTTAAAGAATCGAACATACAAGTGGTTCCGACTCCTAGAAAAGTGTTCATTTGTCCAATTGGACATATTTGACATTCGGGCATCTCCAGGAGGTGAATGTTTAATATGACCGTTCGGTGATTGCTAATTGCGTGCCAAATGAGCAGTTTTTCTCAACCGTTTTGTTGGAGTGCTTGAGCCAGAGCTTCACAGTATTCTCAGTCACTGAATACTGTATTTAGATCGATTTGAACAAAGTTCAGGGTCAACACATTTCACTCATACCCCGGTATGGAGAACCCAGATCACGTCTTTCACACTGTGTCCGAGAGTTGGCGATCCCCTGGTCGGGCATTCCGGATACACTTTGTCAATTGAGCTGGAAGCACATCAACTCTGAAACCGGTCTTCAAATTCATAGAGGAAACAGGGCGAACAGTATAAGTCCCGAGCATTTTCATCTTATTTTTTTTTTGTTTTCGCTGTAGCCGATGAGTTTGGGTGCGTTGCACTTATAGAGCCTCGTGACTCTGATAATACCAGTAACATAAAAGAATAATAAGAAGAAGCAGAAGTAGTAGTTCAATGCTACTCGCCTGCGTTGGCCACGTGTTGTTCTGTGGGGCAATAGGGGTGGCTGCCTCGCTGAAAATGTGAAATTTTGTTTTCCACGACGTTTCCCGTTTCTGTTCTTCCATTATACAACTCGTCACTTTGGCATCGATAATACAAATAAAAATTTACGTTTCGCTTTAAAAGTTTCTTCAAACGTTTTGTGCATTGCGTGGTAAAGCCACTTGGTGCGCGTTCTTCAACATTCAATTGCGATACCATGGTTCCACACTGGAGGTAGGAAGGCAAAATAATTTTTGATCACAATGAGAAAAAATATTTTTCAGTTCTGAAGTAAGGAATCACCACATCACGGCAGGAAGCCGAGCGGTGTATGCATGCTCACTCTGTGCAGCCAGGATTCAAATCCCAACCGAGCTCTAAACTGCCCTCTCAGTGTTTCACAGGCCGGGTGATTCATCACTGTGAATGTTGTCTCTTGGATGGACGATAAACTGGGCATCACATCTGCCAGAATTCCTTACCCCTCTGTGTACCAACCCTATCCCCTCTCTCGACCCTTCCCCTCTCTCTCCACTCCTCTATCACTCCCTCCCAACACTCCCCATGTTCCACCCCTGTTGAGGGGACTGCAGCATGTACATATCAGATTCGGAGCCGACCGGTGGGGAACAAAGGTCGCTGAATGTACGAGCTGTTGGTTTTAATGCTCCCGCCCCAGGGTGTGTGTGTGTGTGTGTGTGTGTGATGTTTGATTGGTATCTAATATGCGGGTCAGAATGTGGAATGGAGTCCTCCCAGGGTGGCTCAAAGTATCTACCTTTTCAGTAAGGGGTCACGATATTACGGACCAAGCTGTAAAGTTTTGTGTTGTCGAAGTTTTGCGCCGAGGGCTCTCTAGGATCGTCGCTGAGCCCCGGACAGCTTCCAACTGTAGTTCATTTGTAATAATATTCCCAGGGATGGTTTTATAGCTCACCTGTAAAGTAGTTCTGGGGAGCTTACTGGATGGGCGTCGTCCGTCCGTCCGTCCTCAAATACTTGCAACTTCTTCTCAGAAACTACAAACGATTTCAATGAAATTTGACCACAACCTTCACCCGTGATGGCATGACAGAAAACAAAACGGGGTCTGAAGGGGTCTACAGAGGGAGTTTACGGGGGGGGGGGTTGCCCCCTCAAAGAGGTATTGCTTTCTTCTCAAATGATACACACAATTCCAATGAAACTTCACTACAACTTTCATCACCCATGACGTACCAAAGTTTGTTCCTGACATTAGAAAAATCGGACTCTTGGAGGTTTAATGGGGGTTGTCCCCAACATATGCATCTGCTTTTCTCAGAAGCTACACACATAATTCCGATGAAACTTGACCACCATCTTCACCACCCGTAATGTACTAAAGTTTGTTCACGACACAAAAAAATTGAGGTCTTAGGAGTTCTACAGGGGTTGCTCCCCAAAATATGTATTTGCTTTCTTCTCACAAACTAAACACACAATTTAGATGAAACTTGACCACAACCTTTATCATCCGCGATGTACCAAGGCTTGTTCATGGCATAAAAAAAATCCATAGGTATTTACTTTTCATTATATATTTTGTGGGTCATCCATGCCTACCAGTGGTTGTCTGGTTATCTTATCCAGCCACTACCGGTGAGTGCCAGGGGTATTGCCCTCACGTTAAATATCTCTGTGAGGTTCTTTCTCATCATTCCTGTAGTGCCAGCATCACTGGTACTGTACAACTTTGGCATTCTTCATCTTCCAGGATCTTCTCATTCATGCTTGAGGTCTTGGTATTTGGTAATTTTCTTGATTTCTGCATTGTTTAGTCCAAAATCACTGGTATTAACACATCAATAAGCAATGCGCGTTCTTCTCTTTTTTGTACCTAAGTATGATATCTGGTCACAGCACTTTGTTGTCGATGTTCACGCCCGATGGGATCATTAGTTCGTACACGAGCGGTAGGTTTCCTGTTTTCAGTGATTGCTTTGGTTCATGTTCTCACAAATTTTCTGGAACTGGGACATAAAGTTTTTGCAGATGTGCCAGCGGATTACATTATAAACTCTGTAGTGTGTTGTGTGTTACAGCTGTTCTGACATGAGTTTGTTTGTGTGTGTGTGTGTGTGTGTGTGTGTGTGTGTGTTGTATTAAGCACACAATTATATTTGCTAACCCCACCTCCACTCCTCACCTTTCTCTCTTCTTTTTTTTTTACATACTCTCTCTCACACACACCCTCCCGCCCCCCACAGTGTATTAAGCAACGTTTGGTGAGGCATCGCTCTCCCCACCTCCCCCACCCCCCCCCCCATTCCTCGCTTTTCCCCATTTTATTTGCTGGTAATTAAATAAGGCCGGTAATTATCTTCAAAAGGGGTATTTTAATTAACCCAAAAACCCAATTTCACTCTTGCACTTCCTTGGAGTTTTCTTAGTACGCATGCAAAGTTTCAGGCTGTTAGTTTTATAGTTTTGGAGTTATGGAGGAGACACACTGACACACACACACACACACACACACAACAACACACACACACACCACACACACAACACACACACCCACACAGCACGCAACGCGCACACCACCACACAACACTGGTATAAATTATTATTATCATATTACCAGCCACATTGCTTTATTATTTTATTGGAGACCTACTCAAGAGGGATTTAACATCCATAAGTGAATAAGGATGGGTCAAATGTATTCCCTCTTAATAGCAGCGTACTCTAAAATTCTGCACCGCTTTGTGCTCAATAGAATGTGCATTATTTTGTATGAAGCCTGTGGCTGCTGTTGCATATTGTTGGGAGTGTGGGCCCACTGATGCAGTTCCCCATTTCGGTTAGAGCAGGAATTTGGAATTTGTTCAGGTTGCCGGCGATAGCTGTTTACTTTTTGTAAAGGAAGCCATGGGATCTTTAATGCCCACTAAGTATAATACTGTCGATGGGACACCCAGTTTAATGTCCATTGGAGGGATGGCACATGCACCGATACCTCACCCTGCCTGCGAGACACCAGAGTGACAGTTTATCGCTGGGCCGAGATGCAAACCCAGGCGAGACGGCTGAGAGGCGAGTATGTATACCCTTAGGCTATCCTGCCAGCCTGAAAGGACATTTGTTAACCACAATTCAAATTCCCATTTAATGTACATTTTAAAGGGGCCTTCCTAAGCATACAAGGCACCATGCTCATCTCGATCACCGAGCTGCGTTTTAACGGGCTAAAAGATTCTCATGATGGTGTCTAATAAACAAGTCATTGTTCATTCTCTCATGGATTATCTGTTTATAGGCTGTGCCCTGTTAGCCAGTCTTTCCTCACTCACAAATACATGCCCCAGTAGAGAGAGGATAATTGACTGCATTCTCATGCAGGGACAACAATGCAGCCACGTGCAGGGAGTAAAACAAATCAAAGGCTGGAAATTCGTTTAACATCATCCTCATCATCAATGTCCCATATTTTTTTGCAGTATAGGTGTTGCCGAAGCAGTCAGTTGGCAAGGTTGATGCTGGGCGGTTTGTTGCCTTTTCAGCAGTCATAAGAGGCTTGATTTTTCAGGATGTCGGCGATAACTCATCGCGGAAAGACACCGAGGGATCTTTAACGTCCACAACGACCAGTGCTGGTCGGCATGTGCTCCTGTTTAAATTCCTTATATGCAACAATTATACATTAACACCCGTATTTATTTATTTTTGTGTTTGTGAAAACTCAGTCTCAATCAGAGTAGACAAAAGGATTTCATAAAATGTCTGTGTCTGAGAACAAGAACAACTAGAAAGAGGAGAATGTTACATTTTTCACTGAGGAGTTTCTCAAATGAGCATCTTTTGGAAGCTTTGTTCACAAATGAAATCGATCTGTGACGACTCGTTCCATATGTGAAATCAAGCAAAATAGCATTGTACTCATTGGAAAAGGTGTGGTGGTACCCCCATCTTTGTTTTTTGGCAGTTCCTGTGTAAGCGTCACAATATGGAACCATTCATTATTATTCTTCATTGCATTGCATGCAACCTTACCGTGGTCTGGGACTGGCTTAGTCACTACAATAATTACAATTTAAATAAAAAGTTAAAACATAAAAAACTACACGGACCAATTTATGTCTTACATGTCACAATTAGTCATTTATTACATTTGCAATACTAGTTGCACGAATGTTACCATGTTATTTTACAAATCAACGATTTACAGAATCCCACGATTGATTTTTGGCACTTTTTGTTTATTAATTGTTTTTATATATAAAGTCAAGGCTCATGGAGGAGCTATAACATCGAATGGATCAGGACTTAACAGAACAAAGGAACAGTAGAGAGGAAGGGAACACCAACAACAGGGTTGATTGACAAAATAGAGGGAACTTGAACAAATAATGGATGTGGGAGAAGAATGAGGGCTAGTGGAGGACAAGATGGATACAGAAGCAAACTCTCAGGAAGGAAAAACTTATTGAACTTGTGGTCGATTTGTAAATGTTGATTGGTGTTATCCATGCTGATTGCAGTGAAGCTGATCACGATTCTGATATACATTGCTGGGCACATCTCAGTTATAGTTATTGAAATTTCAGAAGAAATATATATATCAGGGCACGTTTAAAAAACACATGACGAAAAATAATATATTGGAAAAAGAATAAAAAAATTAATCGGAGAAGAAGGGGAAACGGAATGCAAAATGCTCGACAAAGCAAGCTCAAAACATTAGGCTCGAGACCCCGTGGGTGCTTTGACAGTGGGCAACAATTTCTTGTTAATTATCAGTGAAATATTGTAGCTGATGTTATTTCTGGCAGGTTAATGATAATGTCACTTTATTAATTAACTCAGGATGTTTTTTTTTTCTTCAATACAGCGATCTAGGGTTCATGGAGGAGCTTATACATCGACAAACATTGAAGAGGAACACATTAGTTATGCCATCCAACCGTCAATATTTTTGCATTTGACATTAGTGTTAAATTTGTTTTCATCCCGAGTGATGATTCTCGAACACAAATGTACAACGAACAGGCTGATGCCATGTCTCTTTGAATTGATTTGGAAAAGATCACGAACTGTTCAACCACGTACTTAGACCGACAGTCTGTAAGTTGTACACTCTCACGGTGTAAAAACGATTCCTGGCAAATCTCATTTCTTTTTTCTTTCTGACGTTGGTCGAAGGCAGCTCATGGAGGAACTTGTACATAAATCACAAGCATGATGAAGACGTTAGTAGACATCGGTAATGGCATTACAAGGGCATCGGTATCAATGGACAAACGCATCGAGTATATGGGATCTGAACCTGTATTCTGAGCATCCCGAGTCAGAGATCAGGTGAGAATGCTAAACAAGCCAACCCATAAATTTTTGAAATGGTCTCAAGCTCCTTGGCTCACCAGTATTCATAACCTTTCTTGGGTTAACCATTTCTCGTAACTCAAACTACCTAAGCTCCATTCCTTTCTTGTCTTTCCTCTGCTCTGCATGGTTTTGTTTTGTTTTGCAGGTAGGGCCTCGGATTTATGACTATACCTTGTAGGTAAGATTAAACATGTCACTCGAACTTCTGGACCCATGGAGTTTAAAGCCTTCTTAGCTATCTGTATCACTCAACCAAAAACAATGGCACACTCATCAGGAACACACTCCTTATCTTTCTCCACAAATCCACGCCGACTGCTCACCTTCACTCATTTGCTCGGATACGGAGCACCTCCTTGCATCTGTCCAATCTCAAAGTACAAGCTCATTTATCTTACTCTCACTAGTACAAGTCTGTTTGTCTTTTCTTTGGCAGATTGTGATGTTAGTACATACGCCTTCATCTTTTGTCATTTGGTCTTTCCACAAACCCCAACATCTGTATACAAGAATGCACAGATGAGATTGAAACATCACTCCTTGAACAAACTAAGAAACATGCATGCAGCACCATCTGAATTCCTAAATGATAGAATTGAAAAAGGCGCAGTCATAACGTGACTCATCGCCAAGCAACAGCAGTCATACAACAAGCTCCTCATGTTTATGCAAGTCGATGCGACAACAGCATAATGTTCTGTTACGAATTCTGATCACACACACACCACACACACACACACACACACACACACACACACACACACACACACTCATGTCCGGCAATCATGAGCGACCAACGACGAGGACCTGTTATTAAATTGTAAGGTCCTGGTGAATATTGAACAGAACACGTGTTAACACGACAATACCCGCACTCCATGTGTGTTTTACATGGATGTCTGTGCTCTGTTGGCCACGAAGTACTTTCGGCCCATTGACCGGTGCCTGTCCAGCACTCAGACAGGCAATGGCTTCACGCCCTTACCATGGAATCAGGACTGGCTCCAAAGTGCTGTGTTGGCTTTTTAAAGAGTTAACTACAGCTCAAAGGTTCAGGGTTGCCCCTGCAAGCACAGACCTTACTTGTAAACACATATTATAGTTATTCAGATCCAACTTTATTTAAATTCCTTTTGCACAACAGAAAACCGGCTTGCACATGCCTCGTAAAATTACCCAACGGATTCAGCTCTTGACATAACGACAGATCTCAGTTCTAAACTACTCAAAGCCTTCTCTAACCATCTCTCATGCTTGTTTAATGTGATATTAAGCCAGGCACTCACAACACAACCGCCATGTTTTCCACACCAGAGTTCAAGGCATATGGATGAGTGTACAGTCCTTCAAAGACAAAGCAAAATTAAACAAAAAAGCATTTTTGGGAGGGGTGGGGGTGATTCTGAATAAACAAGGGCAACGTAGGAGAATAAGGGCACAGTGTGGCAAGGATTATCAGCCCCGCTGGTTTGCGAGCCCGCTCGAAGCCCCCAAGAAAGCAGCCAAGGTCAAATGAAGCACACAATGCGAATTTCCCACACCCCGCCACCATGGCCTCAAACGCCGATGAATTGTGTCTAAACACGGGGCTGTTGGACACTGCTATATGCCCAGCAGCAATGGTTCATGCTCCGATACCATGACACAGTCTGTGTGCTCACAAAAGCAGTTCAAATCCAACACTGTACTTTCAAAACCCCGCTGCCATGCAATCCAATCGCCTGACCTTAGATTTGTCACGACAGTGACGTTGCTTTTACGATGCTACGACAGCGGCTTTCATTGTCTCCTCCATAGGACATGCCAGAGAATGCACTGCTTCATGTTACTGTACGACGATTTTACTACTTGTTGAGTTATTTCACCGCCTGAAGGCAGAGGATAATCAACATACATTGTTCAATAAAGCACAAATATGGATAAGTTGCCATTGTTAAAAATTGCATGCGTCATTTGTATAAATCAAATAAGCTCTTTTAAGCACAATGCATTCAAAAGGAAGACTTCTCTGCTATGCACTGAAAGCGAACGTCACTATCAATGTGACATGCAGAGGCTATATGCTTGTGCAGATCACGAATCACACCGGGAGGTTGCCCTTTCACGTCAGCAAGTCCAAATTCCTGGGCAACTGTGTGCCTCTGTATTAGCAGCACCAGAACTTTTGGACAGGCATGGTCTCTTCATCTACAACGGTCTAAAGCCTCAAAGCAAGGCAGATCTCAAAACTGGGCGCGGGGTGCCGTGAGAATCTGATGGCTGGCATTAACGATCATAACGGACAAGGCATTTTTATACTTATTAAGTGACAACACTTAGTTCAAGTGGCAATTTAAGGTTTTGACTAAAGGTTGATAATTAAAGACCAAGGAAGCAGATCGTTGCCATGATAATGTGGAACACAATCTCTCCTGCTTGTTGTCCCTCTCTTGAAAGGGAAGGGTGATCGCCAAGAAGGCAACTACCGAGAGGTGACGTTGCTCTCAGTGCCGGGCAAGGTCTTGCGAGGATAATAATTATTGATGGGGTTCGCCACCATCTGCTTGAGCACCAGCATCCAGAGAAGTCAGGCTTTACACCAAAGAGGGCAACGATTGACCGTATCCTTGCTCGTTGGGTCCTCACCGAACGTAGATGAGAGTTTTGACAGGGGCTGCTTGCAGCCTATGTTGATCTCTGGAAAGTGCTTGATTCAGTGAATCGAGATGCCCTCTTGAGAATTCTTGGTCTTCGTGGGGTGCCACCAAAACTGATAAATCTGATGTCTGAACTATACTCTGGTGCTAAGAGATGTGGTGATACCATCTCTGACTTATTTCCAGTTGGTACTGGAGTTCTTCAGGGGTGTGCACTGGCCCCCACACTTTTCAGCACTTGTACGGACTGGATTCTGGGAAGGATGTCGGAGAGATCAAGCTGTGGTGCATCGTTTGGGAGTGTCAAAATCTTTGATCTTGATTTCGCAGATGATGCAGTCATCTTTGCGGAGACTCAATATCCATTTGGAGGCCCTTGAGGTGCTGAATGAGGAGTCAGAGCCACTGGGATTACGGGTTTCCTGGGTTAAAAACTAAGATCCAGGCTTTCAATGACACCTTGTATGCTGCTATCCTGTACGTACTTGTTTGTGGTGAGGATGTTGAGGTCACGGAGAGATTCACTTCCCTTTGCAGTCAATACCGGCTACGACCGGGTGGCGCAATGTGATTACACATTTAATCGAGAGAACTTCTCGCACCCTGGAACCACCTCCTCCAGATATGCTACCCAGACAGCAACCATACTTGGTAACCTTTAGGCAACATGCAAAATTGTTGGATTTGTCAGTCGATTTTGAAAGCATATATAAAAACAAACAAATAATACAGAGCCACTTTTATAGTATAGACTATTAAGACTATGATTGCAATGGCTAATTAATATTTCTTCATCGTTGCTGAGGTTGATTCCAATAAAATGTGACTTTATCATTATGGTAGTGTGAGGTAATCAATGAAAGTATGTTTAGTGCTCCATCGTTACAAAATAAGGCAATTTCTGTATGTGGTATGATGTTTGTGCGTATGTACGCATGATGCCAATTAGCAAAGTTGGAGGAGTTCAGATAAGTTTTTATACAAACATCAGATAGCGCATGATATACCCATTGGACACATTCATCCATCTACCGATCCATATATGGATTAATTTTAATCGAGTTCACCATAACCTCTGCTCGTAAGAATGGTTGGTGACTGATAACAATGATGAAGGAGTCACCTGGTTGTTGAAACAGTTGGTACACAGGGCTGTTTACATTTGCATTGTCTTAGCTGAGAAAAAGATGGGGGAAACAACAGGAAGGGGAAGAGAACCCCAGGAGCACAGAGCAGAAGGCTGCTCCATTTGAACTGCTCGCACTGTGTGGAAAAGCCTGTCTCCACCCAGCGGTCCACACCCTTTCCTCTTCCTCGCAGGCGTTATGGGTGGGCTTGAGCCAATTTAACCAGGTGCAACGGGCTCGGTTCCTGCTCATGGCTCGTACCACCTCCACTAACTTCTGCTGCATTTGCTGGACACTTATTGACTCTACTACCCACTTTGGTCTATCAAATATGGAGTGCCTAAAGGCCCTAAGCTAAAGGCATAGGCTAAGTAAGAAACCTGTCATCGTTGGTTTATGGTGCGTTATGTCAGGTAGTGGGTTATGGTTTTTGTTTTTTACTGATTTACTGCTTCCTTGTGTTTCCTTCCTCCATGCCATTTTCTTAAATGTACCTGGTCTCGGCGGTGAATTGTGGTTTGTCGTAGTTCTCACTGAGTGATTAGGAGACCCGTGAAGGATAATCGACCAACGTTTGTTCACACCACACTTCCTGGATTACATCGCACGTCAGGTTCGCTCGGCCTATTTGCATATGATGGGCGACACCTAGTCGGTGTAACGCTGGCTGATTCCAACTTCCAATCCATTGGTAGTATCGCGACATTAGCGCAGTTGATGTGGTGGAAAGACCCAGAAGCGGTCGACTCCTTATGGTCACATTAAAGTGACGTGCGGATTTGAATCAGGCAACTGGATGACTGGGACGCGTACCAATATTGTGATGCAAACCACACTTAGGGTCCATTGAGCTTTTTTCTGAAAGGTCCAGAATACTTTTTTTTAGGGACAAGTTGCAGTTGTTGTGAGAATTGCAATAATTGACCAGGAGGCGTCTTGTTCGTAATATCGGCCACCAAAGGCTCCCTGCCGTGGCCTGAGGTTAAAAGGAACGAAGTTGGCGATTTGAAGTCAAACACTTGAAAATCTACATATAAAGTGAGCACTTTAGGTCAATTGTACCCAGTAGTCATAATAATGGAAATCTGTTACATCTATATATATATATATATATTATATATATATATATAATATAATATATATATATATTATATATTAATTTTTTTTTTTTTTTAAAAAGACATTTCAAAGGGACTTTCATCTGTTCTGTTCTTTCTTCTTTCGGCTGCTCCCATTAGGGTCGCCACAGTGGACATCCGTTATGATCCCGCATAATTGATTGGCAACAGGTTTTACGCTGGATGCCCTTCTTGACGGCAACCCTGGTCGCCTATTACGACACAGGGATATATCATCATTATAATATATATATTTTTTAAAAAAAGACATTCAAAGACTTCCATCTGTATAATGTCAATATCAGTGTTTTGCCCAATTAATTTTTGATCTGCCTTTATGGGCTACATTCCGTGTATGTTTTTCGATGTAGATGGGACAGCGAGCGGCGATCGTTCAAGCTATCTCTGCTTTTCATCAATTATCACGTCTTTAAAATCCCAATTGCACAGCGAATGCGATCGAACAACAGCTATATGTACGCATAATTATAAATGTTAAGTATTTGTGGATTATTAATCTGGTGTTTTGTTTTACTTGAGTCTTTTTACATGTATTTGGATCCAAATATGGTGTATGGCTCACTTTATGTTTTCCGCTTTAAACACCCACTAGAAATAGAAAAGGACCGAAAGGAAGAATCGAAACCGGGGCTATATGTAACACAATGAAAAAAAACGAAAAAATAAAAAGAAAAAGACAAACCGTTGAAAGAGAGAAAGAACACAATCGTATAAACGCATCAAATAGACCAAAGGAACAAAGCACAAACCAAGGATTTGTGGATGTGGAAGCCATTTTCACGGATCATGTCAGTGTAACCCGAGACTAAGCTCAGCCTCTGAGACTCAAGGCAAAACCCGAGCATCGGTTGGCAGGGACTCAGCAAACTCACCACTAAGTAAGTGCTTAAGTTGAAAGTAGGAAATGCTTTTAAATTAATTTTGAAGGGTTTAAAATAAAAACAAAAAGTAAGGGAAACTTCCATCAAGTGTGTGTATATCTCGAGGAACCGAATCAGAAGACATTGCAGAAAAAGGATGCGGGCCGAGTTACAGGCACATTGTAATTTTAAAATTTATGTTAAGATGTAATTTGTCCTATTTGCAACTGTGACCACAAAAAGTTGGGAACTGACTAACAGGTTTAAAATGTAACGGCCCTTTTTCAAAGATACCTCTTAAAACTACTATTTCGATATGCTTGAATAACCATACATCTTCAGCAATGTCACTGTTTCATCTGATGTCAAATTTATTTTTATTGTTATTATTAATATTATTATTATTATTATTGAAATGCAGAAATATGCAAACTGACAAGAATAAGTTAATGAGGCAAAGGCTGATGGGACCAAATGCCAAACCCCAAAGACAAGGGAACTCCAATGTAAATGGCTATTTTGAGTTGAAATATCACTAAAGATTGCTCACTGAATCAAACAATTAGGATAAAATATGTAAAATGGCTTAAAAGAAACACGTGACCACCTGAGGACCAGAGACCAAAGATCAAATTGAAATCAAACGCGTTAAAATAATGGGAAATATTCGAGACAATGCAAAAAAAAAAAGAATCAAATAAATATAACTAAGATTGTTAATATATACACAAGTTGGACACTTTATTCAGAATGCATCTTTTACACAAAATGCAATTTTACAAGTAACAATTTAAACAACATGCAAAACAATTTTATGGACAATGTCCACTGTCATATTTCACTGTTTCCCCATTCTAGTTCAATTTCATGACTTGTAACTCACTCCCCACATTTAGGTTCATAATTAACACATTATGCCTCCATTTTAGTCATGTTTTGCGTTCTGAAAAACCGCATGCCTCCACGGACAATGGCACCAACATGCAGTGATCCCCAGACAGTTTTTCATTAACATACGTGCAGTTCAGACCTTTCCCCTCATGTCTAATGGGTAACGGGACGAGGGCTGTGTGGAATCTCATGTTCGGTCTGAATTATACTCCTTCTTCCTTCCGCCATCACAAGCAGAGCCGCCCGATCATGGTACGTATGAAGTGCCTCGCGAGACCAAAAAAAGCATCAACCACCACTGATGAAAAACCCTGCTAAAGATACTGTTGTCTAGGAGAATAGTAAGAACCATACAACTAAATCCTCGCCGAAAGGAACGCGGCAGAGCGTACATCTTTTGTTCGGGTCTGCGTGTGGGTTTAACAAGCGTCTTACCATCGCCTTCGCTCGCCACCGCAGCCACCAACTATCTCCTCCAGATGCAGAGATTGTTCTCGTACCTCGCCTCAATGCAGCCAGCCACCAGCAGAGGTATCGCTGTACGGGCCGGATTGCTCGGGCCGCAAGCTTCGCGTCGGACGAAGCAAGCACATTGATAAGCCCAACCAACGTGCGCTCGCGGCGGTGCCCGAGCGGGCATTGCGGGGCGAAGCGCGCCTCGGCCAGTCGCCAAGTCACGGCCCGGAGTTCGGTGCAACGAGATTCATATCGCGGGGTTCGGAGCGAGACGATTCCGCCAGCTCGGCGATGTCTCGGCGGATGTAAAATACAGGCTGCTTCCGGACGTGGCGGCCGGGTCGCACGGTAGCCGGGGTCCAATGGGAGCGCCGGATTCGGGTGACGAACGCATCGCATCACCCCCACCCTGCACGATGGATCTTATAAAACGGACGGATCGCGAAGCCGTCCGTCGGAGTCATCCTCTTCCTTTTTGTCTAGCCTTGGATCGATCTCTGCATGCGCCTGCTGCTCCGCCAGTCCTGTCTGCACTCTGCCCACTCGCTCTCGATCTCTTGCCATCCTATCTCTGGAATCCCTACATTCGCCGTCTGGATCTGCCTACTCATTTGCCTGTCTCTTGACATTTGACTTCTACGGCTAGAGGCCTAACAGGCGAGGCTGATCCGCCTTCTACACCCACCCATCTGATTCCACCTGCCTTCTTGCATTGCTGACTCCGCCTTCTCCACCCACCCACTGATTCTGACTGCCTCATGCCGTGCACAAACCCAATCACCCGGCACGACCAAAGTTCTCCTCACGCCAGACGGTCTTGCCCTTTCTCTGGATCAGTGCACGCACTGCGCCGCACCGTAGCAAGCAAGAGACGATGCGCCACTCTCAAGAGGGATCGCTCAGCAGAGCGTCCCCCCAAACGTACTGGTAGTGCGGTCAGTCAACCGTGCAAGGTATTACGAGACGTTGGCCTCATCTCCTCTCCTTTCTTCTAATTAACTCCTCTTTATCGGGTGTTTGTTTGTGTGTGTGTGTGTGTGTGTGTGTGTGTGTGTGTGGTAGATGGCACAGTCCTACCTTTATGATTGTAGAAGTATATCGGTACAAGTCTGCCCTATGTCTGCTTTCGTAAGTTGCTTGCCTTGCTGTCGTACCTCACAATTAATATCCCTGCTTACACACAACAATAAACCCACTCATTGTGCGACAGCTTTTCCTCGCCTGCTGTAATAAATGATTGTGTAGAAATGTTCCCAGCTCGTTTTTGTCTTTTCTTTCATTGATCAGCATGGTACGTATCCTAGCTTAGCCAGTACGTCCTTGGCAGTGTTGCTCGGCTGCATATGACCCGGTTTGGACAAACGTACGAGGGCGTGTCCCACGTAATTAGGTCACATGACTAATTAGGTAACTGGTTAGACGGAGGACCCTAGGTCACGTGGATGAGTTATTGGCGTTCACGGTCGATTAGCGACCCGCCGCGTCACGGAGTTATCTGTGTGCGAGCGTCTCGATTCCAGAGAGTTCGTGGTGGAACCCGAGATAGCTTTCCCCCCTCGTGGTCTTCTCACCCCGACCCCCGGTCCGCAACAATATTTACATACTGTATATCCCACACATACCACATTGAGTCAAATTAACCCAAATCCCATATTTAGTCACATTCATACATATCCTCCCATTAGTCATATTTACATGCTGTAGCTCATATAATTTAGTCATATTACATGTTGTATATCAGCGAAGCGATGACAACAAATATGTTGTCATATTTACACATCCCCCACATTTAGTCTTATGTACATATCCCTCATTCATTTAGTTACGAGCAAATAAAACCGTCGGTTCGCTGACAGTGGTGTTGCCGGGGGGGAGAGGAGGGAGGTGAGGGAGAGAGAGGAAGCAAGGAGAAGGGGGGGGAGAGAGAGGAGGCAGGAGGGAGGGAAGCTAGGAAGGGGGGGGGAGAACTATGCCTCACCAAACATCACTATATACTGTGGGAGGGAGGGTGCAAGGAGGAGGTGAGAGTGAGAGAGGAGACAGCGAGACAGCGGAGAGAGCGAGAGAGCGAGAGCGAGAGCGAGAGGAGGAGAGAGAGAGAGAGAGAGAGAGAGAGAGAGAGAGAGAGGAGAAGAGAGAGAGAGAGAATGAAAAAAAACAAAAAAGGTGAGGGGTGGAGGTGGGGTTAGCAAAGACATTGACATGTGTATGCTAAATTGCGAACACACACACACACACACACCACACACACACACACAAAAACAAACTCATGTCAGAACAGCTGTACAACAACAACACAACAGAGTTTGTAAGTAATCCCTGGCACATCTGCAAAACTTTGATATCCCAGTTCCAGAAAATGTGGGAATATGAACCAAAAGCAATCAGTGAAAACATGGAAGTGCCACTCACATACAACCTAATGATCCCATTGAGTGTGAACATCGAAAACAAAGCATTGCGACCAGATATCATACTTCGGAACAAAAAAGAGAAGAAGGCATTACTGATTGAGATGTTAATACCAGTGATTTTTAATGTCGTGAAGAAACTTTAGTCCATCACGGATGATGAGGTGGGAGTGAAATTTCATCGGAATTGCGTGTGTAGTTTCTGTGAAAAAAGCAAATACATATTTTGGAGAGCAACCCCCCCCCCCCCATAGACCCTCCTATATCCCATATTTTTTAATGTCATGAAGAACTTTGGTACATCATGGTTGGTGAATATGGTGGTCAAGTTTCATCGGAATTGCATGCGTAGTTTCTGAGAAGAAAGCAAATGCATATTTTGGGGGGCAACCCCCTTAAACCACCAACCCATATCATAGTTAGGTACAAAAAAGAGAAGACAGCATTGCTGATTGAGGTGTTAATACCAGTGATTTTGACTAAACGATGCAGAAATCAAGAAAAATGACCAAATACGAAGACCTCAAGAATGAAGTGAGAAGATCCTGGAGCTGAAGAATGCCAAAGTTGTACCAGTGATAGCTGGAGCTACAGGAATGATGACAAAGAACCTCAAAAAGATATTAAAACATAGGAGCAATAGCTCTGGGCGCCCACTGGTAGTGGCTGGATAAGTTAACCAGGCAACCACTGGTTGGCATGGATGACCCACAAAATATATAATGGAGAAGAAAGTAAATACCGATAGATTTTTTTTTTAATGCATGAACAAACTTTGGACATCGCGGATGATAAGGTTGTGGTCAGTTTCATCGAAATTGTGTGTGTGGTTTCAGAAAAGAAGGCAAATACATATTTTGGGGGCAACCCTCCCTCCCCCAAAGACCCTCTTTAACCACAATTTTTTAATGTCATGAACAAACTTTAGTACATCATGGGTGCCCAACTGTGTCTGCGGACGTCCTTCTGCAGTTGGGTTACTTTTTATTTGGAGGTTGGTGGCAGGATTTGCATCCGGCCACCGTAAAACCCCAAAAATCTGAAAACCCACTTCGTGGGATACCTCCTGTGTCGCTGACCTTGCAGGGCAGCTCACTGGATGACGGGATTGGGGCAAAGCCTTCGCGACCCCAATCTTTGATGATAAGAGGGAAACCACGGGGGCAACCTTCCCGGGTCAGATTGTGGAAGTGTTGTTGGGGTGGTGCTGAGGTGTCGTCCACCAGATGGCAGTCTCCTTGGGTGATCACCTGTCTCTGTTTCAGCTGAGCTCAAGCGTTTGGACACCGGTATTGCAGCATTTTCTGATGTTCGGAGACCGGATTGCGGCGAGATCATGGCGGGTGGTGACACCTACTATTGGTCTGGTCGCTCTGATGGTTACCGTGCCCAAGGAGATGCTGTAGCCATGTCCAATAAGCTGACTCCAATGATAATAGGGTAACACCGATCAACAAGCGTATTATGAGACAAAGGATTCGTCACTCCTTGGGTGTCATTTCCCTGGTCTCTGTACATGCTCCGACTGAGGTGAGTGATCTCCGTGAAGGATGCATCTATGCCATCCTCAAGTATGTCATTGATCAGTGCCCCATGCAAGATACACTTCTAGTCTTGAGGGATTTCAATGCATCGACTGGAACTGAAAGGGATGGTTATGAGACGTGTGTTGGTCCCATGGGTCTGGAACTGTGAACCAGAATAGCACAAAGTTCCTTGACTTTGCAAGAGTCATGGACTTCGGGTGGCTGGTTTATGGTTTCAGTGATCACAGGTCATCGCTGGACTTGTGATTCCACACTGACGGCGTGGCAAAGGAGATTGACCATGTGCTCATTGATGGTCACTGGAGGATGATCCAGAACTGCAGTGTCTACCGGAGTGCTCAGTTCCTCATACTGACCACAGGCTTGTGTATCAACTCTGAAGTTTGCAGCTTAAATCCAGGAGAATGTACTATCCCAGCCTAGGCTGGATGTTGGTAAGCTCAAGGATGAGAGGGTAGCTGAGGAGTTTGCGAACCGGCTGAGTGGAGATTTGGGGGTTCTGGGTGCTTTGGGGGATCATGAAGAGTTGTGGAGTGCTTCAAGACCACCGTCCTTGATGTTGCCGGTAGATGTCTTGGAACTCACCACAGGGCGAAGAAGAATTTTGTCTCTCAAGGAACATGGATACCATTGACCAGAGTCGCAGGGCCAGGCTGAATGACAGAGCGAAGCTGTTCAGGGAGCTGAGGCGTAAAATTGTACGCGCACTAAGGGTGGACAAGGAGGCCAATGTGCGAGGAATCTGTGAGGGGTAGAGCATCACCTGTGGTCAAGTGATTCTCATCCTGCTTACAGGGGAATTCACGCATTACGTTCCTCCAAGCCTGTCCTTGGTGTACTGCAGTTAGATTAGAGGGTTGAGGGCTCTTGACAGAGGAGTCCGAAGTGAAGGCCGGTTACTGGGCTGGTTACTTTGAGCGGCTGTACCAGGCTGATCCACCAGCTGTCGAGTTGGATGTCAGGGGTGTTACAATCCCCATTGTGACCCTCCAATCAACCGTGGCCCACCTTTGTTTGTGGAAACAGGCTGCGGTGAACGGTTCAAATGGGGTGAAGCTCCTGGGATTTGTGGCATCCATGGTGAACTTCTCAAGGCTGGTGGAAATGCTGTACTCGTGTCGTGCATGCAGTTCTGTGCTCTGCCTGGAACACAGGCATCATCCCAACTGACTGGAAGGAACTTGTTGTCCTCTCTTGAAAGGGAAGGGTGATCGCCAAGAAGGCAACTACCGAGAGGTGACGTTGCTCTCAGTGCCGGGCAAGGTCTTGCGAGGATAATAATTATTGATGGGTTCGCCACCATCTGCTTGAGCACCAGCATCCAGAGAAGTCAGGCTTTACACCAAAGAGGGCAACGATTGACCGTATCCTTGCTCGTTGGGTCCTCACCGAACGTAGATGAGAGTTTTTACAGGGGCTGCTTGCAGCCTATGTTGATCTCTGGAAAGTGCTTGATTCAGTGAATCGAGATGCCCCTTGAGAATTCTTGGTCTTCGTGGGGTGCCACCAAAACTGATAAATCTTATGTCTGAACTATACTTGGTGCTAAGAGATGTGGTGATACCATCTCTGACTTATTTCCAGTTGGTACTGGAGTTCTTCAGGGGTGTGCACTGGCCCCACACTTTTCAGCACTTGTACGGACTGGATTCTGGGAAGGATGTCGGAGAGATCAAGCTGTGGTGCATCGTTTGGGAGTGTCAAAATTTTTGATCTTGATTTCGCAGATGATGCAGTCATCTTTGCGGAGACTCAATATCCATTTGGAGGCCCTTGAGGTGCTGAATGAGGAGTCAGAGCCACTGGGATTACGGGTTTCCTGGGTTAAAAACTAAGATCCAGGCTTTCAATGACACCTTGTATGCTGCTATCCTGTACGTACTTGTTTGTGGTGAGGATGTTGAGGTCACGGAGAGATTCACTCCCTTTGCAGTGTATTTCATGTCTCTGCTGGCTGTGAGCCAGAGGTCAACAGACATCTGGGTCGGCCTGGGGAGTATGGATTCACTCGATCATGGGGTGTGGCGTTGCCGGTACCTGTGCGGGAGGACAAAGTCTGAATCTTCGGTGC
>CM068956.1:159564704-159577440 GCA_035128595.1 Eptatretus atami | reverse complement strand
CTCTGTGGACATGTGGCTCATTTTCCTGATGCTGATCACCAGATTCTCTCAGCGAGGGAGCTTCGTGAGTGGAGGAGGCCAATGGGCCGACCACGTGCCTTGTGGTTGCAGCAGGTTGATCAGCATATCAAGGAGATGGGGATGGGCCACTCATCTGCCTGGGGGATGGCCAGACGGAGGCCCTTGGAGCATCGGCAGAAAGTAGACGCAGCGACGAAGCTGCTCCGGCGCATGCTCCCATACATGACCTGACCTGAAAATGGTGGTCACGTTTCCTTGGAATTGCGTGTGTAGTTTCTGAGAGAAAGCAAATGCATATTTTGGAGGCAACCCCTCTTAAACCACTTTAGAGCCCGATTTTTGTAATGTCATAAACGAACTTTGGCATGTTGTGGGTGATGAAGTTTGTAGTGAAGTTTCATCGGAATTGGGTGTATCATTTGTGAGAAGAAAGCAAATACCTCTTTGGGGGGGGGGGGGGGGCTACCCTATAACCTTCCTCTGTAGACCCCTTCAGACCCCGTTTTTTTTAATGCCATCATGGGTGATGAAAGTTGTGGTCAAATTTCATTGAAATCGTTTGTGTAGTTTCTGAGATGAAGTTGCAAATATTTGTGGACGGATGGACGTACTGATCAGGCGATCCTCGGCCATCTAGTTTTCTGGGGTCTGAAGCTGCCATGTTTTTTGACCTGCTCAACCTTGCCTTGACTTGGAACAGGCCGCAACGATTTCTTCATGATAGTTTATTTTTTTTTCACTTTCTTCACTCATCTTACCGAATGCCTGTTCATCATAGCTACAAATCGCTGGGTGCATTGCAATGCTTAAATAAACGCCCGAGACGTCAGCGTTCGTTGCTTTATTTCATTTCCGTACATGCGATCACCACGAGTATCTCTTAAACTAAGGAGAATTACAACATTTAAGTTAAAGAATCGAACATACAAGTGGTTCCGACTCCTAGAAAAGTGTTCATTTGTCCAATTCGGACATATTTGACATTTCGGGCATCTCCAGGAGGTGAATGTTTAATATGACCGTTCGGTGATTGCTAATTGCGTGCCAAATGAGCAGTTTCTTCTCAACCGTTTTGTTGGAGTGCTTGAGCCAGAGCTTCACAGTATTCTCAGTCACTGAATACTGTATTTAGATCGATTTGAACAAAGTTCAGGGTCAACACATTTTCACTCATTACCCTCGGTATGGAGAACCCAGATCACGTCTTTCACACTGTGTCCGAGAGTTGGCGATCCCCTGGTCGGGCATTCCGGATACACTTTGTCAATTGAGCTGGAAGCACCATCAACTCTGCAAACCGGTCTTCAAATTCATAGAGGAAACAGGGCGAACAGTATAAAGTCCCGAGCATTTTTCATCTTATTTTTTTTTGTGTTTCGCTGTAGCCGATGAGTTTGGGTGCGTTGCACTTATAGAGCCTCGTGACTCTGATAATACCAGTAAACATAAAAGAATAATAAGAAGAAGCAGAAGTAGTAGTTCAATGCTACTCGCCTGCGTTGGCCACGTGTTGTTCTGTGGGGCAATAGGGGGTGGCTGCCTCGCTGAAAATGTGAAATTTTGTTTTCCACGACGTTTCCCGTTTCTGTTCTTCCATTATACAACTCGTCACTTTGGCATCGATAAATACAAATAAAAATTTAACGTTTCGCTTTTAAAAGTTTCTTCAAACGTTTTGTGCATTGCGTGGTAAAGCCACTTGGTGCGCGTTCTTCAACATTCAATTGCGATACCATGGTTCCACACTGGAGGTAGGAAGGCAAAATAAATTTTTTGATCACAATGAGAAAAAATATATTTTCAGTTCTGAAGTAAGGAATCACCACATCACGGCAGGAAAGCCGAGCGGTGTATGCATGCTCACTCTGTGCAGCCAGGATTCAAATCCCAACCGAGCTCTAAACTGCCCTCTCAGTGTTTCACAGGCCGGGTGATTCATCACTGTGAATGTTGTCTCTTGGATGGACGATAAACTGGGCATCACATCTGCCAGAATTCCTTACCCCTCTGTGTACCAACCCTATCCCCTCTCTCCGACCCTTCCCCTCTCTCTCCACTCCTCTATCACTCCCTCCCAACACTCCCCCATGTTCCACCCCTGTTGAGGGGACTGCAGCATGTACATATCAGATTCGGAGCCGACCGGTGGGGAACAAAGGTCGCTGCATGTACGAGCTGTTGGTTTTCAATGCTCCCGCCCCAGGTGTGTGTGTGTGTGTGTGTTTGATTGGTATCTACATATGCGGGTTTCAGAATGTGGAATGGAGTCCTCCCAGGGTGGGCTCAAAGTATCTACCTTCATTTCAGTAAGGGGTCACGATATTACGGACCAAGCTGTAAAGTTTTGTGTTGTCGAAGTTTTGCGCCGAGGGCTCTCTTAAGGATCGTCGCTGAGCCCCGGACAGCTTCCAACTGTAGTTCATTTGTAATAATATTCCCAGGGATGGTTTTATAGCTCACCTGTAAAGTAGTTCTGGGGAGCTTACTGGATGGCGCGTCGTCCGTCCGTCCGTCCTCAAATACTTGCAACTTCTTCTCAGAAACTACACAAACGATTTCAATGAAATTTGACCACAACCTTCATCACCCGTGATGGCATGACAGAAAACAAAACGGGGTCTGAAGGGGTCTACAGAGGGAGTTTACGGGGGGGGGGTTGCCCCCTCAAAGAGGTATTTGCTTTCTTCTCAAATGATACACACAATTCCAATGAAACTTCACTACAACTTTCATCACCCATGACGTACCAAAGTTTGTTCATGACATTAGAAAAATCGGACTCTTGGAGGTTTAATGGGGGTTGTCCCCCAACATATGCATCTGCTTTCTTCTCAGAAGCTACACACATAATTCCGATGAAACTTGACCACCATCTTCACCACCCGTAATGTACTAAAGTTTGTTCACGACACAAAAAAATTGAGGTCTAAGGAGTTCTACAGGGGGGTTGCTCCCCAAAATATGTATTTGCTTTCTTCTCACAAACTAAACACACAATTTAGATGAAACTTGACCACAACCTTTATCATCCGCGATGTACCAAGGCTTGTTCATGGCATAAAAAAAATCCATAGGTATTTACTTTTTCATTATATATTTTGTGGGTCATCCATGCCTACCAGTGGTTGTCTGGTTATCTTATCCAGCCACTACCAGGTGAGTGCCCAGGGGTATTGCCCTCACGTTAAATATCTCTGTGAGGTTCTTTCTCATCATTCCTGTAGTGCCAGCTATCACTGGTACTGTACAACTTTGGCATTCTTCATCTTCCAGGATCTTCTCACTTCATGCTTGAGGTCTTGGTATTTGGTAATTTTCTTGATTTCTGCATTGTTTAGTCCAAAATCACTGGTATTAACACATCAATAAGCAATGCCGTCTTCTCTTTTTTGTACCTAAGTATGATATCTGGTCACAGCACTTTGTTGTCGATGTTCACGCCCGATGGGATCATTAGTTCGTACACGAGCGGTAGGTACTTCCATGTTTTCAGTGATTGCTTTTGGTTCATGTTCTCACAAATTTTCTGGAACTGGGACATCAAAGTTTTTGCAGATGTGCCAGCGGATTACATTATAAACTCTGTAGTGTCGTTGTGTGTACAGCTGTTCTGACATGAGTTTGTTTTTGTGTGTGTGTGTGTGTGTTTGGTCATTAAGCACAACATATATATTTGCTAACCCCACCTCCACTCCTCACCTTTCTCTCTTCTTTTTTTTTTACATACTCTCTCTCACACACACCCCCCGCCCACAGTGTATAACAACGTTTGGTGAGGCATCGCTTCCCCACCTCCCCACCCCCCCCACTTCCTCGCTTTTCCCCCATTTTATTTGCTAGTAATTAAATAAGGCCGGTAATTATCTTCAAAAGGGGTATTTTAATTAACCCAAAAACCCATTTCACTCTTGCACTTCCTTGGAGTTTTCTTAGTACGCATGCAAAGTTTCAGGCTGTTAAGTTTTATAGTTTTGGAGTTATGGAGGAGACACACTGACCACACACACACACACACACACACACACACACACACACTGACACACACACCACATGCACGCAGACGCGCACACACGCACACACACACGCACACCCACACACACACTGGTATAAATTATTATTATCATATTACCAGCACACATTGCTTTATTATTTTATTGGAGACCTACTCAAGAGGGATTTAACATCCATAAGTGAATAAGGATGGGTCAAATGTATTCCCTCTTAATAGCAGCGTACTCTAAAATTCTGCACCGCTTTGTGCTCAATAGAATGTGCATTAATTTTGTATGAAGCCTGTGGCTGCTGGTTGCATCATTGTTGGGAGTGTGGCCCACTGATGCAGTTCCCCATTTCGGTTAGAGCAGGAATTTGGAATTTGTTCAGGTTGCCGGCGATAGCTCGTTTACTTTTTGTAAAGGAAGCCATGGGATCTTTAATGCCCACTAAGTATAATACTGTTCGATGGGACACCCAGTTTAATGTCCATTGGAGGGATGGCACATGCACCGATACCTCACCCTGCCTGCGAGACACCAGAGTGACAGTTTATCGCTGGGCCGAGATGCAAACCCAGGCGAGACGGCTGAGAGGCGAGTATGTATACCCTTAGGCTATCCTGCCAGCCTGAAAGGACATTTGTTAACCACAATTCAAATTCCCATTTAATGTACATTTTAAAGGGGCCTTCCTAAGCATACAAAGGCAACCATGCTCATCTCGATCACCGGAGCTGCGTTTAACGGGCTAAAAGATTCTCATGATGGTGTCTAATAAACAAGTCATTGTTCATTCTCTCATGGATTATCTGTTTATAGGCTGTGCCCTGTTAGCCAGTCTTTCCTCACTCACAAATACATGCCCCAGTAGAGAGAGGATAATTGACTGCATTCTCATGCAGGGACAACAATGCAGCCACGTGCAGGGAGTAAAACAAAATCAAAGGCTGGAAATTCGTTTAACATCATCCTCATCATCAATGTCCCATATTTTTTTGCAGTATAGGTGTTGCCGAAGCAGTCAGTTGGCAAGGTTGATGCTGGGCGGTTTGTTGCCTTTTCAGCAGTCATAAGAGGCATTTGTAATTTTTTTTTCAGGATGTCGGCGATAACTCATCGCGAAAGACACCGAGGGATCTTTAACGTCCACCAACGACCAGTGCTGGTCGGCATGTGCTCCTGTTTAAATTCCTTATATGCAACAATTATACATCAACACCCGATTTATTTATTTATTTATTTATTTATGTGTTTGTGAGAAAATCTCAGTCTCAATCAGAGTAGACAAAAGGATTTCATAAAATGTCTTGTGTCAGAGAACAAGAACAACTAGAAAGAGGAGAATGTTACATTTTTCACTGAGGAGTTTCTCAAATGAGCATCTTTTGGAAGCTTTGTTCACAAATGAAATCGATCTGTGACGACTCGTTCCATATGTGAAATCAAGCAAAATAGCATTGTACTCATTGGAAAAGGTGTGGTGGTACCCCCCATCTTTGCTTTTTTGGCAGTTCCTGTGTAAGCGTCACAATATGGAACCATTCATTATTATTCTTCATTGCATTGCATGCAACTTACCGTGGTCTGGGACTGGCTTAGTCACTACAATAATTACAATTTAAATAAAAGTTAAAACATAAAAACTACACGGACCAATTTATGTCTTACATGTCACAATTAGTCATTTATTACATTTGCAATACTAGTTGCAACGAATGTTACCATGTTATTTTACAAATCAACGATTTACAGAATCCCACGATTGATTTTTGGCACTTTTTTGTTTATTAATTGTTTTTTTATATATAAAGTCAAGGCTCATGGAGGAGCTATAACATCGAATGGATCAGGACTTAACAGAACAAAGGAACAGTAGAGAGAGAAGGGGGAACACCAACAACAGGGTTGATTGACAAAATAGAGGGAGACTTGAACAAATAATGGATGTGGAGAAGAATGAGGGCTAGTGGAGGACAAGATGGATACAGAAGCAAACTCTCAGGAAGGAAAAACTTATTGAACTTGTGGTCGATTTGTAAATGTTGATTGGTGTTATCCATGCTGATTGGCAGTGAAGCTGATCACGATTCTGATAACATTGCTGGGCACATCTCAGTTATAGTTATTGAAATTTCAGAAGAAATATATATATCAGGGCACGTTTAAAAAACACATGACGAAAAATAATATATTGGAAAAAGAATAAAAAATTAATCGGAGAAGAAGGGGAAACGGAATGCAAAATGCTCGACAAAGCAAGCTCAAAACATTAGGCTCGAGACCCCGTGGGATGCTTTGACAGTGGGCAACAATTTCTTGTTAATTATCAGTGAAATATTGTAGCTGATGTTATTTCTGGCAGGTTAATGATAATGTCACTTTATTAATTAACTCAGGATGTTTTTTTTTCTTCAATACAGCGATCTAGGGTTCATGGAGGAGCTTATACATCAGACAAACATAGAAGAGGAACACATTAGTTATGCCATCCAACCGTCAATATTTTTGCATTTGACATTAGTGTTAAATTTGTTTTCATCCCGAGTGATGATTCTCGAACACAAATGTACAACGAACAGGCTGATGCCATGTCTCTTTGAATTGATTTGGAAAAGATCACGAACTGTTCAACCACGTACTTAGACCGACAGTCTGTAAGTTGTACACTCTCACGGTGTAAAAACGATTCCTGGCAAATCTCATTTCTTTTTTTCTTTCTGACGTTGGTCGAAGGCAGCTCATGGAGGAACTTGTACATAAATCACAAGCATGATGAAGACGTTAGTAGACATCGGTAATGTGCATTACAAGGGCATCGGTAGTCAATGGACAAACGCATCGAGTATATGGGATCTGAACCTGTATTCTGAGCATCCCGAGTCAGGAGATCAGGTGAGAATGCTAAACAAGCCAACCCATAAATTTTTGAAATGGTCTCAAGCTCCTTGGCTTCACCAGTATTCATAACCTTTCTTGGGTTAACCATTTCTCGTAACTCAAACTACCTAAGCTCCATTCCTTTCTTGTCTTTCCTCTGCTCTGCATGGTTTTGTTTTGTTTTGCAGGTAGGGCCTCGGATTTATGACTATACCTTGTAGGTAAAGATTAAACATGTCACCTCGAACTTCTGGACCCAATGGAGTTTAAAGCCTTCTTAGCTATCTGTATCACTCCAACCAAAAACAATGGCACACTCATCAGGGAACACACTCCTTATCTTTCTCCACAAATCCACGCCGACTGCTCACCTTCACTCATTTGCTCGTATACGGAGCACCTCCTTGCATCTGTCCAATCTCAAAGTACAAGCTCATTTATCTTACTCTCACTAGTACAAGTCTGTTTGTCTTTTCTTTGGCAGATTGTGATGTTAGTACATACGCCTTTCATCTTTTGTCATTTGGTCTTTCCACAAACCCCAACATCTGTATACAAGAATGCACAGATGAGATTGAAACATCACTCCTTGAACAAACTAAGAAACATGCATGCAGCACCATCTGAATTCCTAAATGATAGAATTGAAAAAGGCGCAGTCATAACGTGACTCATCGCCAAGCAACAGCAGTCATACAACAAGCTCCTCATGTTTATGCAAGTCGATGCGACAACAGCAATAATGTTCTGTTACGAATTCTGATCACACACACACACACACACACACACACACACACACACTCATGTCCGGCAATCATGAGCGACCAACGACAGGACCTGTTATTAAATTGTAAGGTCCTGGTGAATATTGAACAGAACACGTGTTAACACGACAATACCCGCACTCCATGTGTGTTATTACATGGATGTCTGTGCTCTGTTGGCCACGAAGTACTTTCGGCCCATTGACCGAGTGCCTGTCCAGCACTCAGACAGGCTAATGGCTTCACGCCCTTACCATGGGAATCAGGACTGGCTCCAAAGTGCTGTTGGTTGCTTTTTAAAGAGTTAACCTATACAGCTCAAAGGTTCAGGGTTGCCCCTGCAAGCACAGACCTTACTTGTTAAATCACATATTATAGTTATTCAGATCCAACTTTATTTAAATTCCCTTTTGCACAACAGGAAAACCGGCTTGCACATGCCTCGTAAAATTACCCAACTGGATTCAGCTCGTGACATAACGACAGATCTCAGTTCTAAAACTAGCTCAAAGCCTTTCTCTAACCATCTCTCATGCTTGTTGTTAATGTGATATTAAGCCAAAGGCACTTCACAACACACCGCCATGTTTTCCACACCAGAGTTCAAGGCATATGGATGAGTGTACAGTCCTTCAAAGACAAAGCAAAATTAAACAAAAAGCATTTTTGGGAGGGGGTGGGGGTGATTCTGAATAAACAAGGGCAACGTAGGAGAATAAGGGCACAGTGTGGCAAGGATTATCAGCCCCGCTGGTTTGCGAGCCCGCTCGAAGCCCCCAAGAAAGCAGCCAAGGTCAAATGAAGCACACAATGCGAATTTCCCACACCCCGCCACCATGGCCTCAAACCGCCGATGAATTGTGTCTAAACACGGGGCTGTTGGACACTGCTATATGCCCAGCAGCAATGGTCATGCTCCGATACCATGACCACAGTCTGTGTGCTCACAAAGCCAGTTCAAATCCAACACTGTACTTTCAAAACCCCGTGCCATGACAATCCAATCGCCTGACCTTAGATTTGTCACGACAGTGACGTTGCTTTTACGATGCTACGACAGCGGCTTTCATTGTCTCCTCCATAGGACATGCCAGAGAATGCACTGCTTCATGTTACTGTACGACGATTTTACTACTTTGATGGTATTTCACCGCCTGAAGGCCAGAGGATAATCAACATACATTGTTCAATAAAGCAACAAATATGAATCAAGTTGCCATTGTTAAAAATTGCATGCGTCATTTGTATAAATCAAATAAGCTCTTTTAAGCAAATGCATTCAAAAGGAAGACTTCTCTGCTATGCACTGAAAGCGAACGTCACTATCAATGTGACATGCAGAGGCTAATATGCTTGTGCAGATCACGAATCACACTCGGGAGGTTGGCCCTTTCACGTCAGCAAGTCCAAATTCCTGGGCAACTGTGTGCCTCTGTATTTAGCAGCACAGAACTTTTGGACAGGCAGGTCTCTTCATCTCAGACGGTCTAAAAGCCTCAAACGCAAGGCAGATCTCAAAACTGGGCGCGGTGCCGTGAGAATCTGATGGCTGGCATTAACGATCATAACGGACAAGGCATTTTATACTTATTAAGTGACTAACACTTAGTTCAAGTGGCAATTTAAGGGTTTTGACTAAAGGTGATAAATTAAAGACCAAGGAAGCAGATCGTTGCATGATAATGTGGAACACAGTAGTTAAAAGCTCAGCATGAGAACAGCTATGAAGAACGTGGGTTCCGTGCATCGTTTTACTGCTCACGTTTTATGAGCTGTAAAGGGTTTGTTTGTTTTTTTGCAATCGATGGCAAGGTTTGTATCAGCAAAGGAAGATTTGCACTTTGATCCTCTTTTACAAATAATTCTTTTATTTTTTTATTCCTATACTTCTGGTTTGGCAACGTCTTTCATCGCTGTGATCTTGTGCAACTCCGAGCCTCCTCAAGAATTCCCAGCATCAGGGATGTGTCCAACAGCACGTTTTGAAGTCAAAACACACCAAAGAAACGGTTCAAAAGTGAAGGGACCACCAATTAGTCGAGATACACAGTAGATCCGACAACGTTTATGTTTGACGTTTCAGCACTGTATGAAGGAGCGAATAAAACAAGCAGGTGCTGGTACCTTCGTTTCTAAATATGGTAATTCCCAACACCTTTTTCTTATTATTTAATCACTGAAACGGTAGCTTACACATTGAAGAATTTACAGGTATTTGTGGATAGTGTTTCCTCCCCTTGACTTTGTTTTCCTCCTCGAGGTGGTGAGTTCGTTCACTTGTGGTGTGCTCACCACTTTTATGGGCCACCCTTAATAAAATCTAAGTTGACTATAAAGTGCTATCCAGGTGTAAACAAGTGATTGCATGTGAATATATGCCCTACTTTAATGGGAAATTAGCCATTCTGTCCTCTGTGCAATCATGTGGACATTGAAAATTGCATGGTGGTATAAGCTTTTGGGCCATCACCATGCCCAGAACCTATCTACTGAGTGTCAACATGCTGCAAGGAATTTGAGGAGGTTAAGGTTCATGTCTTACATAGATCTTTGTAGATCTGAAAAGGGCGGTAACTCTAAAACAACAAGAAGTGTTCTTCCCTCTTTCCTGTCGATTCTCCCCTTCCTCGCCGATTTATCTCCATTCATTTGGTCGTTGCTTTCGCAACTACACTCGAGTGCTTGCTCAAGATACACCCACTCAGTGGAAAAAAAAACATGGTGTGTACGCCTACATCTCGCCTTACAACCGAGAGGGTCTTCAGCTCCCAGAGGCCAGAGCAGTATACCAGCACCAGCATGCAATCCTTGCATGCTATTCAGTAACTCCAGCGCTGCAAAGCCGCAGCAGATGTACGCAGCTTTTCTCACAGCATTAACCTGTGACCCGCTTCCCATGACCCCACGGGCTGTCAATTATTAGCCCCAAATCATTGTGCACCGGTCGGCGCGCGCGGTCCCAGGAACACAACCCTCTTGCAGCACGCGATGACGCAGCCACGTCCAAGATAAAGCTAAAAATTTGACGCCATACGTGCTCAAGCTGACCAAGTTGAGGAGAGGCAGTCAAAACCCCTGAGAACGAGGGGCCGGCGAAGGCCTCGTTAGGCGCTCACGTTTAGGTGTGATGGGTTGAGATGGCGGCGCTGTGCGGCGGTGCATTTTTCATCTGCGGACATGCACTACGGCACGACAAAACCTGCTGCTCCGAACCAGCACGATGTACAATTCGACTCAGGTTCTGAGCAATGTGCGCTGTGAGCCAGGACGAGGCCCGTCATGTACGTTCAGTATCAAATACACAATGAACAAACTGATCCTATATATTGTATGGGCTTACAACAAAGGCCAGTAAACGATGCTTTGGATAGTGTAGAATATCAGATGAAATCACACAATTACATCAATATACATACATATATATACATACATATATCCATCAACATATATATATATATATATATGTACACATACATTATGCAATCAATATATATATATATATATATACATACATACATACATCAATATATATAATATACATATGTATGCATACATACGTATATATATATATACATATATACACATACATACATATATACATCAATATATATACACATATATACATCAATATATATATATATATCAACATATATACATACATGCATATATACATACATACATATATACATCAATATATATATATATACATACATATATATATATATATACATCAATATATATATATTTTATATACATACTATATATATACATCAATATATGAGGCCCCACGAGGAGGAGTGATGTAAGCAACATTTTTTAATGATATGATAATGATAGGCTCGGATGATAGGGTAAGGGTTAAAATAGTCTATATGGCATTAACTCCAAAATGGCCGATGTGTCCCTTACATCATTCCTCTCGTGGCACCTCATATATATATATATACATACATACATACATAATATATTATAAATGTATACACATTATACATACATACATATATACATCATATAATATATATATATATATTATACATACATATACACATCAATATAATATATATATATATATATATATATATATATATATATATATACATACATGCATACATACATACATACATACATATATACAAGCCGGTAGGCGGTGATGGGTCGCAGAGCATGGAAACTATAAGATATAGAGCAAAATGGATGTCATATAGCGGATAGGGCATCACCTTAAGATTATGCATATCAAATCTCATCCAGTTCCATCTACTGATAACTACTCGGTATCCATTTGAATGAAAAAGACCGAAAATGCGGTTTGAAATCGGAAATCCCCAAAGTCGAGGGGGTGCTGTGGGTGAACAAAGACCTAATCGAAAATCCGACTCGATCATTTGTGCACAATGTATTCCAGACGATTAGTGTGAATTCCATGACCATCCGACCATAACCCTAGGAGGAATAGCATTTGGCGCGAAGGCACCTCCAGCTCTCGCATATTATCGATTTTTGCACTAATTGACCTTTGACCCCTGACCTAAGCGAAATCGGTCAATATGTCCTGAGGCAAAGTTGTAGTACTCATTGAGTACCATGAACTGCAAATTTCATTCGTATCGATGCACTCACCTGGTCGCTAGGGGGCTTCAATTTTCGCGCATACCCTAATTGTAGGGGGCGCTGTGGGTAAAGTATTCCATATATCACAAAAACCGGAATATATTTGATAGAGCATCACCTGGAATCATTCGTGCCAAAATTCCGAACCCTACGTGGGATAATGGCTTTCGGAATTGATTCGCGTGAACGGTACCGATTTTGAAGGTTTTTCGGTTGTTGCTAGGGAACCAAAGCGTCCCAAGCAACCATCCAATTTCCAAAGCACTAGGTCATAGATGTACCTACCACCCGAGTTTCGTCAAATCCGCCCACGTTTACTACCAATTATGCTGATGAAAAACAAACAAACATCCAAGCAAACAGACAGAACACTGACAATAAGGGTCACCTATTTTGGCGACCCAATATATATTGTTGCGAATTCGCGCCCGTCGGCGTGCGAACGACCAGTGACTCGAATCGCGGCCG
>CM068956.1:159535007-159561804 GCA_035128595.1 Eptatretus atami | reverse complement strand
GCCACATCATTCATGCAAAGAAAAACCCCAGAAAAGGCAAGGGGGCAGAACTGGACCTCGTGGGTCGTTATAATTCACGGAGCTGTGGAGACCGCAAAAGCTCCGAGAGACCGCGCTGGTTACCTGTCGCCTTCGTGGCGACTCACTGGGCGCTCCTCGACGTCCCGTCCAACGGCAGCTGGCGTGACCACGGCCCAGGCCTCGTCGTGCGGCCGGTCGATTGGGCCTAGTCGACAACGCCTCAGAGGAACGAACGGGCCTTTGCTCTTTCAGAGTTGATGCTCTCTAAGAGCCCGCCCGTTCCTCAGCGTCGTTTGGACTGTCCCGGGGCCCGATCACCTCGGACCGTTATGCCGCTGGTTGGCGACTCCTCTCCGGCCTCTCTCCAGCGACCCACTGTTCGGCACGGCACGGCACGGCAGGCCGCGCTCCTAGCTCCAGTCTCCTCCGCTCCCCCAGCTCCTCACCGACTGCAGACTCCAGACTCCAGACTGACCCAGCTCCCAAGCGGCTCCACACAACTGCGCGCTTGCGTCTCTGCGCGCCCTTATATTGGATCCGTGAGGCGAGGTTTGATCTCCGATCTCTCACCTCTGACCCCCCGCTGGCTCCGCCTTTTGATCTTTGATCCGAATTGTCGCAAAGCTCGAGAGAGCGGACGTGGGTGAAATCATCGACCCCTCGACCCAACGAAGGAGTCCCGCTGGTGGCAGAGATGTTGTTCGTGGGGAATTCGAAGTGGCTGGCGCAAGGATGGCGGCGCAATGGAGATGAAGGTGAGGCATTGCTTGTTGTGGGTAGGCGGTGAGGGATGTCATGGTGGTCGTTGTGGAGATGGTTGATGAGAGCGATGTTTTCGTTGTGGAGAGGTTTGATGAGAGGTTGTTGAGGAGATGGCGAGGAGATGTCGTGGTTGGCGTTGTGGAGATGTGGTTGGTGGTGGTTGTTGTGAAGGCGGTTGTGGAGAAGGTGGCTGTGGTTTTTGAGATGCGGTTGGTGGTGGTTGAGAGGATTTGGTCCAAAATAAAGATAGCAAAAGAAAAACGGCTAACTGAAGATTCACAGCCCTGCACACGAATAATTGCCGTTAAACATCGTGGGAAAATCTATCTGAACACAGACTTATCGACATAACTGATCTCTGGGATACCTTTATGGTGTCCTGTGAATTTCCACAACCGTAACAATAATATATATATATAATATATATATATACAAACCAAAATGAGCACCTCTGACCCTGAATGCGACATGATGCTGATGTCATGGCATAAATTATGCACACAACACACACACACACACAACACCACACACCACACACACAACACACACACACTCTCTGCCCAGGTTAAGGCCTGCAGTGTCCTGTGTGTGTGTTATATATATATATACACCGATTCAACTGTGAAAGACGGAATCATAAAACAAAAAATCCTGAAAATCACATTGTATGATTTTAAATAATTAATTTGCATTTTATTGCATGAAATAAGTATTTGATCACCTACAACCAGTAGAATTCCGGCTCTCACAGACCTGTTAGTTTTGTCTTTAAGAAGCCACTCCCTTTCTCCACTCATTACCTGTATTAACTGCACCTGTTTGAACTCGTTATCTGCTATAAAAGACAGCTGTCCACACTCAATCAATCAGACTCCAACCTCTCCACAAATGGGCAAGACCAGAGAGCTGTCTAAGGACATCAGGGACAAAATTGTAGACTTGCACAAGGCTGGGATGGGCTACAGGACAATAGGCAAGCAGCTTGGTGAGAAGGCAACAACTGTTGCGCAATTATTAGAAAATGGAAGAAGTTCAGATAACAGTCAATCTCCCGGTCTGGGCTCCATGCAAGATCTCACCTCGTGGAGCCTCAATGATCATGAGAAAGGTGAGGGATCAGCCCAGAAACTACACGGCAGACCTGTCAATGACCTGAGAGAGCTGGGACCACAGTATCAAAGAAAACCATAAGTAACACACGACGCCGTCATGGATTAAAATCCTGCAGTGCACGCAAGGTCCTCTGCTCAAGCCAGCGCATGTCCAGGCCCGTCTGAATTTGCCATGACCATCTGGATGATCCAGAGGAGGAATGGGAGAAGGTCATGTGTCTGATGAGCACAAAATAGAGCTTTTTGGTTAAACTCACTCGCCGTGTTTGGAGGAAGAAGAAGATGAGTACAACCCAAGAACACCATCCAACCGTGAAGCATGGAGGTGGAACATCATTCTTTGGGGATGCTTTTCTGCAAAGGGACAGGACGACTGCACCGTATTGAGGGAGGATGGATGGGGCCATGTATCGCGAGATCTTGGCCAACAACCTCCTTCCCTCAACAAGAGCATTGAAGATGGGCGGGCTGGTCTTCCAGCATGACAACGACCCGAACACACCAGCCAGGGCAACTAAGGAGTGGCTCCGTAAGAAGCATCTCAAGGTCCTGGAGTGGCCTAGCCAGTCTCCAGACCTGAACCCAATAGAAAATCTTTGGAGGGAGCTGAAAGTCTGTGTTGCCAGCGACAGCCCTGAAACCTGAAGGATCTGGAGAAGATCTGTATGGAGGATGGGGCCAAAATCCCTGCTGCAGTCTGTGCAAACCTGGTTAAGAACTATAGGAAACGTCTGATCTCTGTAATTGCAAACAAAGTTTCTGTACCAAATATTAATTTCGTTTTCTGATGTATCAAATACTTATTTCATGCAATAAAATGCAAATTAATTATTTAAAATCATACAATGTGATTTTCAGGATTTTTGTTTTAGATTCCGTCTTTCACAGTTGAAGTGTACCTATGATAAAAAAATTACAGACCTCTACGTGCTTTGTAAGTGGGAAAACCTGCAAAATCGGCAGTGTATCAAATACTTGTTCTCCCACTGTATATATATATATATATATATATATATATATATATATATATATATAATAATATATATAACAAACGTATTAAGGATGAAAACATTAAACCAAATACATTCGGTAATTATTTGTGCCGTATTGAATATGGAGTGTTCAGGGGGACGAGTGGGGGGATGGGAGGGTTTAATGACTATGAAATAATAATACTTGTTTACACAGCCGTGCTGTATGTTATCGATCTGATAAATTTATGGAAATGAGGTATTGTCTGCTATTCACTGTGCGACGTCACAAACAGAATGGGGTCAGCACCGATTGCGAATTTTATAGCTGCATTATAGGGAAATTGGGAAGGATGGGATTATAAAAGGATGCCGATAGCAAAGAGAGTTTTACCATGTTATTTCCACTTCTTGGGTTATACAGGCTTGTGATGGTAATGGCTTGTGTCTGGCAGCTGAGCGCCGCAAAGCAATTACAGCTTGTAATGTATAGATGCATGATAGATAATTAAGCGGATACACATAATGGTAATGTTGGTCGTCGCGTTTCCAAACATTGACCAACTGACAGTGTCTGCAGTAACGTTTAAAGCTGTCTTGCACATTTTGTCTCCGTCAATTGAAACGCCAAATCCAGCTGCGAGAAATATAAAGTGAACCATCTTTTATAGGCCTACCATCCGTAGACTTATCATCTGATATAGGCCCACCATGATCTGTATGTAAACATACATACATATATATATATATATACATAATTTCTGGTGGTTATATTGATATGTTTACCCTGTATATTTCAACACGGTATATACTGTACAAATGTAAAAACCACCATTCCATGGGTGTTTGATTAGGAAACACAACTCATAATGCAACAGAAGCTCAGCATCAAAATATCGTCACTATTCCATCATAATTTGTTATAAAAGCACTTAAACAACCAACTTCTGTACTTGTACGCTAATAATGATAAATTATAGAAATATTTGATCTGTATGGAAATATATCAGCACGGGAACGTCATCTAAAGTGTTATGCACAAATGTTCACAAATGTCGACTGTTTCACACACATTGTCGAACAGATACAAATGTACACAAGTGCGTAAAGATTATTATTATTCCTCTCTATGCGTTCCATTGTTATTATTCGTAATACGTTTACAGCCATCATGAGAGCCATTACTATGGGAGCCATCACAGGTGCCTGTGGAACCAAGGAGGTGTGATGTATGGTATTAATGTTGTTGATTAAAACATCCAAAAAAAGCACATCAGGCATACCAGAAACAAAAAATGAGTCTGTTTGTATCATCGTGCTCATTGTCGGTCATGTGGATTTGATGAGCGCCATTTTGAAGACTGATATTTTTAAAATGTTGTCCGAATGGCGTGTGATTCGTGTTGAGACTCTGGTCGTGGTACAGGTGCATTGTCATGGGTACATGCAGGAAGCATATCCACCGTCATCATGCCAAATTAAAACTCGATACGAAATAATTATACAGAGTAGTAACAGGGGTACCTGGCATTGCCCAGTGCTGTTCTAATCCTGTTGGCATTTTGAAGAAATCAAATTTTGTGTTCTTTAAATATTTTTTTGTGGGGGCTGAAAACACCTCAATACACCCACTCAGGAATAGGGTCAAGGATCATTCAATATTACCTTTCACAAAGCTACAAGGGCTTAGGTACTATAGAGCAATTTTTTTTAATCCCAAAAAATAAAAACGAACTATTTTTCAAATTTTTCAAAAAATATTATTTGCCAAAAACACTTCCGGTCACTCACTGATGAACCTCTGAAATTTTGACAAAGATCCATATGGCCATCTCTGAGAAAAATGGCAACACATACAAACAGATAGACAGACAGACAGACAGACAAATATCTCTCTTGTAGTATCTTACTATAATTCACCGTCTGTCCGTCTGTCTGTTCCCAGGTACCGCAAAAACGGCTGAACCGATCACAATCATTTTTTGGGTGTGTCATCCTGGGACCCCTTGGAGTAAAATAGGCATAAATATAATAACATTACTCCCTTGATAGCTCCCGTAGGGAGCGGTTGCTTCTAGTAGATGTAATTTTTAATTTGGAGTTTTATTCAAAAGGATTAAAAACAACAACTTTGCTTACTATTTTCCCTGAAGTGATGTTATACGACTTGTTTTATACATATATATATATATATATATATATATATATATATATATATATATATATATATATATATATATACACTTACACAGTGTAAGCAATAAAAAACCGTGCTTCGTACGTAGGTAGATAATAAATAGAAGCTTTCTGATTATTGTCAAGCATCACCGACCTCCTGTTAGATATCAATTGAGGTTTGTATTTCACAGTTTACAGTTATATAAATTGCAACACAGTTTACAGTTATAGAAATTACAATACTGTTTACAGTTATATAAATTACAATGCTGTTTATAGTTATATAAATTACAACACAGTTTACAGTTATAGAAATTACAATACTGTTTACAGTTATAGAAATTACAATACTGTTTACAGTTATAGAAATTATCGTACCGTTTACAGTTATATAAATTACAACACAGTTTACAGTTATATAAATTACAACACAGTTTACAGTTATAGAAATTACAATACAGTTTACACTAATAGAAATTACAATTTTCAAATGTTAGATATCAATTAAGCCTTTTATTTCATAGTTTACAGTAATAGAAATTACAATTTCAAAATGCTAGAAATAAATTGAGGCTTTTATTTCATAGTTTACAGTTATAGAAATTACAATACAGTTTATAGTTGGAGAAATCACAATTTTCAAATGCAAGATATCAATTGAGGTTTGTATTTCACAGTTTACAGTAATAGTAATTACAACACAGGGTTTTCAATTACATAAATTACAATTCAGGGTTTACAGTTGGAGAAATTACACTACAGGGTTTTCAGTTATATAAATTAAAACACAGGGTTTACAGTTTTCGAAATTACAATACAGGGTTTTCAGTTATAGAAATTACAATACAGTTTACAATTATAAAAATTACAATTTTCAAATTATAGATATCGATTGAGGTTTATATTTCACAGTTTACAGTTAGAGAAATTACAATACCGTTTACAGTTACAGAAATTACAATTTTCAAATGCGAGAAATCGATTGACGTTTTTATTTCACAGTTTACGGTGATAGAAATTACAATACAGTTCACAGTTATAGAAATTACAATTTTCAAACGCTAGAAATCGATTGACGTTTTTATTTCACACTTTATGGTAATATAAATTACAACACAGTTTACAGTTATAGAAATTACAATTTTCAAATGTGAGATATCAATTGAGGTTTGCATTTCACAATTTACAGTTAAAGAAATGTATAAACTAACAATGTTATCAAAGTACTTATATATATATATATATATATATATATATATATATATATATATATATATATATATATATATATATATATATGGTAACACTACACTGTGCTGTACATATTGTCTCGGCTCCTCATCTGCAGTGACCACAAGTCTGCACTTATTTTTGGAAATTTTCGTTTGCGGATGATTTTTGACGGTTCTGTGATTTTTCCTGGTGTATTGACTTCGATATCTGTCGGCACGCGGAATTTCAGCTTTCTACGTCACCCAGAAGGTACCGAACATTAATATCAGTGAGTGAGTGAGTGAGTGGTTCGAATGAGCTATGTATACATTAGATTATATAAAACCCTCATCACCTCCACTAGTATCCAACAGGGATTAAAAAAAAAGAAGTACACCATTGTATTCCCATGAAAAGTACACCAATTAATTCCCTTCTTGCCCCTGGAAAGGTAATGGCAAACCACTTGGGTGATATTTCTTGCTTTGGAGACTGCTGAGGCAGCACCCAATTCAAGAATGATGTATCAGGTTGAAATCCATACATATGACGAGCTTAAAATGAAATTCCACATTTTCAAAAAAAACAACATTGAATGGGGAAGCCGGCTGAGAAAAGCACAGAAACGCCCACCACCTAATGCAGTGTCAGCTGCTCTGTTACACTGCTAACCACAGCATCAGTCAACCCACATGGCTTTAGAATCCTTTTTTGGCAGGATTGTCAGCACACCCCCTGGGGAAAAGAATCAATCCACGGATGCGTGTCTGGCTCCTTGGCCGTCATCACCACGGAGTAGATTCCCCACACAGTGATCTCACATGCCGTCCCTTGAGAGAATGTATACCTCCGGCACCTCTTAACTGGGATTTTTTTTCACAGACTATAACTTAACTGGTTTTCCCATTTAACGTTGATATTTATTCCATCAGCTACAACTCAAAGTTCATTAAGAACTGGTGATGGGTACCTCAACAGGGTAGGCATGTGCCAGGCACCCATTGTTAATCAGGACCCTTGCAGCAAGTGATGGTGTGGGACAGGGTTTCATTATATATATATATATATATATATATATATATATATATATATATAGCATTCAACATACAGATGTCCAAAAGTCAGTTATGTTGTTATGTGTGTAGTCAGATCCCTTTCCTTTTGTCTAGTGGGAGAATCAAAGGCGTGGTTGGATTTCTTTTTAGTTAGGTTATTAAATCTTTACATCCAACGAACTATCTAACAACCAACCCATCTGCATGACCCCTCGGCCCATCATGATCCACCACCACCCAGCTGCCTTCTCGCACCCTGACATGCCAAGGCAAGATCTCGCGGTTCCGGTTTCTCGGCTCCCACGAACATTGTAACTCTTTCACGACAACCTTTGCAACATTGCTACTGTTACTCGTCAAGTATGAATCCGTGTGGAAGAGTGGCTGGGGTTTCCCGGCAGGGGCCAAGGCCCCGCCCCGGAAAGGTATGCCGTGGGACCCTGTCCAATCAAGGGCGGACAGCGAGGTGTTTCACCAAGGCCCTCCCCGCTGAGGGGGTCCATAAAAAATCCCCGAGCACTCTCTGAGAGCAGAGTTTTGTTGGGTTTTTGCTGTCACGAAATAGGGTTTTTGCGTGGCACGAGGGATTCGCCAGAAGGTACGGCGTAGGCGGCGAACGTGTCTCTGCTGGCCTCGACAAGAAGAAAACGAGGCGACCCCCGACCACCCTCCGTGGACCCGGCCATTTCACCACCCCGAGCTCGCGCCACGAACTAACCAAAGTCCCACACGTGCGACTGGGGTACCAAACCAGCGACATTGCCAAGGTGCCGCGGAGCATGGAGTACCCCTTCCTCCGACGTGCAGCTAACCGCATCCGACTTCTGACCCCAGCTTGTCTCTCTCCTCGGCTGTGAGGTCCATAAATAACATCTGGTTTCTTCATTGATGTGTGTGTGTTGTTCGCGTGTGCTGCGCCGTCTTTAAGTAGAGACTGAATAAGTGTTTTTGGATCATTGTAGGAATATTCCTTGGCCTGCAACGATTTCGTGTGAAGTCTTGCTTAGTGCCTTTCATTTACTGAAGTAAATCATACAGAAATGTTCCAGTCGCGTGTTCCGTCCGTTATTGCATTGGTGAGTGCCCAGCATGGTTTGGATCTGAGTTTAGGGCTGGTTTATCCCGGTAATCGACAATTGTAGCCGGCACGGCTTTGGAGTTTCCGCTCGCCTGCACCCACCGGAGGTTGTAGTACGGTAGTTGGAATTCTACGCAGTCTGTAGAGTGACCCGGTTTGAGCAAGACGTGCTGAGGGCGTGGTTTCCGGTCAGTCGAAATCGCGTAGTAATTAGGTAAATTGGTTATAGACAAACAGACCCTACGTACGCGTTGAAATATAGGCGACCACGGTCGGTTCAGTGACCCGCCACGTCCAGAGATTATCCGCAGCGACGGCCTACAATTCCGGCGAGTTTGGTGGGAGACGACGCAAGCTTTTCCCCACCCTCGTGGTCGTTCTCACCCCGACCCTGGCCCACAACATATATTGTTACGAATCTTGGAAGTTGATTGCACACAACATACAGGTTCCTTAGTCAGCTATGTGATAGTGCTTGTTCCTAAGAAGCTCACCTCCATTGTTTAAAATGTTCAGAATCGATTAGATGCACTGCGGAGTCGATTTAATAGTTAGGGAACGAACAATGGAGACATCCCCCCCCCCCCTTCTGCGAAGAGCAAGAAGAACCTGTCATCCCGTGACTCATGATGTCAACGAACACTCCGCGAACGCGGTAGGCTGCGAAGCGGTTGGGGAGAGTGAGCTCGTGGGCATGAGGTTCTGAGTTGCACGCCGGAGGCGGGGGAGGAGGGGAGAGAGATAAGAGGAAGATCTTTTCTTTGTGTTGCGGGTTGAGGAGGAGGGCAGACGTGAGGGGTTGAATTGAGTAGTAGAGTCTTTTTGCTTCGAGAGAGCGGTAGTCGCTCACGGAGGACCGTGGGTCTGCTTGCTTCATTAGGGTTGAAGGCTCGAAGCTTTTTGCTTCAGCTGCTCAATGGCTTTCGGCTGAGGCCTGGCTCGGGAGAGGCTTTTTTGCTTTGATGATTCGTGAAGCTTCGGCTTCTGCTTGGCTCGGGATAAGTTTTTGCTTCAAAAGCTGCCTGTGATGGAAGAAAGTTAGCCGGCGTCGAGGGGGGAGATGTCGCTCGAGCTGCGGGTGGTGGCTTCTTCTTCTGGTTCGTGGAGCTCTTTTTGTTCTCCGATTTTGTTACCGCTTGGTGCGACATCAATCGCCTCGTTTCTTGGAGGTGGTTCTCAGGGAAGCGACAGCATCGATGGGTAAGGATGGTGCCATTCGTCTCACCAAGCACGTGTTGAGGAAGCGCGGCAGGATTACGCGGGAGAGCTCGACGGAAGGATCGCAGCTCACCGCGATTGGAATCCAGCTGCGCTGCTCTGATGGAGCCGCGTTCCGAACAACTTAGAAGACCACACGAGGTGGAGAGGTTTTCGAGAGAGATTCTGGTTTCAGCTCAACCTGTCTCGAGCGGAGCCCATTATTAAAGGCCCCTCTGCAGCATTTCTTGGGTGTGTGGTTGTGCCGTAACGTGTGGTCCGTGGGCACGCTAATGAGTATCGCACACATTGGTAAGTGCTATTGTGTGCTGTAAATGTTTGCATTGCATTTCGTATAGACGGTCGTAAATTTCTTTGTCGTGCATTTTTGTCGTTGTTAGATTGCACTACGTGTTTTGGCTGTTTAAATGGCATCCGTGCTTTATTATAATAATGTAATGTTGTGAATGTAAACCTGTTCGTTGCATCCTCTTCCCTTAATTGAGGCTGACCATCTCTTGCCTCGGAATATAGTTGGTTTTAATAGCTCGTAAAGTGATCGGGATCACGGGACTGCTGCGCGATAATACCGCCCTCGGTTATTCAAGGAAGCCGAGCTGCTTAAGCCGTCGATAATCCAACAGCGGTCCCGTTGAGTCAGATCTCAGTCGGTAAGTACCCCGTGAAATATGAGGTAATCGAAGATTTGGCGAATCGACCCTGCAGCACAGAGACGAGAGATGACGGACAAGGTTGTCGGTGCGCGTTACACAATGGATGGTTTCGGCGTTGATCCGGAAGCGCGACCTGGACTTGTCCGTGTGCTGAGAGCGAAGGCAGAACGCTATATGTTTAGAAGCGGTCGTCCCCCCGAACGCCCGACGGTCAGCGAAGTCTACAACATATACTAATTCATACATATATACATCCCTACAGTATATTATACAACATTAATATACCTTATACTAATATTACACTATACTCACCACTATACATAATATGATGATACCTACCCTACTCACTCACACACGCACAGCACTCATCTCCAGTACCGCTCCGCTGCCATCACACATCACTCATATGATACACGCAGTATTACAGATAACTGCTGCAGTATGATAATAGTCGCTATCTAATCACTACATATGAAGCACACTACATTCTCTCTCGATAATACTGCACACTACTGATATGATACATATATGCATATATTACATATAATATATTAAATATATATATCATACATATATATATGCAGACTTATAATATATGCTACACCATACTGCTACTATATTAGACTACATACTGATATATGCATCCATATAAATACTTAATATATTATGAGTATATAGCGTCAACCACACATATGATATAGTAATATAAAAAAGCCTATATAGTAGAAATACGATATCATATATTAGTATCTATATTAATTACCGAGGTGTGTTCAAAAAGTATCCAACGTTTAATTTCGTGTTGCGCAGAAAGCACAAATGGAACTAGGGAGGCGTGGTATGGTGCACGTATATAGTAGGACGATCTAATCGTATGCCGATGACAATGTTTCCCGCCTGCAGAAGCTGTCAGTTGCTCGACAAGGTGAAGATGCGGGACCTGCGATTTAGTGAAGAAGTGTAAAGTGAGCGCCGGTCGAACTTTTCATTTTTGACAACAAACTGGCGGTGCGCAACTGGTAATCCGGCTACTCGAGGCTTGGTTGGAGGGATGCGTTGAGGACGGGGGCTCTGCGCAGCGCGGCGCGTATGAAGAGGGTGCAGGGAGCCCGGAATATGGCGACCACAAATCCGTAACCCTGTTGTCATAAGAGCGACCAGGGTTGCGTCAGGTGAAGGGCATCCGGCGTAAAGACGCTATGCGCAAATCAGTATGGTGGACATGATGGATGATACCGCTGATTGGCTGACCCACCTTCACGAAGCAAAAGAAATAAGAGATACATACATACATACATTATTAATATATATAACAAGCCGGTAGGGGGACGAGGGATCCAGTAGGGATTACGGAAGCGCTGGATACGATGCTTCATTCTGACGAATCACCGACGACGTATCATTGGCCAAGACGTATTGTTCACGCGGATATTATAATTGCATATCTCTGCTGGCAAGATTTTTTCCGATGTATTGCGTATTTGCCACTGGCACTCCTCATCAAAAAATGACGTAATAGACACCGTACTATTTTTGAAGGACTACAGGAGCTTGGTGAAAATAAAAACCTAATCAAGAAATCGGCTTGAGTAAATTAGGGGACGAATTAAGTAAAAAATAAAATGTGTTCATTATTTTTGTTGACATTACCTCGAAGATGACGACAAACAGAGTGACGTCAGAACACACGAAAAAAACGTAAACGTGAAAAGAGAGAGAGAGAGAGAGAGAGAGAGAGAGAGAGAAGGAGAGAGAAGAGAGAGAGAGAGAGAGAGAGGAGAGAGGAGGAGAGAGAGAGAGAGAGAGAGAAAAGCCATAAACAGAACAACAGATGTTCGAGGAAGATACGAACCGAGACTGGGTAGCGCGAGAAGACTCCTGGTCGGTTGTTTTTTGACGAACCTGGCGGGTAGTGGACAATACATAACGGGGAGTGTCGACATTTTTTAAAGATGTTTCTTTCCAATTCCACATAACTTTTTATTTATACCATAGTTATAGAAATCCACAAAAGACAGAGAAATGCGGTGATTCCATTTATTTTTGGATCTTTCACTTTGGTCAAATAACGTTTGGATCGAGGAGAGTCGAAGGTAGGAACGACGGTGTAAGTTCCTACAGACACTGTATACACACATTAAATGACGGTAAATAGACACCCTATTTTTGAAGGACTACCATTTGAAAAAGTTAAAACTAAATCAAAAATCAGCTAGAAGTAAAATTTTCTAAATATCTCGCAAGTGTTTAATTTCCGAAGTCTCGTTTCTCCCATCATTCAACAACTGTAGGACAAGTATTGAAAATAGTGAACGGCGGTTTTCGGGCCGTGCTGCATAGCAACGGGAGGTTGCTTAGCAACGAAACTCACACGCCAACATTCCAGCTCATAATGGCCACCTGTTCGCACAAGTTTCATTCGTAAATCGGTTTGCTGGTTTGTGCGTAGAGCCTGCGTTGCAGACACACACACAACACAGAAAGACAGATGGAAAACCGACAATAAGGGATATCTAGCGAATCAATATACATGATATTATATATATTATAGTATATTAATACACATACGTATACATACACATGTTACTGTAATATCATATATACATACATATATGCATACATACATAAAAATAAATAAAACATATACAGTATATATACACATACACTAGTATATATATATATATACATACTATGACAGTCTCGCCCCGTTTATTTCACGGGGTTAACGTTCACAAACCCCCCGCAAGAAGTGAAAATTCCGTGATGATGGATGCCTGCCCAAAAAAATCGACTCGTCTGTCTGGTCGGTGGCATGATTGGGTTCGAGGGTGCTGGAGATCGACTCGTGCTGGTCTGGTCGGACTGGCAATGATCGGGTTTCGAGGTGCCGGATAAGACTCGTCTGGTCTGGTCGCCTGCAGTGATCGGGGTTTGAGTGGCCGGAGAAATCGACTTCGTCTGGTCTGGTGCCTTGGCAGTGAATCGGGTTCGAGGTGCCGGAGATCGACTGTTTGTCCTGGTCTGGTCGGGTTGGCCTGTGCTCGTCCAACCGCGGCAAACCTTTAACTTCCGCGAAGCATATGAGCTACCTTAACCTTCTCTGGAGCGTGCAGGACCTTCGCTCTGGCACTTCAAGTTTTCTTGCCAAGAAAGCCTAGAAGGTGCAGTGGCGTTGTGGGCCGGGGCGGTATCAAGGGCTTGGAGAAAAATTAGAAAATATTCGAAGTTCAAAGCGAAACTTTGTCTCGTGCGTTGTGTGATTGGTCGATCGGCGCGTCACGCGTTACTATATTTATTGCTTAAATAATTTATAATTTATGTATTATTACCGTACTCGGATATACGCGGGGAATCCGCAGAAAAAATTAGTTAGGTTCCAAGGGAAACCGCGATGAACCGGGGCGCGATCAGGTGAACGGCGATATAGGCGGGGATTTCTGTCTAATTATATATATACCATGTATAGTCATACATATATAATATATATTCATACATATCTATATAATTACGATGCATATATATCTATTCTTCTTCTTTTCTTTCGGATGCTCCGTTAGGGTGCCACAGCGGATCATGCCGTTTATGATCCGCATAAATGATTTGCACGGTTTTCTTACGCCGGATGCCCGTTCCTGAAGCACCTGGTCCGCCTCTTACAACAGTGGAATATGGTACACCTATTCTAACCGGTGGCATCACCGGGACCGTACCTGGTACCACTTCGCTCCGACCTCGGAGGATGAACAGGCTGAGTCCAGACTCTGGTGGTATTAATTCAAGCGGTCCAACCGGGGCTTGAACCAGGACCTGTTTGGATCGAAAGCAGCTACCCTAACACTACGCCAAACTACCAGGCTATCAAATACATATACAGTATATATATATACTACATATAGTAATATATATATTAATATATAATATATATATACAATATCATTACATATATTAATACATATACAATATACATACATACATATTATGTATAATGATATAGTCATACATATATATGCATACATATATATACATATATACATATATATATATACATACATATATATATATATATATTCATATATACTTACATATGACATATATGATATACATATAATACATCCTATATATTCCTGTGTATATAATACTATATATATAGTATATATATCCCTATATATCTATATCCTATAATATGCCTGATAAATATCATATATCCTGTTGTCGTAAGAGGCGACCAGGTTGCGTCAGGAAGGGCATCCGGCGCAAAACCTGTGCCAAATCATTTAGTGGAATCAATAACGGATGATTCCGCTGTGGGCGGACCCTAACGGAGGCAGCCGAAAGAAGAAGATATATATATACTATATATATACATATATCTTACATAATATATACACGATATACATTACATACATACAGTACATATACAATATACATATATATACTTATATATATAATGTTCTTGTACTGCTATGAATCTTTTATTCTGACACTCTTCTGAAGTCCCGTGTGGCATCACCTCCTGTAAAAACACAACCAAAAATAAAACCACAACCAAATAAAACTCACGGTGTCCCTTTCAATGGCACATGCAGACAACCATCCCAAAACCTCATGATGGGAATTCCAGAACTAACACTCACTTGAGGAAGCGAATTTTGGTGATCATTGGACAAAGATCCTTCTGAAGTCGAGCAACAAAGCTTGTTTCCCCTTAATTGTATCATAAAGAAAGTATGCCGCAAATAACATATATAACAATAAATGGCTTTCCTCGATTCGGGAATATAAATGCTTATATAGAGAAAGATGGCCAACCATGGTAAGTGTGTAATGGTGGTAAGTGGCAAGGCATTTTGCAGGAAGTATGCATTTCTAATCATCTGCATTCCCACTTTTAAATATGCACATTCTGCAGGCCATTCCTGCCACGTCTCCTCCCCCCATTTCCCTTCCTCTAGACGTCCGCTTTTCGTCTCCAAATTATTTATTTTATCGACAACGCAATTATAACGAGCTGTATTATAAACGGGGTGTCCATTTAGACACAGCACATCTTGACATCGTGGCTTCCGATGAAAAGGCGGACTTTTTTAAACCTGCAGCCCGCACGCGATCGGGACGTTTTGAGTACGCCAGTACAACGGCGGTACATAGAATTTGCGTGCTCGACTGTACGGGGCCTACAAACGCTCGGATTTTCCCAGTGTTGATTGGTGTGCACGTAACTGTGTAAGAGAAAAGAGAGGCGAATGAGTCATTTCCTCACTGCTAATGACACCGAGGGCTCCGCGGAAGAGGGGAAATCGTCAGAGCGTTCGCCCTCAGGGCTCGCAGGGCTCAGTCTGAGCACCGACGATGGAGACGCAGGCGATAAATGAGCTGGAGCAAGCCCGGCAATCACAAATAATAAAGTAAACAGTTTCGTGTGCCGTTTTGTGAGTCATATAAGGGATCCTTCGCAAGAAAATCTAGTCTGGTTGCACATTAAAGGCAGTGAGTGGTAACGCGAACACAACGTGCGAGCGCCAAGGCTTCCTCATATCGACAACCCCTCATGGCTGCTATGATCGACGCCCCTCCGCACCAACACCTCCTCTGCTCCATGCCACCCATCCCCCAGTCACAACCGTCCCGCAAAGCCCATTCCCGGGTCCTCGTACTCCGTTCCTGCTCGACGCACTCGAACGTTCTTCCTGCAGCCGGTGTTTTAATCCCCTTGGTTTTTAAAGGAGGCTTGGGAGCCCGGAAAGCAGCAATAACCAAACGGGCTCAGGAGGAAAGGGCAGCGATAGCGGTGGAGGGAGAGACAACTCTGGAGAGATGAGGAATAAGAGAAGGGACATGGAGAAAGGAATATAGAAGGACAGAAGAGTGGTACAGGCCCTGTGGGGGGCAAAGCGCTGAGTATGGTACACAACGATGGGACCTCACACAGAGGCTGCGAGTAAGGGATTGGGTTTGAGAGGCTATGCACATGCTATGTTACTAACGCACAAGTAGCAATGAATAATTAACGAAGTTTGTCTCAACATAAAGGTTACAACTCTAGCTACAACCTCATCAACGTTATGAAAGTTAAAGTGGAAGTTTCCTTCCCCTTACCTCCCCGCGGCATCCTCGTCTCCATGCCCTCCCTCGCTCCCATAGCCCCATTCTGGAGGACAGTGCCTGTCAATTCACCTGTAAGCTGTGCAGGGTCTTGTGCAAGAAGTGTAGTTTGATTGGGGAGATCGAATATAATTGTGTTGTATGTATGATTACTGAAATATGTATGTATATATATATAGTTATGTATATAAATAGTATATATATATTATATAATATATATAATATATATATATATACTATCATATATATATATCTGAAGAAAGGATTCTTCGCTTGTTCACTAGCCATTGCTATGACCCTTGGGGTACATAAAGATTTCAAACAGTACCACTCGTATAAAAACAGAGATGGCGAGGGAGAGGGAGAGAAAGAAAGGGAAGAGGGGAGGGCAGGGGAGAGAGAAATGGGGAGAGGGGAGAGGAGAGTGAGAGAGGAGCGGGAAGATAATGGAGGGGAGGTGTGGAGAGAAAGGGAGGTGTGAATAGAAAGTGAGGGGGAGGGGAGAGAGAGAGTGAGGTGGAGAGAGAGAGAGATAAGGTATAGAGACACAGGGTAGAGAGACCCAGGGGTAGAAGACCAGGGTATGGAGATCGGATAACGAGAGATAGAGACATGGGTTACGACAGAGACAGAGAGAGAGGAGGTTAGCAAAGGGAGAGAGACATGAGGTATCGAAGATTGTGGGAAGAGAGATGAGAGAGAGAGAGAGAGAGAGAGAGAGAGAGAGAGAGAGAGAGAGAGAGAGAAATGTGGTACTAAGACCGTAGAGAGAGGAGTGACTGGTAAGAGAGAGAGGATAAAGAAGAGAAATTAGGTAGAGAGAAGGGAGAGACAACAGGGGAAGAGAGAGAGAGAGAGCGGAGAGATGTGTCCCAAGAGAGATATGGTAGCGAGAGAGAGGGGGAGAGAGAGAGAGAGAGAGAGAAGAGAGAAGAGAGAGAGAGAGAAGAGAAGAGAGAGAGGGTAGCAAGGAGAGAGAGATGGGGGAACCGGATTGGACGGTCAGGAGAGAGGGAGGGGAGAGAGAGAGAGAGAGAGAGAGGAGAGAGAGAGAGAGACGAGAGAGAGAGAGAAGAGAGAGAGAGAGAGAGCAGAGAGGTATTGAATAGAAATGTGGTCTAGAGACCCAGTGAGAGAGAGAGTGACTTGGTAGTAATAGAGAGAGAAGGGGTAAAGAGAGAATTGGGTAGAGAGAGGGAGAGAAACTAGGGGAGAGAGTGAGAGAGAGCAGAGAGAGAGAGAGAGAGAGAGAGAGAGAGAGAGAGAGAGAGAGAACCGGAGATTATGTAGAGGAGAGAACGAGAGAGAGCAAGTAGAGAGAGAGGGGTAACGAGAGAGAAGACCCAAAGAATAGAGAGAGAGAGAGAGAGAGAGAGAGAGAGAGAGAGAGAGAGAGAGAGAGAGAGAGAGAGAGAGAGAGATATTAAAGAAATGTGGTACTAGAGACCACAGTGAGAAAGGTAGAGTGACTTGGTAAGGAGAGGGACAGAGGACACAAGGGAGAGAGAGATGAGAGAGACTTTATGTCCTTTATTACAGAAAAAGTATAAAGGATAAAATTCAATACAACAAAGCAAAGGATTTATCAGAAGAGTGGAAAAAAGAAGAGAGGAAACCAATTCAATTTTTCAAGTAATTCGATAAAGCCATTGGATAAAGTTTATACCAAGGAACACCCCCAAAAAATAACATTGGAGAAAAGGCGAAGGAGATGAATAGAGAGAGAAAAGCAAACACAGGCCACCGTAACCCCCGCCCGGCGCCGGAGACTGAGCGAAACAGCCCAAGAATGCGAATGGGTCGTTATGAGCGTTGCACGTCGTGTGCAAAGAAAGACAGAGAGAGAGCAGAGAGAGCAGAGAGAGGAGAGAAAGAGAAGAGGAGAGACGAGAGAGAATACGATGTGAGCAGAGAGAGAGATGTGGGTACTCTTATAGGCATCAAGAGAGAGAGAGAGAGAACGAGAGAGAGAGAGACAGAGATGGTAGAGAGAGAGAGACGAGAGAGAGATACTGGTGGGTCACCAAGAACAGAGACCAAGTAGAGAGATGAAGGGGTAGAGAGAGAGAAGAGAAGAAGAGAGAGAGAGGAGAGAGAGAGCAGAGAGTAGAGAGAGATAAAGAGCAAGTAGAGGAGAGAAGGGGTAAAGGAGAGAGAGAGGGAGAGAGAGAGAAGATGAGAGGGGGGGAGATATGAGAGAGAGAGAGAAGAGAGGGAGAAGATGGAGGCAAAGGAGAGAGAGAGAGAGAGAGAGAGAAGAGAGAGAGAGAGAGAGAGAGGAAGAGAGAAGAGAGATGGTGGTACAAGAGAGAGACCAAAGTAGAGAGAGAGGGGAGAGAAGAGAGAGCAGAGAAGAGAGAGAGAGAGACGGTAGACGAGAGAGAGAGAGAGAGAGAGAGAGAAGGAGAGAGAGAAACGGGTAGGAGAGAGAGAGGGAAGAGAGAGGAGAGAGAGAGAGAGAGAGAGAGAGATGAGAAGAGAGTAGAGATAAAGAGACAGAATGGGGAAAGAGGAGGGGAGATATAGAGAGTGAGGGATAAGGAGTGGCAGAGAGGAAGAGGGGATCAAGAGGTGGGAGTGAGGGGAGAACGAGGGGGATCAAGAGGTGGGAGTGAGGGAGAGAGAAGGGGGAGAAGGGAGAGAGAAGAGGGAGAGGGGAGAGAGGAAGAGGAAGACAGGGTAGAAGGAGGTGGGGGGAAGGAGGGGAAGGGAGAGGGAAGAGAGAGAGAGAGAGAGAGAGGAGAGGAAGAGAGAGAAGAGAGGAGAGAGGGAGAGAGAGAGAGAGAGAAAATTAGGGGGAGGGAGGATAATGGGAGAGAGTGAAGAGAAGGAAATGAGTTTTTCCCTTCTCTGCGCGATGGACTCGGCGGCCGGGTAGGCGGACTCTCGGCAGCGAATTAATGCCTTGGTATGCGGAATTATAAGGTTACAACAGCGATCTGAAGCTTCCCTCCTCCATAGATTGACAGGAACGTTTCGATGCGGACGTGAGCCATGTTATATTCCTCTTTTCTGAATCGCAGACCTCCTTTACCCGTAACTCAACCATTAAAACCCGGTCAGCTTCGTCAGCCACTGTTGTGTATTCAGATCCATACCGTCAACAATATCTTTTCCATCCTCCCTGTCCAATAACAGGACCGTTAAATGGCTGTCTGATAAATACAAGCAACGGGGGAGCTGCTGTGAGGAAGGGCCAATCTTATCATCAAATAACTTTGAAAAGGGAAGGCAGTGTCGGCCATTGCCACAGACACACCAAATTACCAACGACTCTTGGCTATAGGTGTTGGTGTGATTAAAGAAAAACTGGACTTTTGTGCATCCTAAATTCTGTCATTTCACAAACGCATGATCCATTGTTTAAAATTCGCTTTGGAATGGGCAGTGTGTCCATTCTAGGAATACCCTAAACCCACGATGGTTTGCGTTACACAATGGCATGGTACGGGTTATTGAAAACTCATAAAATTCTTTCCCATGGAAATACACGTGTCGAGGACATGAGCGTTTTGTATCTTACAAAAAGTATTATCGAAAACTTTAGGATAGTAATTCGGTGCTAAATAAATACAGATGTAATGGAATCGAAACCCTCTGGACTTCAAAACGAAGACTCCGAACCAAGAAAGGGTATCGAGCTGGTGCATATATGATATTATATATATATATCAATATATATATATATATATATATATATATATATTCCCAATTCAGATTTTTGGGGGGGGCGCCCCTTACCAATCCCAGAGCTTGCTCTGGTCTATCGTATAATTATTATAAGTGAAACAATGCTTGCTGCGCAGAGTCACATCCCTTGCTTGGCATGATCATGCTCTCCTCTCCAATCCAACCCATACATCGGAATTCTTGTCACCTAGCCCCAAGCCCCCCATCACAACTGCCGCACCACCGCTCGCACTACACTTGCTTTAAACTGTGAATTCCTCGTGTTGTGTTGGTTTTGTGTGTTAGCGAAAAACATGCAAACAGCGGGCCTACATGGGAGCACAGGCAGACAGGAGTGGGCAGTTTGGTTAAAGGTTCATGGACCGCTTCAACCGCTTTATAACCACAGCTTGGAGTCGGGGATTGCGGTTCCTCGTAGTTGCGGGTGTTTGCCGATTCCCCAAGCCATGCCAGACGAGGCTGGCGCCTCCAGGCGATGACATTCCGGAAAGCAGCCGCAATACAAACATCTTAGCATATTCATCGTGCAAGGCGCCTGTAACAAGTTAAATATACCCTGTGTACGAGGCAATGGTGTTCAATGAGAACAGTTTCAAAAGTGATTTTGTCCATTTTCTAACTGAAACGTACACTGGTTACAAATAAAAAACAGTGACTGTGTCACAGTGGGATTTTTTTGCCATTTTGCACAATTTGAAATAATCAGGTATATGTATTTGTACGATCGCATCGGCACACATTTTACAAGATTCAATAATAATGAGTAAAATATTTCCATGTACAAATAACCAATAAACCATTCATTCTATCTCTTTTGGGTCGCTCAATTGTTGTTCAATTTTATGTAGTAGGCTCACTGTCTTTCCTTACTTATGTGAATTATTACTGTACTCGGTTTGCTGTGTCAATGATTTGTTTGCAGTAAAAAGCGAGTTGTTCCCCCCCCACAGCGAGCTGTGAATTGGCAAGATCATTTTATACAAATTAATAAAGCACAATGTCTGCATGGCCTATAACCTGATCCGACGTCAACATTAAGTTAACTATTATTAACTCTTATCTCAAACTGCCGTCTTTTCCCCTCCCCCTACCCAACACGTTCTGTGTTCATTTCGACAAATGCGGCCCTCCTTATAGCTTGCATTGCATCCATCCGCCCTCTCGGCCTGTCTTCTGAGTCAATCTCTGATCAATGTTGAGTCCAGCGCTCCGAGTCTGGTATTAGCTTCAGTCTGTTGGCAGTCCATGCTAACCTTGACCGAGGTTCATATGTCCTGAATGACCTGCAGGTTCTATATTTGTCCTTTTTTTTTCAGTTTGCTGCTTATTCTGTCTCAATCTGGTCTGAGGGCCAACTCTTAGTTTGCGTGAGTCCATCTCTGGTCTTCTTTCTGTTTGACTCCATCCGTCTTTGGTAGTCAATAAGTCAGCATCCTGGGTTCACGCCTCATTAGCCCTGCAGGTCTATACTCCCATCCCGTATTTCATGCTGCCTGTTTTATGTCTGTCTGCAAAACCTGTCCGAGGCCAATCGTATAGATTGCCTCATCTTTCTCTGAGTCGCCTTTGTCTATTTTAACCTTAGCCTGTGCAGGAGTCCATACTCACCAACTTGCGTTGTGGTTAGACCCCAGCCTGCAGGTCTATAAGTCTATTCATCTTCCAGTCTATGACATGTGTTCCTTAACAACCTATCTGGGTTCATTACCCATGGTTTGAAGGTCCTAACAGTCCTCTATCTTTCAGTCTAGGCCTCAAAATACACTGAAATGGAGTCCATCTTTCAGGGTTGTTTTTCCCTGCCCTGGTCCAACTCTCGACAATCTCGGCCAGTAATTAGTCCTCGTTCAGGTCAATGAACAATCCCTGGTTGTTTTCCGTCCGCACTCTTTAGGATCTTTGGTGAGCTTTGGTGCACAATAAAGCTCCAGCGAGCAAATTGGAGACAACTATTCCATGTGGTAGTGTAAAAATGACGATTCATCGTGCACAATGACATATTTAAAACGTTCGCAAAATGTCCAAAAGACACGGCTTTTTTCAAAAAACAACCAAGTCTTTTTCGCCTCGGCCGTTTTTTCCTTTTCCAGATGGTTCCCCACTTGAAACATAGATAAGGGATTTCCAAGACTATAATCACGTTATCTTAGCCCAGGGTCAAAAGGACGTGCCATTGAAGTAAAAGAACCGCGGGGATATGGGAAGGGACACGCGGGCAGCGGATTTTTTCCGGGGTCAGCGCGATGATGCACCCAAATATCATGCACAAATGGCCCTTCCAGGATGACAGCGCCAAGCGGTGAGGTAATAAATTCGCTCAAAAAGGAGCGCATGGAGTTGGTAATTATAGAACGGCGCGTTGTTCGCGGGGCGTGCCGCGTCCGGTTGGAGAGTAATGCATTAGCGATGCGGGGAGCCGCGTTTGAAACGGGCGTCGCATGGAGAATTCCTAAATCGTCGTGGGGTTTTGGAGGGTTAACAATGCCCCTGCCTGCACACCCTGAGGCACAGCTAAGGTCGGATTGCGATTCACATCGCCCTAAAACGGCACCGCCGGGATGCTACTATGGGAGCGGCTCGCATGCGTTTGGGCGTATTTCGTTGTGTGCACGAAGTTTGAATTCCAGTCCACGCGCTCAACCGTCTTTAATTTTGTTAAATATGAGGACCTGCAAAGTACCATTTTTAATTCCCCCCAAACACACCCACCACATCAACGATCTCCACATACACATATATTGGGAGTCAATCCGCCAAAATAGACCCGCCTTCTGCGGCTAAAAAATTACTGTGGCCGTGTTTCCGGAGCGACGGAGAATGCGAGGCAAGCCCTTTTGTTACGCATTCCCCCCCCCTAAAGCTCGCCGTTCTCCACCCGCGAGCCCGAGCTTGAGCGATGCGTGTGTGTACCGCTCTGTTAGTGGAGCTTGCCTGGCGTCCCAAACGCGCGTGACGCATACTAGAGGGGGATTCATGATGCTGCTTTGGCATCTGTGGCCTCTTTCATTGTGCATGATGTTTCGGGCCTGCAAGTTTGGTCTCCAAGTGTAGTTTCCCTCTGTTCGATACGTATCGCAGCAAGAACATGGGCTAATGAATACAGGCCCGCCATAATGCCTTATTAATATTGGACGAACAGCCAGGCAGGCAAACCCATCACACGGTCTGCCTTAAGCGGGAAGAGTCCCGCGCAAGCCGCCGAGAGCAGCCATCCGATCAGGGTCACGCACAAAGCATTCATAACGATATAGGCGCAGCAGTTATATATTACATGAAGGCTCCACAGGCTTCTAACGGTGTTCATGTTCTGACCGACGGCTGATGGTCCGCAACACTCCTTCGCAGGCATTCACACGAAACATCACGCACTCCTCGTGGATATTATAGTTATATATATATATATATATATATATATAATATGAATATATATATATATACAATTGTAATGTTATTATACATCTTAATCAGTAGAATGTGACGACATCAGCCTCAATGATTGTCGACTATTTGAATCCGGCAAACCGCTATCGCCTGTATCCGGGTGTTCGTTACTGGCATGGTGATGTCAGTCAATGTATGTACCGCTCGGATGGCCGTTAACTGGACTGGGATCGCCCCCCTGTCCGCCTGCATCGGTTGGTGGGTATTAAGGATCCCATGGTGTTCTTCGCAAAGTGGCGAGCTAATCGCCGACACACATGAACCATATGACAGAACTACTGCTGGGATGGCAAAACAGCCTAGTTTGACAGCAGCAACATCCAAGAACCGCTTCATCACAGGGTAATTGGTACGTCAGATCATCATGTATTGCATGTACATGAATCAGCCGATTGTCATCAATATATATATAAGTTATATATATAATATTATTATTATATATATATATTATAATAATAATATATATATATATCATGTTGAACACATACAAGTAGCTGCTCAGCTCCTTGACAAAGGTGAACACGAGAGGTTAATAATAATACGCGTCACATACCTCTAGAAGCTTGGAACACGAAATTAATGTAGCGTCGATTGCACCCAACACAACACAACAACGAACAATGGGAGTTAGTACAAGTCTAGCTCTACCTTAAATGAGAAACAAACACTGCTCCGTGTACTTATCCAATATTTATATTAAGTATACACTACTGTAGCTCTTAAATCCAAGAAAGATCGACTGACATACAGTATACTGTACGTGATTGAAGACAGAACACGACACTCCTAAATCAGCATCGGTGAACCAGCAAAATTCATTGGGAAGTTGAAGTTCATTCATTCCAAATATTTTATGGGTTTTTTTTTTTTTAATCGTCGCGTACGTACACCTTTTCGTGTGGCAATCCAGACCGGTCATTGGCCGTAAGCTTGCACAATCATTTGCCAACAGGATATTTGCAGACGCTTTCCCCTCTTGGAGCAGAATGACGATTGGGAGCACACAAGGTGTTGTGTGTGTGGTGTGGTTGTGTGTGTTTTTTTTTAATCCCCCACTGCTCGAATTCCAACGGCTGCGCTTCGATACAGTCCGCTGTTAACGCATCCGAATGTTTCTTTTTTCCAATCCCCTGCATGCGATGTGTCCACAACTTGTGTCGCCGTCGCAAGCGAGCAATTTGTAAGAGCGAGACGCGGGAACCGAGATCCTGGGAAACCACGAGCGGGCGGATGGTGTACGCACGTCGATAAGGAAGGAGTCGGAAAGACGCGCGTGTCGTGGCGGTTTCTCAGCACGGTTCAAGTCCGGCCGAACGTGCAAGCAAAGAGCGGCCTTTCACACGCCGTGGGCCTTCACGCGTTTCCGCGCCGGGATTGCCAAACATTCGCAATTGTTTTACCAGAGTAGCCCCGAGGCACGGAGGCCGCAAGCTCTGACGCGGGACACAGACCTAATGAGCAACCATTGAACATACCGCCCAACCAAACATGCTCCCACCATAAGGAAATCTAATTTATGGTTTTCAATAACAAAATGAACATTTTGTTGGTTGACGGTTGGTGGAAGTGAGAGGAACGCCTGTGTTTTGTTTGTTCCTTTAAAGTCATTCATCTCGTCACGTGTGCTCTGAAGTTGCACGAGTGTGGCCAGGCACGTCGAGGCCGATACTTTCTCGTCTGTATTTGGGGGTGCGGGGAGGGGGGAGGGGGTGTTGAATCGCAGCGCGAGGGTTTTCTTCCTATGAATACTATATATATATATATATAGTAATAGTATGTACATAGTATAATGTATAATACTTTCATATGGTAAACATGTCGTGTAACGGTACAACACGGCATTTGCTATAGACAAGCTATCGCGTGCTTCCGCAATTTCCACAAGCTATTAATGGAAGAACAGGTACGTGATGGGCGAACGCTGTGACCGTCGGAGGCGAACGGCCCGAAGGGGTGCTCCGAGCACGACAAGCGGAGAAAGCACACACAAGTATAATTCGGAGGGTGACGCTTCCGTCTGCTCTCCTTAATGTACAAGCAATCCACAAAGCCGGCACGATCCGCGATCGTTAATACGGACATCAACGAACATGTGCGGACTCGGACTCGGACACGGCCAAGACAACTTTAACGAAGGGCGCGCGCAGAGTTCAGGATCACGGTCGTGCTCGAGGCCGCAACGCGGTCGGGCCCGCGTTTGGTCCGAAAACTAGACAGCCGCGCCACCTCAGCGCCGGCCCCACACGAGTCCAGGGCGTCATAAACGGGCTCCACTAACCAGGGGGGGGGGTGGTAGTGCTTGTTGTGTATGTGTGTGTGTGTGTGGGGGGGGGGGCGCTGAAACGCATGGCGATGTGAAGGAAGAGTGTAGGCGCAGGAGCGCGGGGTACCTGGTTCGGAGGCGGGCCGCGCGCGAGCGCCATTTTGCAGAACTCCCACCGCCTGGCCGGAGCCCCGCCGGGTTTACGGGGTAATGGGAACACGTACGAAGCCCTGTTGAAGCTTAATCAACGGATGCATCGACAACTACATTTTGCGGGAGTTCCAAGTGAGAGCGGCGGAGAGGATGAAAAACGCCGCTCACACACGTCGCATCACGGTGAAGGTGGATACTGAAGCTCCAAAACGATTGTGTCCGCTTTTTTTATTGTTATCCTTATCGGCTCCAACATACACCGCAATGGCCCGACGCAGCTTCGTGCGACTCGTCCGAAGGGCACGCTCGTGCGAAATATGATTTTGAGTTTTGGAAGCCGAAATGCGGCAGAGAGCAACGTTAGTTTGAGGTTGAAGGGCGCGCGCGTCTGAACCCAGGCGCCGTGTACGGCACGCACGCGGGCGCGCTGCTCAGTGGCTGTGTGCCGCGCGCGCGCCGGCTCGGGAAAACCAAAAGCACGACGCGTCCTTGCTTCGCTCCCCGGCAAACCACGGCTCGAGCTAGGCCTTCGACGTGCGAGCGCTCTTCCGTATTGGACCCGACTTTGCTGCGTTCGGTATCTAATGGCTTCCAGGGCCTCCGTCTTTTTTCCATTCATGACCTGTCGGGCGGCGGCCTTCAGAGCGCAGCTCGGCGAAATTAAATTGACGGCGGTGCGGGCTCCGGGCCGGACTCACCGTCGGGCGCTATTTGCTGCTCGCGCGCTGCTCCGGAGCAGCTGCACACCGTCGTCGGCTCGGCGCGGTCTCCTGGGGTCAGGGACGCCGAGCCACCAATGCCCTAACCATGTCTTTTTCGGATTTTTCGGCCGAGCGAACGCTTTCGAGAATTTACCGAAGAAATGGAAAGAAATCGAAAGAAGATTTC
>CM068956.1:159517978-159534982 GCA_035128595.1 Eptatretus atami | reverse complement strand
TCACCACCCGAGCTCCGCCACGAACCTCAAGTCCCACACGTGCGACTGGGGACCAAACCAGCGACCATTGCCAGGTGCCGCAGCATGGAGTACCCCCTTCCTCCGACGGCCAGGTACCCATCCGAACTCTGACCCCCAGCTTGTCTCTCTCCTCGCGCTTCCACCCCCCCAACCCCCCCCCACTCTCCCCTCGCTTTCCCCATTTTATTGCTAGTAATTAATAAGGCGGTAATTATCTTAAAGGGTATTTATTAACCCAAAAACCCGATTTACTCTGTGTCCTTCCTTGAGTTTTCTTAAGTATCGCTGCAAAGTTTCAGGCTGTTAAGTTTTTATAGTTTGGAGTTTGAGGAGTAGACACCACGATGACGGTGACAGACGCTGGACACACACAGGGAGGCGAACACGACAGCCAGGCATAGCATCGAACACACACACACACACACTGCACACACACCATTGCGACGCACGAACGCGCACACACAGTCGCAAGACACGCACAACCCGCACACACACCACACACTGTATAAATTTATTATATCATTACCAGCACAATTGCTTTATTAATTTTAATGTGAGGACACTCTACTCAAAGAGCGGATTACATCCATAAGTGGATAAGGATGGGCAGGAAATGTATTCCTCTTAATTAGCAGGTACTCTAAAATTCTGTCACCGCTTTGTCTCAATGATGGCATTCATTTGTAATGAAGCCTGTGGCTGCTGGTTCATCATTGTTGGGGAGTGTGCCCGCTGATGCAGTTCCCCATTCGCTTAGAGCAGGATTTGAATTTGTTCAGGTTGGCCGGCGATAGCTGTTTACCTTTATTTTTAAAGGACGCCATGGCGACCTTAATGCCCACTAAGTATACGTCTGCATGGACACCCGTTTAATAGTCCATTGGAGGATGGCAACTGCACCGATACTCACCCTGCCTGCGAGACGAACCAGAGGACAGTTTATATCGCTGGGCCGAGATGCAACCCAGGCGAGACGGCTGAAGAGGCCAGTATGTATACCCTGTAGGCTTATCCTGCCAGCCTGAAAGGACATTTGTTAACCACTTCAAATTCCCCATTTAATGTACATATTAGGCTCACTAGTACAAAGGCAACCATGCTCATCTCGCACCGAGCGCGTTAACGGGCTAAAGATTCTCATTGATGGTGTCCTAATAACAAAAGTATTGTTCATATCTCTCATTGGATTATCTGTTTATAGGCTGTGCACTGTTAGCCAGTCTTTTTTTCCTCAAACTTCACAAATACATGCCCCAGTAGAGAGGAGATAATTGAACTGCATTTCAGGCAAGGGACAACAATGCAGCCACGTGCAGCGGAGTAAACACAAAATCAAAGGCTGAAAGTTCGTTTAACATCTCCCATCAATCAATGTCCCATATTTTTTTTGCAGTCATAGGTGTTGCCGAAGCAGTCCAGTGGCAAGGTTTGATAGCTGGGCGGTTTTGTTGCCCTTTTTCAGCAGTCATAAGAGGTGCATTTTTCAGGATGTCGGCGATAACTCATCGCGAAAACAACCGAGATCTTTAACCGTCCACACTGCCCAGTGCTGTCGGGCATTGTGCACCTGTTTTAAATTCGCTATATGCAACAATTATACATCAACACCGATTATTTATTTTCATTATTGGGGAAAATCTCAGTCTCCAATCATGAGTAGACAAAAGGATTTTCATAAATGTCTTGTGTCAGAGAACAAGAACAAACTAGAAAGAGAGATGTTACATTTTTCACTGAAGGAGTTTCTCAAATGAGCATCTTGTGGAAGCTGTGTCTGCAAATGAAATCGATCTGTGGACGACTCGTCCATATGTGAAATCAATGACAAAATAGCATATGTACTCTTGAAAAGTGTGTGTGGACCCCACTTTGCTTTTTGGCAATCCTGTGTAAGCGTGTCACAATATGGAACCATTCATTATTATTCTTCATTGATTGATGGCAACTTACCGTGGTTCTGGAACTGGCTTAGTCTCTACTACAATAATTACAATTTAAATAAAAAGTTAAACATAAAAGCTACCGGACCAATTTATGTCTTACCATGTCACAATAGTCATTTATTACATTTTGCAATACTAGTTGCAACGAATGTTACCGATGTTATTTTTACAAATCGAACGATTGTACAGAATCCCGCGATGATTTTGGCACTTTTTTTGTTTATTAATGTTTTTTTATATATAAAGTCAAGGCTCATGGAGGAGCTATACATCGAATTGGATCAGGCTTAACAGAACAGAAGGAACAGTAGAGAGAGAGAAGGGAACACCAACAACAGGTTGATTGACAGAATAGAGGGAGAACTTGAACAAATAAGGATGTGGAAAGATGAGGCTAGTGGAGGACACAGATGGATACAGAAGCAAATCTTCAGGAAGGAAAAACTTATTGAACTTGTGGTCGTTTGTAAATGTTGATTGGGTGTATCGCCATGCTGATATGGTCGAGTGAAGCTGTCACGATACTGATACATGTGAACATTATTTGTATGAATTAAAGAAATATATATAATCAGGCACGTTTTAAAAAATGCCGACATAATTATGGAATGAAATCGGAGAGAAGGGGAGTATTGAGCGGCTCGGATCATGCGGAAACGCGAGATTTAAGAAATGAGGCGAATAAATCGGAGAGAGAAAGAGCAATGGACACAAAACATTTAGGCTCGAGAGCCCCGTGGGATGCTTGACGTGGGCAATCAATTTCTTGTTATTATCAGTGAAATATTGTAGCTGATGTTATTTCTGGCAGGTTATGATAAAATGTCACTTTATTAATTAACTCAGGAATGTTTTTTTTCTTCAATTACACGATCTGGTTCATGGAGGAGCTTATACATCGGACAAACATAGAAGAGGAACACATAGTTATCCATCTCCCGTCATATTTTTGCATTTGACATTAGTGTAAATTTGTTCATCCCGAGTGATGATTTCTCGAACACAAATGCTACTAACGAACAGGCTTGATGCATGTCTCTTTGAATTGAATTTGGAAAAGATCACGAACTGTTCAACCAACGTACTTAGACGACACCGTCTGTCAGTTGTACCTCTTCACGTGTAAAAACGTAATTCTGGCAATCTCATGTCTTTTTCTTTCTGACGTTGGTCTGAAGGCAGCCTCATGAGCGAACTTGTACATAATCACAAGGCATGATGAAGACGTAAGTAGACATCGGTAATGTGCATTACAGGGCATCGGTAGTCATGGACAACGCATTCGAGTATTATGGGATCTGAACCGTATCTGAGCATCCCGAGTCAGGAGATCAGGTGAGAATGCTAAACAGGCCAACCCATAAATTTGAAAGGTCTCAGCTCTTGCTTCACCAGTATTCATAACCTTTCTTGGTTACTCTATTTTCGTACTCAAAACTACCTAAGGCTCCATATCCTCTTGTTTTCCTCTGCTCGCTGGTTTTGTTTTGGGTTTGCAGGTAGGGCCTCGGATTTTGACTATAACCTTGTAGGTAAAGATTAATCATGTCACCTCGAAACTTCTGACAATGGAGTTTAAGCCCTTCTTAGCTATCTGTATCATCAACCAAAAACAATGATGCACAACTCATTCATGGAAACACACTTCCTTATCTTTCTCCACAGAATCCACGCCGACTGCTCCTTCACTTCATTTGCTCGTATACGGCAGCCTCCTTGCATCTGTCCAATCTCAAGTACAAAGCTCATTTATCTTACTCTCACTAGTAAAGTCTGTTTGTCTTTCTTTGCAGATTGTGATGTTAGTACATACGGCCTTTCATCTTTTGTCAGTTTGGTCTTTTCCACAAACCCCAACATCTGTATACAAGAATTGCACAGATGAGATTGAAACATTCACCCTTGAACAAACTAAGAAACATGCATGCAGGCGACCATTGGAATTCTAAATGATAGAATGAAAAGGCGATCGTGACTCATCGCCAGCAACACAAGTCATACAAACAAGCTCCTCATGTTTATGCAAGTCGCTGCGACAACAGCAGTAATGTTTTGTTGACGAATGTCTGATCACCACATAGCACACACACGACACAACCACACAGCACAACACATCACACACACACACACACACACACACACACCACACACTCAGTCCGCAATCATGACGACCAACGAAGAGGACCTGTTATTAATTGTAAGGTTCCTGGTGATATTGACAGAACACGTGTGTAACACGACAACCCGCACTCCCATTGTGTATAGCATGGATGTCTTGTCTGTGCCACAGAGTACTTTCGCCATTGACGAGGTGCCTGTCCAGCACTCGACAGGCTAATGGCTTCAGCCCTTACCAGGTATAGAGAGAAAGAATGGTGGAAAAAACAGTCAAGGACTGGCTCCAAATGCTGTTGGTTGCTTTTTAAAGAGTAACCTATACAGCTCAACGTTTCAGGGTTGGCCCCCTGCAAGCACAGGACCGTTTACTTGTTAGAATCACATATTATAGTTATCAGATCCAACTTTATTTTAAATTCCCTTTGCACAACAGGAAAACCGCTGCATCTGCCTCGTAAAATTACCCAAACTGGATTCAGCTGTGACATAACGACATCTCAGTTCTAAACTATCTTACAAGCCTTTCTCTAACCATCTCTCATGCTTGTTGTTAATGTGATATTTAAGCCAAAGGCATTCACAACACACCGCCATGTTTTCCACACCAGAGTTAAGGCATATGGATGAGTGTACAGTCCTTCAAAGACAAAGCAAATTAACCAAAAAGCATTTTTGTGGAGGTGGTGGGGTGATTCTGAATAACAAGGGAACGAGGCGAATAAGGGCACAGCTGTTATTGGCAAGTTCCACCCGCTGGTTTGCGAAGCCCGGCTTCGAAGCCCCAAGAACAGCACCAAGGTCAAATGAGGCACACAATGCGAATTTCCCACACCGCGCACCGATTGGCCTCAGAACCGCTACGATGAATGTGTCTAAACACGGGGCTGGTTGACACTGCTATTCCAGGCAAATGGTCCATGCCGATACCATGACCACAGTCTGTGGTGCTCACAAAGCCAGTTCCAAATCAACACTGTACTTTCAAAACCCGTGCCAATGACATCCAATCGCACTGACCTTAGATTTTGTCACGACAGTGACGTTGCTTTTAGCGATGCTACGACAGCGGGCTTTCATTGTCTCCTCCTAGGACATGCCCAGAGAATGCACTGCTTCATGTTATCGTGTACGACGATTTTACTACTTTGATGTATTCACCGCCTGAAGGCCAGAGGATATCAACATACATTGTTCAATAAGAAACCAACAACTATGAATTAAAGTTGCCATGTTAAAAATTGAGCAGTGCGTCATTTTGTATACAATCAAATAAAGCTCTTTAATAAAATGCATTCAAAAGGAGACTTCTCCTATGCTATGCACTGAACGAACGTCACTATCAATTGACATGCAGAGGTCTAATATGCTTGTGCAGATCACGAACAACTCGGGAGGTTGACCCTGTTCAGTCAGCAAGTCCAAATTCCTGGCAACTGTGTGCTCTGTATTTAGGCAGCAAGCAGAAACTTTGCGACAGCAGGTCTCTCATATCTCAGGATCGGTCTAGAAAGCTAAACGGCAAGGCAGTATCTCAAACTGGGCGCGGTGCGTGAGAATCTGATGGCTGCATTAACGATCATACGGACAAGGCATTTTATACTATTAAGTACTAAGCACAGTTCAAGTGGCAATTTAAGGTTTTGACTAAGGTGATCAATTAAGACCAAGAAGCAGATCGTTGCATTGATAATGTGGAACACAGTAGTTAAAAAGCTCAGCATGAGAACAGCTATGAAGAAGCGTGGGTTTCCGTGGCATCGTTTTAATGCTCACGTTTTATGAGCGTAAAGGGTTGTTTGTTTTTTTGCAATCGTGGCAAGGTTTGTATCAGCAAAGGAGATTTGCACTTTGATCCTTTTACAAATACTTTTATTTTTTATGCTCTATACTTCTGTTTGGCAACGTCTTTCATCGCTGTGTCTTGTGCAATCTAGCCTCCTCAAGACATTCCAGCATCAAGGATGTGTCCAACGCACGTTTTGAAGTCAACACAGCCAAGAACGGTTCAAAAGTGAGGGACGCACCAATTAGTCGAGATACACAGTAGATGCGACAACGTTTAATGTTTTGGACGTTTCGCACTGTATGAGGGGCGAATATACAAGCAGGTGCTGTACCTTTCGTTTTTAAATATGGATATTCCCAACGACCTTTTTCTTATTATTTAATCACTGAAACGGTAGCTTACAGTGCTTACACATTGAAGAATTTACAGTATTTGTGGATAGTGTTTCCTCCCCTTTGCTTTGTTTTCCTCCTCGAGGTGGTGAGTTCGTTCCTTGTGGGTGGCTCACCACTTTTATGGGCCACCTTAATAAAATGTGAGTTGACTATAAAGTGCTATCCAGGTGTAACAATGAATTGCCATTGAAATATATGCCCTATTTAAATGGGAATTAGCCATTTGTCCTACTGTGCAATCATGTGACATTGAAATATTGCATGTGGTATAAGCTTTTTGGGCCATCACATGCCAGAACCTAGTGCCCTGAGTTGTAACATGCCTGCAAGGAATTTGAGGAGGTTAAGTTCATGTCCTTACATAGATCTTTTGTAGATCTTGAAAGGGCGTGGTAACTCTAAAACAACAAGAAGGTACTTCCCTTTTTCCTGTCGATTCTCCTTTCCTCGCCGATTATCTCCTTCATTTGGTGTTGCTTTCGCAACTATCAGTGCTATTGCTCAAGATACACCACTCAGGTGGAAAAAAAAACATGGTGTGTACGCCTACATCTCGGCCTTACAAGCCGAGAGGTCTTCAGCTCCCAGGGCAGAGCAGTATACCAGCACCAGCATCGCATCCTTGCAGCTATCGTCACTCCAGCGCTGCAAAGCGCAGGCAGTGTACGCAGCTTTTTCTCACAGCATTAACCTGTGACCCGCTTCCCATGACCCCAACGGGCTGTCATTATTAGGCCCAAATCGATTGTGCTCGGTCGCCGCGCGCGGTCCCAGAACCAACCCTCGTGCAGCACGCGATGACGCAGCACGTCAGATAAAGCTAAAAATGTTGACGCCATTACGTGGCTCAGCTGCCAGTTGAGGGAGGCAGTCAAACCCCTGGAACGAGGGGGCCGCGAAGGCCTCGTTAGGCGCTCACGTTTGGTGCTGATGGGTTGAGATGGGCGGCGCTGTGCGGCGGTGCATTTTCAGTCTGCGACATGCACTACGGCACAACAAAACCGTGCTGCTCCGACCAGCACGATGACATTTCGACTCATGGTTCTGAGCAATGTGCGCTGTAGCCAGGACGAGGCCCGTCATGTACGTGCAGTAATCAAATACATCAATGAACAAAAATGATCCTATATATGGTATGGGCTTACAAAAAAGGCCAGTAAACGATGCGTTTGGATAGTGTGAGATATCAGATGAAATACACAATTATACACAATATACATACATATATTACTAATATATATATAGTATATATTATTATATTATATATTATGTACACATACATTTATATCGCATCATATTAATATATATTATTATACATACATACATACTATAATACATAATAATATATATACTATGTATGATCATACGATTTTATACATATATACATCTACAATCACATATATTACCTTTAATCAATATATATTGACACATATATACATACATGCATATATTACATACATACATCATTATATATATATATACTATCAATATATATATATATCATACATATATATACGATCAATATATGAAGGCCCCGAGGAGGATGATGTAGCAACATTTTAAGTGATATGATATAAGTGATAGGCTCGGATGATAGGTTAAGGGGTAAAATAGTTCCTATATGCATTTAACTCCAAAATGGCCGATGTGTCCTTACATTTCCTCTCGTGGCCTCATATATATATTTATATATTATATTATTATATATATATATATATATATAATATTTACATACATACAACATATAATACATCTATGATATATATATATAATGATATACACATTATACAACATACATATAATACGATCAATTTAATTTTTACTACATAAACTAAAATACAAAATATATCAATATCAATTAATATACTACAGTATAACCAAATATATATTATATATATATATATATATATCATAACATACCATATATACAAGCCGGTAGGCGGTGATGTGGTCTGCAGAGAGGAAACTATAAGATATAGAGCAAAAGATTCATATAGGGGATAGGGCCATCACCTTAATAGATTACTGCATATCAATCTCATCCAGTTCATCTACTATAACTACTCGGTATCCATTTGAATGAAAAAGGACCGAAAATTGCGGTTTGAAATCGGAAATCCCAAAGTCGAGGGGGTTGCTGTGGGTGACAAAGACCTAAATCGAAATCCGACTCGATCATTTGTGCACAGTGTATTCCAGCGATTAGTGTGAATCCTCAGACACGCCATAACCTAGGAGGCAATAGCATTTGGCGGAAGGCACTCCAGCTCTCGCATATTTATTTTTTGCACTAATTGACCTTTGACCCCTGACCTAAGCGAAATCGGTCAATATGTCCTGAGGCAACGTTGTAAGTACTCATTGGTACGCATGAAGCCTGCAAATTTCATTCGTATCGCATGCACTCACCTGGCTCGTAGGGCCTTCAATTTTCGCGCATTACCTAATTGTAGGGGCGCCTGTGGTAAGTATTCCATATATCCAAAAACGCGAAATATATTTGTAGAGGCATCACCTATGTAGCTATATCGTGCCAATTTTCCTAACCCTACGTGGATAATTGGCTTCGGAATTGATCCTAGCTGGCGTAACGGTACCGATTTTGAGGTTGTCTTCGGTTTTGCTAGGGAACCCAAAGCGTCCCAAGCAACCATCACAATTCAAAGCACTAGGTCTAAGGAGTTCCTACCCCCGAAGCTTTCGTCAAAATCGCCACGTTACTACCAATTATGCGATGAAAAAACAAACAACATCCAAGCAACAGACAGAATCACTGACAAAAGGGTCACTAGTTTGGCGACCAAATTAATATATATATATATATATTATATATATTATATATAATATATTACATACATACATCATATATATATATACATACATATTTTTTCGTACATACATATATATATCTATATATATATTTTATATATATGTCAAACTGTACATACATATATATTATATATATACATCATTATATATATACATACATATATACATCTATTGTATATTATATATACATACATATACAAGCATATTATATATATATATATATATTATAAATACATCATATATAAATATATTACATACATACATATATATACATCAATATATAGAGTATACATACATAATATATATATATATATATATACATATATACATATAATATACATCATATATATATATATATATAATATATATTATATTATGTACTACATCCATATATACATAAATATATATACATATATATATTATATACATACCATATATACATATATATATTATACACACAAATACATATATATATATTATACATAATATACATACATAATTTATATATTTTACATATATGTACATACATTTATATATATATATTACACACACACCACACATACTACATATATATACACACTACTACATATATATATATATATATATAGATACATATATAATATATATATATATATATATACATACATTACATACAACATACATAATACATCAAATTATATATATATATATACTACTACATATATAATCAACATATAATATATACTACAACAACACATATTGTTGTAGTTTCCCGCCCGTCGGCGTGCGGGCGACGCTTCTAGCCAATGGCGGCCGCTCTCGCCACCGAACGGACAACCTAGTCGCAGCTTTCGGAACAACGCCAAAATCCAGCTACGGGTGTATCTTTAATCACACTACAGCCTTGTCAATACCCTACCGCGCTCATGGTCCGATCACCGAATGGTGCGATTTAACCTAATTAATCGGCGGCAGACTACCAGAGACTGTACTCAACGGGCCTGCTTGGAAACGAGCGCTTAAGCAGCTCGCTCCGTTTTGTGATAACCGAGCGGGGTATTTCCGAAGCCCGTTGGACCCGATTCTTTTATCGGCTATTAAAAGCCAGGTAATTCTGAATCAATTATGCATTCAATGAGGAAAGGACGCAACGAATGGGTGAACATTAAACCATGACATATATTTTCACACCCGTAAGCAGTCATGCAGTCATGCATGCAACCAATGCACGTATGCAATCATGCAGTCATGTATACAACCAATGCACGTATGCCATCATGCAGTCATGTATGCAACCAATGCACGTATGGGACAGAAACGAGCAAGACCAAGAACTACAACCATCTATTTATTATGTACACACATGCACTTAACGGACTTGGCCCACATCATTCTGCAAAGAAAAACCCAGAAAAGGCAAGGGGCAGAACTGGACTCGTGGGTCGTTATAATTCACGGAGCTGTGGAGACCGCAAAAGCTCGAGAGACCGCGCTGGTTACCTGTCGCTTACGTGCGACTCACTGGGCGCTCCTCGACGTCCCGTCCACACGGCAGCTGGCGTGACCACGGCTCGGCCCAGGCTCGTCGTGCGGCCCGGTCGATTGGGCCTAGTCGACAACGCCTCAGAGGAACGAACGGCCTTTGCTCTTCAGAGTTGATGCTCTCTTAGACCGCCCGTTCCTCAGCGTCGTTTGGACTGTCCGGGGCCCGATCACTCGGACCGTTATGCCGCTGGTTGGCGACTCTCTCCGGCCTCTCTCCAGCGACCACTGTTCGGCACGGCACGGCACGCGGCCCGCGCCTAGCTCCAGTCTCCTCCGCTCTCTTCCAGCTCCTCACCGACTGCAGACTCCAGACTCCAGACGACCCAGCTCCAACCGCGGCTCGCACAACTGCGCGCTGCGTCTTCTGCGCGCCTTATATTGGATCGGTGAGGCGAGGTTTGATCTCCGATCTCTCACTCTGACCCCCCGCTGGCTCCGCCCTTTGATATCTTTTGATCCGAATGTCGCAAAGCTCGAGAGAGCGGACGTGGGTGAAATCTCGACCCTCGACCCAACGAAGGAGTCCCCGCGTCTGGTGGCAGAGATGTTGTTCGTGGGGAATTCGAAGTGGCTGGGCAAGGATGGCGGCGCAATGGAGATGAAGTGAGGCATTGCTTGTTGTGGTGTAGGCGGTGAGGGATGTCATGGTGGTCGTTGTGGAGATGGTGATGAGGCATGTTTTCGTTGTGGAGAGGTTTGATGAGAGGTTGTTGAGGAGATGGCGAGGAGATGTCGTGGTTGGCGTTGTGGAGATGGTTGGTGGTGGTTGTTGTGAAGGCGGTTGTGGAGAAGGTGGCTGTGGTTGTTGGATGCGGTTGGTGGTGTTAGAGGAAATTGGTCCAAAATAAAGATAGCAAAAGAAAAACGGCTAACTGAAGATTCACAGCCCTGCACACGAATAATGCCCGTAAACATCGGTGGAAAATCTATCTGAACACAGACTTATCGACATAACTGATCTCTGGGATACCTTTATTGGTGTCCTGTGAATTTCCACAACGTAACAATAAATATATATAATATATATATATATATATATATATATATACAAACCAAAATGAGCACTCTGACCCTGAATGCGACATGATGCTGATGTCATGAGCATAAATATGCCAACACACACACACACGTGTGTGTTGTTATATATATATATATATATATATATATATACAGTATTATATATATAATATATATATATATATATATATATATAGATATATATATATATAAACGTAGTATTAAGGATGAAAACATTAATACCAATCATTCGGTAATTATTTGTGCCGTATTGAATATGGAGTGTTCAGGGGGACGAGTGGGGGATGGGAGGTTTATGACTATGAAATAATAATACTTTTTACACAGCCGTGCTGTATGTATCGATCTGATAAATTTATGGAAATGAGGTATTGTCTGCTATTCACTGTGCGACGTCACAACAAATGGGGTCAGCACCGATGCGAATTTTATAGCTGCATTATAGGGAAATTGGGAAGGATGGTTATAAAAGGATGCCGATAGCAAAGAGAGTTTTTACCATGTTATTCCACTTCTTGGGTATACAGGCTTGTGATGGTAATGGCTTGTGTCTGGCAGCTGAGCGCCGCAAGCAAGTTTACAGCTGTAATGTATAGATGCATGATAGAAATTAAGCGGATACACATAATGGTAATGTTGGTCGTCGCGTTTCCAACATTGACCAACTGACAGTGTCTGCAGTAACGTTTAAAGCTGTCTTGCACATTTTGTCTCCGTCATTGAAACGCCAAATCCAGCTGCGAGAAATATAAAGTGAACCATCTTTATAGGCCTACCATCGTAGACTTATCATCTGATATAGGCCCACCATGATCTGTATGTAACATACATACATATATTATAATATATTATATATACATAATTCTGGTGGTTATATTGATATGTTTACCCTGTATATTTCAACACGGATATACTGTACCAAATGTAAAAACCACATTCCATGGGTGTTTGATTAGGAAACACAATTAATGCAAAGAAGCTCAGCATCAAAATATCGTCACTATTCCATCATAATTGTTATAAAAGCACTTAAACAAACAACTTCTGTACTTGTACGCTAATAATGATAAATTAGAATATTTGATTGTATGGAAATATATCACACGGGAACGTCATCTAAAGTGTTATGCACAAATGTTCACAATGTCGACTGTTTACACACATTGTCGAACAGATACAAATGCTACAAAGTGCGTAAAGATTATTATTATTCCTCCTATGCGTTCATTGTTATTATTCGTAATACGTTTACAGCCTCATGAGAGCCATTACTATGGAGCCATCACAGGTGCCTGTGGAACCAAGGAGTGTGATGTGATGGTATTAATGTTGTTGATTAACATCCAAAAAAAGCACATCAGGCATACCAGAAACAAAAATGAGTCTGTTTGTATCATCGTGCTCATTGTCGGTCATGTGATTGATGAGCGCCATTTTTGAAGACTGATATTTTTAAAATGTTTGTCCGAATGGCGTGTGTCTGGTTGAGACTCTGGTCGTGGTACAGGTGCATTTCATGGGTACATGCAGGAAGCATATCCACCCGTCATCATGCCAAATTAAAACTCGATACGAAATAATTATACAGAGTATAACAGGGTACCTGGCATTGCCCAGTGCTGTTCTAATCCTGTTGCATTTTGAAGAAATCAAATTTTGTGTTCTTTAAATATTTTTTTGTGGGGGCTGAAAACACCTCATACACCCACTCAGGAATAGGGTCAAGGACATTCAATATTACCTTTCACAAAGCTACAAGGGCTTAGGTACTATGAGCAATTTTTTTAATCCCAAAAAATAAAAACGAACTATTTTCAAATTTTTCAAAAAATATTATTTGCCAAAAACACTTCGGTCACTCACTGATGAACCTCTGAAATTTTGACAAAGATCCATATGGCCATTCTGAGAAAAATGCAACACATACAACAGATAGACAGACAGACAGACAGACAAATTATCTCTCTGTGTATCTTACTATAATTCACCGTCTGTCCGTCTGTCTGTTCCAGGTACCGCAAAACGGCTGAACCGATCACAATCATTTTTTGGGTGTGTCATCCTGGACCCTTGGAGTAAAATAGGTATAAAATATAATAACATTACCCCTTGATAGCTCCCGTAGGGAGCGGTTGCTTCTAGTAGATGTAATTTTTAATTTGGAGTTTTTATTCAAAAGGATTAAAACACAACTTTTGCTTACTATTTTTCCCTGAAGTGATGTTATACGACTTGTTTATACATATATATATATATATATACTATATTATATATATATATATATTATATATATATACACTTACACATGTGTAAGCATAATAAAAACCGGCTTCGTACGTAGTAGATAATAATAGAAGCTTTCTGATTATTGTCAAGCATTCACCGACCTCCTGTTAGATATAATTGAGGTTTGTATTTCACAGTTTACAGTATATAAATTGCAACACAGTTTACAGTTATAGAAATTACAATACTGTTTACAGTTATATAATTACAATGCTGTTTATAGTATATAAATTACAACACAGTTTCAGTTATTAGAAATTACAATACTGTTTACAGTTATAGAAATTACAATACTGTTTACAGTTATAGAAATTATCGTACCGTTTACAGTTATATAATTACAACACAGTTTACAGTTATATAAATTACAACACAGTTTACAGTTATAGAAATTACAATACAGTTTACACTAATAGAAATTACAATTTTCAAATGTTAGATATAATTAGCCTTTTATTTCATAGTTTACAGAATAGAAATTACAATTTCAAAATGCTAGAATAAATTTGAGGCTTTTATTTCATAGTTTACAGTTATAGAAATGTACAATACATTTATAGTTGGAGAAATCACAATTTTCAAATGCAAGAGATCAATTGAGGTTTGTATTCACAGTTTACAGTAATAGTAATTACAACACAGGGTTTTCAATTACATAAATTACAATTCAGGGTTTACAGTTGGAGAAATTACACTACAGGGTTTTCAGTTATATAAATTAAACACAGGGTTTACAGTTTCGAAATTACAATACAGGGTTTTCAGTTATAGAAATTACAATACAGTTTCAATTATAAAAAATTACAATTTCAAATTATAGATATCGATTGAGGTTTATATTTCACAGTTTACAGTTAGAGAAATACATACCGTTTACAGTTACAGAAATTACAATTTTCAAATGCGAGAAATCGATTGACGTTTTTTATTTCACAGTTTACGGTGATAGAAATTACAATCAGTCACAGTTATAGAAATTACAATTTTCAAACGCTAGAAATCGATTGACGTTTTTATTTCACACTTTATCGGTAATATAATACAACACAGTTTACAGTTATAGAAATTACAATTTTCAAATGTGAGATATCAATTGAGGTTTGCATTTCACAATTTACAGTAAAGAAATGTTATAAACAACAATGTTATCAAAGTACAATGTATATATATATATATATATATATATATATATATATATATATATTATATATATATATATATATATTATATATATGGTAACACTTACACTGTGCTGTACATATTGTCTCGCGCTCGCTCATCTGCAGTGACCACAAGTCTGCCTTATTTTTTGGAAATTTCGTTTGCGGATGATTTTGACGGTCTGTGATTTTCCTGGTGTATTTGACTTCGATATCTGTCGGCACGCGGAATTCAGCTTTCTACGTCACCCAGAAGGTACCGAACATTATATCAGTGAGTGAGTGAGTGAGTGGTCTGAATGAGCTATGTATACATTAGATTATATAAAACCCTCATCACCTCCACTAGTATCCACAGGGATTAAAAAAAGAAGAACCATTGTATTCCCATGAAAAGTACACAATTAATTCCCTTCTTGCCCCTGGAAAGGTAATGGCAAACCACTTGGGTGATATTTCTTGCTTTGGAGACTGCTGAGGCAGCACCCAATTCAGAATGATGTATCAGGTTGAAATCCATACATATGACGAGCTTAAAATGAAATTCCACTTTTCAAAAAAAACAACATTGAATGGGAAGCCGGCTGAGAAAGCACAGAAGCCCACCACCTAATGCAGTGTCAGTGCTCTGTTTACACTGCTAACCACAGCATCAGTCAACGCCACATGGCTTTAGAATCCTTTTTTGGCAGGATTGTCAGCACAGCCCCTGGGAAAAGAATCAATCCACGGATGCGTGTCTGGCTCCTTGGCCGTCATCACCACGGAGTAGATTCCCCACACAGTGATCTCACATGCCGTCCTTGAGAGAATGTATACTCCGCACCTCTTAACTGGGATTTTTTTTCACAGACTATAACTTAACTGGTTTTCCCATTTAACGTTGATATTTATTCCATCAGCTACAACTCAAAGTTCATTAAGAATGGTGATGGGTACCTCAACAGGGTAAGGCATGTTGCCAGGCACCCATTGTTAATCAGGACCCTTGCAGCAAGTGATGGTGTGGACAGGTTTCATTATATATTATATATATATATATATATTATAATATATATTAACATACATATTGTTACGAATCTGGAAACCAAAGCATTCAACATACAGATGTCCCAAAAGTCATTATGTTGTTATGTGTGTAGTCAGATCCCTTTCCTTTTGTCTTAGTGGGAGAATCAAGGCGTGCGTGTTGTTTTTTTAGTTAGGTTATTTAAACTTTACATCCAACGAACTATCTAACACCAACCATCTGCATGACCTCGGCCCATCATGATCCACCACCAACCAGCTGCCTTCTCGCACCTGACATGCCAGGCACAGATCTCGCGGGTTCGGTTCTCGGCTCCCACGAACATTGTAACTCTTTCACGACACCTTTGCAACATTGCTACTGTTACTCGTCAAGTATGAATCCGTGTGGAAGAGTGGCTGGGTTTCCCGCAGGGCCAAGCCCCGCCCGGAAAGGTATGCCGTGGGACCCTGTCCAATCAAAGGCGGACAGCGAGGTGTTTCACCAAGGCCCTCCCCGCTGAGGGGGTCCATAAAAATCCCGAGCACTCTCTGAGAGCGAGTTTTGTTGGGTTTTTGCTGTCACGAAAGGGTTTTTGCGTCACGAGGGATTCGCCAGAAGGTCGGCGAGGCGGCGAACGTGTCTCTGCTGGCCTCGACAAGGAAGGAAAGAGCGACCCCGACACCCTCCGTGGACCCCGGCCATTCACCACCCGAGCTCCGCCACGAACTAAAAGTCCCACACGTGCGACTGGGGACCAAACCAGCGACCATTGCCAGGTGCCGCGCAGCATGGAGTACCCCTTCCTCCGACGCCAGGTACCCATCCGAACTCTGACCCCCAGCTTGTCTTCTCCTCGGCTGTGAGGTCATAAATAATTCTGGGTTTCTTCATT
>CM068956.1:159481272-159513704 GCA_035128595.1 Eptatretus atami | reverse complement strand
TATATATATATATATATATGTTCTTGTACTGCTATGAATCTTTTATTCTGACACTCTTTGAAGGTCCCGTGTGGCATCACCTCCTGTAAAAACACAACCAAAAAATAAAACCACAACCAAAATAAAAACTCACGGTGTCCCCTTTCAAATGGCACACACAAACCTCCCAAAAACCCTCATGATGGGAATTCCAAATAACACTCATCCTTTTGAGCAAGCGAGTTGGTGATCATTGGACAAAGATCCTTCTGAAGTCGAGCATCAAAGCTTGGTTTCCCCTTAAATTTGTATCATAAAGAAAGTATCGCAAATAAACAATAATAACAATAAAAATGGCTTTCCTCGATTCGGGATATAAATGCTTATATAGACGAAAGATGGCCAACCATGTAAGTGTGTAATGGTGTAAGTGCAGGGCATTTGCAGGAAGTATGCATTTCCTATACATCCTGCATTCCCCACTTTAAATATGCACATTCTGCAGCCATTCCTGCCCGTTCCTCCCCCCCCTTTCCCCCTCCTCTAACGTCCGCTTTTCGTCTCCAATTATTTATTTTACGAACACGGCAATTATAAGCGACTGTATTATAAACGGGGTGTCCATTAGACCACGAGCACATCCTTGACATCGTGGGCAGTTCCGATGAAGCGGACTTTTTAACCTGCACCCACGCAGATGGGGACGTTTGAGTACGAGTACACCGGCGGTACATAGAATTGCGTGCTCGCACGTGTACGGGCCTACAAACGCCTCGGATTTTCCCAGTGTTGATTGGTGGTGCCACGTAACTGTGTAAGAGAAAAGAGAGGCGAATGGAGCATTTCCGTCACTGCTAAATGAGCACCGAGGGCTCCGCGGAAAGGGGAAAATCGCTCAGAGCTCGCCCTCGGCGCCCGCAGGGCCTCACCGTCTGAGCACGAGATGGAGACGCAGGCGATATGAGCTGGAACCAAGCCCGGCAACACAAATAAATAAAGTAAACAGGTTCGTGTGCACGTTTGTGACGTCATAAAGGGAATCCCTTCGCAAGAAAATCTAGTCTGGTTGCACATTAAAGGCAGTGAGTGGTAAACGCGAACACAACGTGCGAGCGCCAAAGGCTTCCTCCATATCCGACAACCCCTCAAGGCTCTATGCTCACGCCCCCTCCCCCAAACACTCCCTCTGCTCCATGCCATCCCCTCCCCCAGTCACAACCGTCTCCCAAACCCATTCCCCGGGTCCTCGTACTCCGTTTCCTGCTCGACGCACTGCGCCGTTCTTCCTTGCAGCCGGTGTTTGAATCCCCTTGTTTTCAGGGAGCTTGGGCAGCCCGGAAAGCAGCAATAAGCCAAAACGGGCTTCAGGAGGAAAGGGCAAGCGATAGCGAGTGAGGGGAGAGGACACTCTGGGAGAGATGAGGGAATAAGAGAAGGGACATGGAGAAAGGAATATAAAGAGGAAGAAGAGTGGTACAGGCCCTGTGGGGCAGGCAAAGCCTGAGTATGGTCAACAACGTGGGACCCACACAGAGGCTCGAGTAAGGGATTGGGTTTGAGAGCTTAGCACATGGCTATGTTACTCACGCACAAGTAGCATGAATAAATTAACGAGTTCTGTCCTCAACATAAAGGTTACAAACTCTGAGCTACAACCTCTATCCCACGTTATGAAAGTTAAAGTGGAAGTTTTCCTTCCCCCTTACCTCCCCCGGCATCCTCGTCTCCCCTCCTCCCTCGCTCCCATACCCCCATTACTGGAGGACAGTGCTTGTCATTCACCTGTAGCTGTGCAGGGTCTGTCAGAGAAGAGTGTAGTTGATTGGGGGAGATCGAATATAATTGTGTGTATGTATATGTATGTATATATATATATATATATATATATATGTTATATATGTATAATATATATATATATATATATATATATATATATATATATATATCTGAAGAGGATTCCTTCAGCTTGTTCCACTAGCCATTGCTATGACCCTTGGGTAAATAAAGATTCAAACGACCACTCGTATAAAAACAGAGATGGCGAGGGAGAGGGAGAGAAAGAAAGGGGAAGAGGGGAGGGCAGGGGAGAGAGAATGGGGGAGACGGGGGAGAGAGAGTGAGAGAGGAGCGGGAGATAATGGAAGGGAGAGGTGTGGAGAGAAAGGGAGGTGTGGAATAGAAAGTGAGGGGGAGGGAGAGAGAGATGAGGTGGAGAGAGAGAGAGATAAGGTATAGAGACACAGGGTAGAGAGACCCGGGGTAGAGAGACCCAGGGTATGGAGATGGGATAGAGAGATAGAGACATGGGGAACAGAGACAGAGAGAGAGAGGAGGTAGCAAGGGAGAGAGACATGAGGTATCGAGAGATGTGGGACAGAGAGAGGAGAGAGAGAGAGAGAGAGAGAGAGAGAGAGAGAGAGAGAGAGAGAGAGAGAAAATGTGGTACTAAGACCAGTAGAGAGAGAGTGACTTGGTAGAGAAGAAGGAGTAAAGAGAGAAATTGGGTAGAGAGAGGGAGAGAAACAGGGGAGAGAGAGAGAGAGAGAGCGGAGAGATGTGGTACCGAGAGATAGGTAGCGAGAAGAGGGGGGAGAGAGAGAGAGAAGAGAGAGAGAGAGAAGGAGAGAGAGAGAGAGAGAGAGAGAGGAGAGGTAGCAAGGGAGAGAGAGATGGGGACCGAGAGATGTGGACAGAGAGAGAGAGGGAGGGGGGAGAGAGAGAGAGAGAGAGAGAGGAGAGAGAAGAGAGAGAGAGAGAGAGAGAGAGAGAGAGAGAGAGAGAGAGAGGTATTGAAAGAAATGTGGTACTGAGACCCAGTGGAGAGAGAGAGTGACTTGGTAGTATAGAGAGAGAAGGGGTAAGAGAGAAATTGGGTAGAGAGAGGGAGAGAAACAGGGGAGAGAGTGAGAGAGAGAGAGAGAGAGAGAGAGAGAGAGAGAGAGAGAGAGAGAGAGAGAGAACCGAGAGATATGGTAGAGAGAGAGAGAGAGAGAAGAGAGTAGAGAGAGAAGGGGTAGAGAGAGAGAGAGGAGAGAGAGAGAGAGAGAGAGAGAGAGAGAGAAGAGAGAGAGAGAGAGAGAGAGAGAGAGAGATATTGAAAGAAATGTGGTACTGAGACCCAGTGGAGAGAGAGTGACTTGGTAGAGAGAGGGAGAGAAACAGGGGAGAGAGAGAGAGAGAGACTTTTATGTCCTTTTATTACAAAAAAGTATAAAGGATAAAAATTCAATACAACAAAGCAAAGGATTATATACAAGAGTGGAAAAAAGAAGAGAAGAAACCAATTCAATTTTCAAGTAATCGATAAAGCATTGATAACAGTTTATAACACAGGAACCCCCCCAAAAATACATTGGAGAAAGGAGAAGGAGATGATAAGAAGAGAGAAAGCAACACAGGCTCCACACGTACCGCCGGAGACTGAGCAACAGCCCCTTGCGTTTGCACGTGTGTCCAAGAGAGAAGAAGAGGAGAGAGAGAGAGAGAGAGAGAGAGAGAGAGAGAGAGAGAGAGAGGAGATAGAGAGAGAGAGAGAGATGTGGTACGAGAGAGAGAGAGAGAGAGAGAGAGAGAGAGAGAGAAGAGAAGAGAGAGAGAGAGATATGGTGGTACCAAGAGAGAGACCAATAGAGAGAGAAGGGAGAGAGAGAGAGAGAGAGGAGAGAGAGAGAGAGAAGAGAGAGAGAGAGAGAGAAAGAGCAAGTAGAGAGAGAAGGGGTAAAGAGAGAGAGAGGGAGAGAGAGAGAGAGAGAGAGAGGGGGGAGATAGAGAGAGAGAGAGAAGGAGGAGAGAGGGAGCAGAGAGAGAGAGAGAGAGAGAGAGAGGAAGAGAGAGAGAGAGAGAGAGAGAGAGAGAGGAGATGGTGGTACCAAGAGAGAGCCAAGTAGAGAGAGAAGGGGAGAGAGAGAGAGAGAGAGAGAGAGAGAGAGAGACAGGGTAGAGAGAGAGAGAGAGAAGAGAGAGAGAGAGAGAGAGAAAGGGTAGAGAAGAGAAGAGAGAGGAGAGAAGAGAGGAGAGAGAGAGAGAGAGAGAGAAGAGAGAGAGATAAAGAGACAGATGGGGGAAAGAGGAGGGGGATATAGAGAGTGAGGGATAAGGAGTGGAGAGAGGAGGAAAGAGGGGATCAAGAGGTGGGAGTGAGGGGAGAAAGAGGGGGATCAAGAGGTGGGAGTGAGGGGAGAGAGAAGGGGAGAGGGGAGAGAGAAGAGGGAGAGGGGAGAGAAGAAGAGAAGACAGGGTAGAGGAGGTGGGGGGGGAGGAGGGAGGGAGAGGGAAGAGAGGAGAGAGAGAGAGAGAGAGAGAAGAGAGAGAGAGAGAGAGAGAGAGAGAGAGAGAGGAGAGAGAGAGAGAGAGAAAATTAGGGGGAGGGAGGATAAATGGAGAGAGTGAAAGAAGAAGGACCTCGAGTTTTTCCCTTTCTCTGCGCGATGGACTCGGCGGCCGGCATGGCGGCCTCTCGGCACGCCTGGTATGCGGAATTAGCATAAGGTTACACAGCGATCTGAAGCTTCCCTCCCTCCATGATACAGGAACGTTTCGATGCGACGTGAGCCATGTTTATATTCCCTCTTTTCTGAATCGCAGACCTCCTTTACCCTAACTACAACATTAAAACCCGGTCGCTCGGTCAGCACACTGTTGTGTATTTCCAGATCCATCCTCAACAATATCTTTTCCTCCTCCCTGTCCAATAACGGACGTTAACATGGCTTGTCTGTAAATACACACGGGGAGAGCTGCTGTGAGGAGGGCAATCTTATTCTATCAAATAACTTTGAAAAGGGAAGGCATGTGTGGCATGTGCCCCACAGACACACCAATTACCAACACTCTTGGCCTATAGGTGTTTGGTGTGATTAAAGAAAACCTGGACTTTTGTGCATTCTAAATCTGTCATTCACAAACGCATGATCCATTGTTAAATCCGCTTTGATGGGCAGTGTGCCATTCTAGGAATACCTAACCCACCTGGTTTGCTTACACAATGGCATGGTACCGGGTTTTTTAAAACAAAATTCATTTCCCAGAATAAAGCACGTGTCGAGGAATGAGCGTTTTGTATCTTACAAAAATATTATCGATAAGACTTGTTAAGATAGTAATCGGTGCTAAATAAATACAGCATGTATGGAATCGAAACCCTCTGGACCTTCAAAACAAAGACCCGCAACCAAGAAGGGTATCGAGCTGGTGCATATATATATATATATATATATATATATATCAATTTTGGCTTTACATCCAGAGCTTGCTCTGTCTATCGTATAATTATTATAAGTGAATGCTTGCTGCGCAGAGATCACATCCTTGCTTTGGCATGATCATGCTCTCTCTCCATCCAACCCATACATCTGGATTCTTCCCTAGCCCCAAGCCCCCCAACACTGCCGCACCCACCCCCTCGCACTACACTTGCTTTAACTGTGAATTCCTCGTGTTGTGTTGGTTTTCGTGTGTAGGCGAAAAAACATGCAACACGGGCCTACATTGGGAGCACAGGCAGACAGGAGTGGGCAGTTTGTAAAGGTTCATGGACCGCCTTCAACCGCTTTATAATCACAGCTTGGAGTCGGGGATTTGCGGTTCCTCGTCAGTTGCGGGTGTTTGCCGAGTGTCCCAAGCCATGCCAGACGAGGCTGCGCCTCCAGGCGATGCAACATTCCGGAAAAGCAGCCGCAATACAAACATCTTAGCATATTCCCATCGTGCAAGGCGCCTGTAAACAAGTATAAATATACACCTGTGTACCGAGGCCAATGGTGTTCCAATGAGACATTTCAAAGCTCGAATATTTGTCCATTTTCTAAACTGAAACGTACACTGGTGTAACAAATAAACAAGTGACGTCACAGTGGGTTTTTTTTGCCCCCATTTTGCACAATTTGAAATAATCCAGGTATATTTATTTGTACGATGATCGGCACACATTTTACAAGATTTCACAAAATAAATGAAGTAAAAATATTTCCATGTACAAAAAAACCAAAAACTACTCGGCCTGTCAATGGATCTTGTTTGCAGTAACAGCGAGGTTGTTCCCCCCGCGAGCTGGTGAATTTGCAAGATCATTTATACAAATTATAACAGCACAATGTCTGCATGCTATACGTCTGATCCGACGTCAACATTATTTTTAACTATTATTAACTCTTATCTCAAAATCTGCCGCTTCCACGTCTGTGTCCATCTCTCGACAAATGCGGCCCATCCTTATAGCTTGCATTGCTCCATCTCTCGGCCTGTCTTCTGAGTCCATCTCTGAGTCCATGTTTGAGTCCAGCTCCGAGTCTGTATTAGCTTTCAGTCTGTGCAGTCCATGCTAAACCTTGAGCCGAGGTTCATATCCTGAATGACCTGCAGGTCTATATTCTGTCCTTTTTTTTCAGTTTGCCTGCTTATTCTGTCTCAATCTGTCTGAGCCAACCTCTTAGTTTGCCTGAGTCCATCTCTGAGTCTTTCTGTTTGAACTCCCAGTCGTCTTTGTAGTCAATATAGTCAGCATGCCTGGGTTCACGCCCCATAGCCTGCAGGTCTATACTCCATCCGTATTTCAGCATGCCTGTTTATTCTGTCTCAACCTGTCCGAGCCAATCGTATAGATTGCCTCACTCCTTCTCTGAGTCCGCCTTTGTCTATTTTAACCTTCAGCCTGTGCAGGAGTCCATACTCAACCACATTGCTTGGGTTCAGACCCCAGCCTGCAGGTCTATAAGTCTATTCATCTTCCAGTCTATGAATGTGTCCTTACACAACCTATCTGGGTTCATACCCCATGGTTTGGAAGGTCTACAGTCCATCTATCTTTCAGTCTGCCTCATACACTGAATGGAGTCCATCTCTCAGGTTGTTTTCCTGCCCTGGCTCCAACTCTCATCTCGGCCAGTAATTATCGTTCAGGTCATGAACAATCCCTGGTTGTTTTCCAGTCCGCACGCTTAGGAATCTTTGTGAGCAGTTGGTGCACAATAAAGATCCAGCGAGCAAATGGACAACTATTCCATGTGGGAGTGTAAAACATACGATTCATCGTGCACAATGACATATTAAAAACGTCTCGCAAATGTCCAAAAGCACGGCTTTTTCAAAAAACAACCAAGTCTTCTCGCCTCGCCGTTTTCTTTTCCAATGGTTCCCACTAATGAAACAAGATAGGGATTTCCAAGACTATAATCACGTTTCTTAGCCCGAGGGTCAAAGGACAGTGCCATTGAGTAAGACCGCGGGGGATATGGGAAGGGCACGCGGGGTCAGCGGATTTTTCTCCGGGGTCAGCGCGATGATGCCACCCCAAATATCATGCACAAAATGGCCTCCAGATGAGCGCCAAGCGGTGAGGAATAAATTCGCTCAAAGGAGCGCATGGATTGGTAATTATTCGAGACGGCGCGTTCGCGGGGCGTGCCGCGTCTCGTTGGAAATGCACGGAGCGCGTTTGAAACGGGCGTCGCAGGAGAATTCTATCGTCGTGGGGTTTGGAGGGTTAGACAATGCTCCTGCTCTGCACCCCTGAGGCAACAGCTGAAGGTCGGATTGCGTTTCACTCGCCCTCAAAAACGCACCGCCGGGATGCTACTTGGGAAGCGGCTTCGCCGCGGCGTTTGGCGTTCGTTGTGTGGCACGAAGTTTGAATTCAGCCACGTCGCTTCACCGTCTTTAATTTTGTAAAATGAAGGACCTTGCAAAGTTACCATTTTATTTCCCCCCACCAATCCAACATCTCCTCTCCTGGGTTCGGAGTCAACTCCGCCAAACCCCGCCTCTGCGGCTATATACTGTGCCGTGTTTCGGAGCGACGAGATGCGAGGCACCCTTTTGTTACGCATTCCCCGCTTGCTCGCAGTTTCCACCCGCGAGCCGAGCTTGAGGATGCGTGTGTGTACCGCTCTGTTAGTGGAGCTGTGCGTCCAACACGGGTGACATCACGAGGGGATCATGATGTGCTTTGCATTCTGTGGCCTACTTTCATTGTGCATGATGTTTCGCCTGCAAGTTTGGTCTCCAAGTGAGTTTCCCCCTCTGTTCGAACGTATCGCAAGACACATGGCTAATGAATAAGCAGGCCCGCCATAATGCCCTTTTAATTTGGCACACAGCCACAGGCAAACCCACACGGGTCTGCCTTAGCGGGAAGAGTCCCGCGCAACCGCCGGAGCACGCCACTCCCGACAGGGGTCACGCACAAAGCATTCATAACGATAGGCAGCATTATATATTACATGAAGCATCACAAGGCTCTACGGTTCATGTCTGACGACGCTTGATGGTGCACGCAACAAACCTCCTTCCAGGCAATCACACACACGCCACTTCTCTGGATATATATATATATATATATATATATATATATATATATATATATATATATATATATATATATACATATATATACATGTATATATATATACACATATATATCCAGAGAAGTACGTACACTCGCCTCTGAGTTGTCGAGCCTGGATTTGAATCCCAACCCAGCTATGCACTGTCATCCGGGTGTTTCGTTTCACTGGCATGGTGATTCATCAATGTATGTACCCTCGGATGGCCGTTAAACTGGACTGGGCATCCCCTGTCCGCCTGCATCGGTTGGTGGGTATTAAGGATCCCATGGTGTTCTTCGCAAACAGGAGGCGAGCTATCGCCGACACCATGAACCAATGACAAAACTACTGCTGGGATGGCAAACAGCCTAGTTTGACCCCAGCACAAGAACCTGACAGGGTATGGCACATCAGATCATATGTATGTGCATGTACATGAATCAGCCCGAAGATGTCTATATATATATATATATATATATATATATATATATATATATATATATCAATGTTGAAAACACACAAGTAGCTCAGCTCCCTTGACAAAGGTGAACACGAGCAGGTATAATAAATACGCGTCACATACCTCGTAAAGCTTGAACACGATTATGTAGCGTCGATGCACCCAACACACACAACGAACAATGGGAGTTAGTACAAGTCTAGCTCTACCTTAAATGAGAAACAAACTACCTGCCTCGTGTACTTTATCCAATATTATATAGTATACACTACTGTAGCTCTTAAATCCAAGAACGACGACTGACATACAGTATACTGTACGTGAATTGAGAACAAACCACGACACCTACTAAATCCAGGATCGTGAACAGCAAAATTCATTGGGAAGTGAAGTTCATTCATTCCAACTTTTATGGGTTTTTTTTTTTAACGTCCGTACGTACCACCTTTCGTGTGGCAATCCAGACCGGTCATTGGCGTAAGCTTAACATCATTTGCCAACAGGATATTTGCAGACGCTTCCCTCTTGGGCAGATGGACGATTGGAGCACACAAGGTGTGTGTGTGTGTGTGTGTGTGTGTGTGTGTGTGTGTGTGTGTGTGTGTTGTGTTTTTTTAATCCACAACTGCTCGAATTCCAACCTGCCTTCGATGACAGTCCGCTGAACGCATCCGAATGTTCTATTTTTTCCAATCCCCTGGCATTGCAAGTGTCCCAGCTATGTGTCGCCGTCGCAAGGAGCATTTGTAAGAGCGAAGACGGACGATCCGTGGAAACCACGAAGCGGCGGATGGTCACGTCGATAAGGAAGGAGTCCGAGACCGCGTGTCGTGGCGGTTTTCTCAGCACGGTTCAAGTCCGGCCGAACGTGCAGCAGAGCCGCCTGTTCACGCCGTGGGACCTTCACGCGTTTCCGCGCGGGATTGCCAAACCATTCGCTTGTTAACCCGAGCACGGAGGCCGCAAGCTCGACGCCGGGACACACCTAATGGAGCAGACATTGAACACCGCCCACCAAACATGCTCCCACCATAAGGAAATCCTAATTATATGGTTTATCATGAAAAAGAACAATCTTGTTGGTGACGGTGGTGGACGTGAGAGGAACGTGTGTTTGTTTGTTCCTTTACATCACTCGTCCGTGTGCTCTGAAGTTGCACGAGTGTGCACAGCACGTCGAGGCCGATACTTTCTCGTCTTATTTGGGGGTGCGAGGGAGGGGGGAGGGGGTGTTGAATCCAGCGCGAGGGTTTCTTCCTATGATATATATATATATATGTATATATGTACATAGTAATACATGTATTAATACCTTTCATATGGTAAACATGGTCGTGTTACGTACAACACGGCATTTGTATACAAGCTATCGCGTGCTTCCGCAATTCCACAAGCTATTAATGGAAGACAGGACGAATGGGGAACGTGTGACCGATCGGAGGCCGAACACGGCCGAAGGGGTCGCTCCGGCACGACAGCGGAACGCGACACACAAGTATATCGCGAGGGTGACGCTTCCGTCTGCTTCCTTAATGTCAGCAATCCACAAAGCCGCCACGATCCGCGATCGTTAATACGGAACATCAACAACATGCGGACTCGGACTCTCACACGGCCCAAGACACTTACGAGGAGCGCGCGCAGAGTTCGAGGATCACGTCGTGCTCGAGGCCGCCACGCGGTCGGGCCCGCCGTTGGTCACGAACACAGACAGCCGCGCCCAGCGCCGCCCACACCGAGTCCAGGGCGTCCATAAACCGGGCTCCACTAACCAGGGGGGGGGTGGTAGTGCTTGTTGTGTATGTGTGTGTGTGTGTGGGGGGGGGGGGTGCGCTGAACACAGGCGATGTGAAGGAAGAGTGTAGGCGCAGGAGCGCCGGGGTACCTGGTTCGGAGCGGCCGCGCAGCGAGGCGCCATGTTGCAGAACTCCCAGCCGCCTGGCCGAGCCCCCGCCGGGTTTACGGGTTAATGGGACACGTACGAAGCCCTGTTGAGCTAATCACGGATGCATCGACAACTACATTTGCGGGAGTTCAGTGAGAGCGTGCGAGAGGATGAAAAACGCCGCTCAGCACAACCGTCTGCATGCACGTGAGTGGACGAAGCTCCAAAACGATTGTGTCCGCTTTTTATTGTTTATCTTTCGGCTCCACATACACCGCGAATGCGCCGACGCAGCTTCGGCGAACTCGTCCGAAGGGCACGCTCTGGAAATATCGATTTTGAGTTTGGAAGCCGAAATGGGCAGAGAGCAACGTGTAGTTTGAGCGTTGAAGGCGCCGCGCACAGCGCCGTGTCGGCACGACGCGCGCGCGCTCTCCGTGGCTGTGTGCGCGCGCGCGCGCTCCGGGAAAACCAAAAGCACGAGCGCGTCCTTCGCTCCCCGGCAACACGGGCTCGAGCTGAGGCCTCGACGTGCGAGCGCCTTCCGTATTGACCGACTTTGCATGCGGCGGTATGCTAATGGCTTCCAGGGGCTCCGTCTTTTTTCCATTTCATGACCTGTCGGCGGCGGCCAATCAGAGCGCAGCTCGACGAAATTAATTGACGGCGGTGCGGGCTCCGGGCCGGACTTCACTCGCGCGCTTATTTGCTGCTCGCGCGCTGCTCCGGAGCAGCTGCACAGCCGTCTCGGCTCGCGCGGTCTCCCTGGGGTTCAGGGACGCCGCGCCACCAATGCCCTCCCATGTCTTCGACCGCTCAGTCTTCGCGACCTGAGCGAATTTGCGAAGGTACGAGGGCGTAACGCGGCGTCGGCTTTCGTTATATATATATATATATGGCTCCACATCTATATACGCCTTTGCACGAACCTCGATATGTTATTATTGATCATTATCATCATTATCATTACTATTATGAGAAAAATCATCGGCTACATCGGCGTTGCGAGTACATCATCGCACGGTGTGACGAGGCCGTGATTTTGAGGACCATTTTTGCTTGTGTTTCAGGCGATATGCAGACTCGCTTCGCCACGAGCAACGGAATCGGCTCCGGCAGAAAGGCCGCAGGTGGCCGATTTCCGGCCTTACAATGCGGGTACGAGGTGGTCGACGGTGTTAAACTGGGTTACATTGTCACAAATGGACGACAGATGTTTGCACTTTCTCAGGTTTTCACCGATTTGCTGAAAAACATCCCCAGAACCACCGTTCACAAACGAATGGACCATCTGAACGTGAAGAAGCATTACTGTGGGTTGCAGGAGCTGAGGAAGCTGAAGGCCATCAACTCGATCGCCTTTCATGCCGCCAAATGCACTCTCATTTCACGGGAGGACGTTGAGGTGCTTTACAACTCGTGCCGCACAGAACGCGTACTCAAGACCAAGCAGCGCAGACCGCGAAGGAACAAGAGTCAGAGGCACGACCGTGGCGCCTTTGACAGCCCACGTCCCGGCTCGTCCGTGCGAGAGGACAAAGCTGAGGGCGGAGCGGCCGGAGACATGATGTGCGGAGCGCATGAGGGGGAGTCGGTGCCCTGTGCGCCGCCCCGACGTACTAGTCCCACTCGTGGAGCTACCGTGAAACCTTCTCGAAAGGACGCGAGATCAGTCCGGCGAAAAGGCCCAGGAACTCCCACAGGGAGAGCGTGGGATGTCCGAAACTATGAAAATGCTCCCGCGCTGCCGCTACCGGCCTTGTTCGTGGGCTCGTCTGCATTTTTGTGCAGCTTGCTGCCTGGGTGCGCCGCGCTTTGTGCTTCTTCCGCCATGACTAGGGCGGGCGAGGCGCCCCAGGACGTGTTTTGCGCGCAGAGGGGCCGCCCCCTCTCGAGGTTCGGGGGTTGTCGCGTGCCGCGTACCAACCTCACGCAATTCCCCGGGACTATTAAGGAACGTTCGGGAGTCACCAGAGACCCAGCGCAGGCCGCCCTGGCCCCAGGATTACAGTTATGTTGTCCCATTGAGGCCCGAAGGCCGAACGGATTTATGGGATACGGCTCATGGCCTGGCCTGGATGACGCCTCATCGGACATATCTAGCATATCAGCTGGAGGCAGCTCGTGGTCCGATGAGCACATAGATGACGATGAGGACGGGGAGGATGAGGAGGAAGAGGATTTCGAAGACGAGGATTATTCGACTCTCTACTCGTCTGATTCGTCAAGTGACAGTGACCGGGAAGGTTCGTCCGACTCCGAGTGTAGCTCGGTTTCGAGCAGGGCTTCCTCGCAGAGCATCCGCTACAGACGGGCAGGCCTCGGCGGCTGTGGCCACGGAAAGAACTTTGGTGCCTTCCAAGCGGCGATCAAGCCGTGTCCTGAATACCAGCCTCCTAATAATAAAGCCGGTTACACGTTTGCCGAGCGCTGTGCCACAGCCGGGCTCACAGAATGCCCTTTCAAGTTATTTTTCCCTGTTGGAAAAGCGGAGCAGGCATACGGCATTGAGCCATTCGTGTCCAAGGGAAACACCGCGACCTTCAGGACTTGCTTGCCATCTGTAGTCCACCCCACGGCACACCGGGAACATTTCTCCGGGTGGGATTTATCAGTGCTACCTCAGACACGCATCGAGGACAACAAGCAGGCCTTGTTTCGAAGGCCGCCTCATGGCTTCGGCAGTGGCCCGGGTCCACAGCAGCCTATGGAATGTGACGACATTGCGTGCAAGGCCGAGTTTATCAAGAGAGAGCGAAGCGAGCCGGACAACTCCATGTTTGCATTGGGTCATGCTGCACCAGACCGGTTCGGCACTGCCGACGGTTTGAACAAATGCCAAGATGAGCGGCGTGACCCTTCCGCCCTAGCCATAGCTGTGGATGTAAATAAGGTGAAAATTGAAGTGTGGCCGGAAAGGACGCCCCCCAAGAGTGAAAATGTGGCCCAGGGTTTGTGGGATTCCAAGATTGACTCAACTGTTAAAAAGGAACGTCTTGACGAGCAGACGTCACCCCGTAAAGGGAAAACAGGAGGTAAAAAGGGCCAAATGGCCGTGGATATGGTTCTGGATGGCGGGGATAGTGCTGGGCATGGATTTGCGGGCTGCACTGCAAACTTTGAGCAATGCACTTTGAAAACTTGCAAAAAAGCTACCTCCTCGAACGTGGGGTGCAAGCAATGGATACAATCGCAGCCTTGCACTTTAACCAAAATTACCTCATGCGACACGCTGTCGCAACTACCGTCCGTTAAGAGGAAAGCTTCTCCACAGACGCCGCCGAGAAAATGCAAAAGCGCCACGGGCGGTCAGGCCGACTCGGCGAACCGCAGCTCACGGGACGAGGGACACGCACAGGGACAGCGATCCCCGGGGGCGTCAAGAGTGCCCGGAGCCTCGTTGGGAAAGCGACGTGCAGCGCCCTCAGGGAAAAGGCCCTTCCATTTGATGGCAAATTTTCCGTCTCCGGCCTCACTCACGCTGGGGGAGGACGGTGACTTGAGGCCCGCCTACCCTTCCAGCTGTGGAGGCCTGGCCCCGAAGCCGCCGCCGCACAAAAGCCATCCGGTGTGGAAATGGCAGATGGGGGGTGCAGTAACCCCGTTGCCTCCCAGCTACAAATTCAGGAGATACGATGTATAGTCCCCGGCACGTGCATGCCATTCCTAGCGAGCACAGTCCAGTTTACAACACATAAATAGTTCCGGATTTTTGGTCCATTTTTATTGGTGCCTCCAATTTTGTATTCTTGTTCTCACCCTCTCCCCAAACCCACGACCCACCCCAACCCACTCCACCCCCTCAAAAATGCAAGCTATTTGTTATTCAGAAGTGTTTCTTGAGACCTGTGATTACATTGTATCGTATTTCCCCCCTTTGCTCGTAGGATCTCTTAAATCGTACGTATAAAGTGGACTTGTTTTATATGAGTATTTTTTTAATTTATTTTCTAGCTGATGTTACAGTTTTTAATAGTATTTGGAATCTGACCAGAGACCCCGTTTGTGCTTTGGTGATGGAATATTTATTGATTTTTTTTATATTGTTGTTTGTATTGTTGTTTTTTTATGTTTTGTTTTAAATACTTGTACAATGATTTGCAATAATGGTGCTGATGACTCCTTATATACAAGCATTATTTTATTGTTTTATATAGCCTTATCATAATAGCTCAACAGTTTTGTTTCTTCGTAGGTGTAGACGTTACGAGGGCCCATTCCGAATATGGAAACCTTTAGCCCGATTTCAAAAGCCGTATTCCCACAAAATGGCGCCGATTGTTTACATTGTAATAAAACAGCAGATTGTTCCAAACACTGGTGCTGTTATTTCCACATGCACACGTTACGTTCATTGTAAGAGCACATTGCTTGTTTTCTTGTTTACCATTGTTTTACACATAAATTTTTGGATATATATATCATATATATTTTATATATCATGTATATATATATATATATATATATATATATATATATATATATATACAGTAAATATATATGTATATAATGTATGTTTGTCTGTAGTTTTCAATGGAGTATTAGCATTGTGTGTGGATGATCACGACACCTTTGTGATACGTCTTGCTCGAGCTACAAGTGCCTGGACAAGTGCTTCATGGATATCGTGATTATATTCAGACTCTTTGTATATTAAGAGCCAAATGAGTCATGTGCTGGGTGGATTGGTCTGAAATGTATATGTCGCAATGGTGCGATGATGTTTGGCATGAAAAGGCTCGTCTTCTGTTGGTCTGTGTGACTATAGCTCGGCACGCCTTTTCTCGTGTTGACGATACCGAGTGGTCAACACTGCAGTATACAATATTGGTTCTCTTTTTAACAGTAAGTGGAGACTCCTTGATGTGTCAACAAGGTGGAACACATGGTGTGTATGTATATATGAGGCCCCACGAGGAGGAGTGATGTAAGCGACATTTTTTAATATGATGATGATAGGCTCAGATGATAGGGTAAGGGTTAAAAAGTGCTATATGGGATTAACTCCAAAATGGCCGATGTGTCCCTTGCATCACTCTCCCTCGCGGCGCCTCGTATATATATATATATATATATATCTCAAATCATTACTCCTAATCCCTGACCCCCCACATTCCCCATAATACAAGCTAAGTGTTTGCGATTCAACACAAAAGTCACCAATATATAATTATTTGCTCTTACTTGTACCGTCCATCAATGTTGTGACGACGTGTTAGCTCCACTTGATGTACTTGCAAATGTACATACACATACACGGGATAACCATTGCATATGCATTGACACTTATTGCAGGAAAGTCCAAATATCAGAGGCACTGGTCCGTAGAAATAATTACAAGCATCGTTAAAAAATAACCAAGCAATGTGAAATGTTATAATGTCAAGCAAAGTCACATCCAGCTTTGTCTTCCTTCTTGTTTGCTTGCATGGGTTGTCTGCTCGAACTCATGTGGTTCCGCTACGATGTGAATCACCATATATACTTTCCTTCCAAATTGCCTCATTGTACATACCGGTTCAAATGGTTCATGTCCATCAAAATAATACTTGGCTTTCCCTTTCTTTGTTCCCTGCGATTCGAGTCATGTAATCGTAAGCAAGCTTGCCCATGTCCTTGAGGTGCCGATTCGTGGTTATCACTCCTTGTTGCGGATTTGCACTTATTCATGCATATACGTGTGTGTGTGTGTGTGTGTGTACATATATATATATATATATATATATATATATATATTATATATATATATATATATATATATATAATTATATCTCGATGATATCTTCTATCCCAGCAGACCTTTTTGTCTTGTCCTTGTTGTTGATGTAAAAAGCGCATTCTTGGTGCATTGTTTACCCATTTTATAGTGGTGGTGACTGGCCCCTTTGGAGGGTTGAATCGGCTCATGGAGTGTGAGTGGTGTCTAGCCAGTGAGGTTTCCTATTTGTCCGTGGCTTTTTAATATGCGTTATTCCGTCTATCCGTGGGTCTCCATCGACAAAGTGAAGGTGGTGACAGAACGATAATGAACAACAACATGACCGTAATAAGCGATACCGTTCATTTGATATTGTGCAGAATGTGTTACCGTTGGCAAATTTCATGAAAGTACGTACTATAGGTTTTGGAGAAAAAATTTCATAAATTTACAATTATAAGGCTCAGAAGAAATACAAACTGTAAAATACATGTGCGGCCTTCCAGAAAGCTCTACAAACGATACACTCACAATATTTAGTCCAGGACAAAGGAATATACAACGTGCAAGTGCATATAATTAGTAAAGAAATATCTATGAATGTTTATTATTTTTATTTCTATAAAACATGCCTCGTGATAGTTTTCCTTTGGCCTCTTTTAACTTATCGTGAGTTTCTCGTTCGTATAACTTTTGAACGCATCTCGCATCACGTTCAAGTCATATATGAACGTTTCACATTTACTATCATCGAATAACACGGAGAGTTATGTGCAGTCTGTTGCAGTAATTTGGACAGGAAAGGAATATTTATTTTCCGAGGTAATGCTTTTTTATAAGGATACAACAGGGCAATCTGCTCCTGTTACTGCTGTTCAGGTGAAGGAGGAGAAGAAAAACGATGTAATGAATGCAAAACATTGTTGAGAACCGTGTGCTAACACTACCCAAAAACGATCGACTATGAGCTAAACATTTTCTATGCACGTTATGAAAATGTTCAAACGTGTCCACTTTATGGAACCTGTCAAGTCAAGTATCGTTATGTCTGGATTTGTTTATAAACTCTGCTTATAATCAAGCAAAACACCTTGCATTGTTCACCTCACTGGACTCTTCTAATGTTCATATATAACCATATGATAGACCACCTTTCAATGGAATGCATCGAAATACAATGAATATATATCCCCAAACTCCCATCAAAGTACTACATTGTAATGTACAACAGGCTCTGTTTTGCTGAGTTTTTCTAATTTAATCTAGGCCCGTCATTGCTTGCTTCTCTCATTTGTGTATTGGTTAACCTCTATATTGAGTTAAGTGAATAGACAAATATAATCGGATATTTCATTTATAAACTCACGAACACCGATCTGTTATCACATTTACTAATTCCATGCACAATGCTTTGGCTCGGTTTTAAAGTACATTTTGTCCCGAAGGAAATTCTCCATTAGCTGTACACATTCAGTGGGTGGTTATGCATGAACAGAAAATTGTGAAAGGGTCGAGCCAGTGTGTGTGTGTGTGTGTTTGGTTGTTGGGTACGGCGTGTGTGTGTGTGTGTGTGTGTGTTCGGTGGTTGGGTATGGCGTGTGTGTATGTGTTAGGTTGTTGGGTATGGAGTGTGTGTTTGTGTGAATGTTAGGTTGTTGGGTATGGCGTGTGTGTGTGTTAGGTTGTTGGATATGGCATGTGTGTGTTTGTTTACATGTTTGTGTATGTGTTAGGTTTGTGGTAAGGTGTGTATTAGGTTGCTGGGTTTGGGCGTTTATGTGTGTGTGGTGTGTGTGTGTGTGTATGTGTGTGTGTGTGTGTGTGCGTGCGCACGTGTATATGTGTTAACATTGAGTATCATGTAAACGAATAGAAGTTTGTTCCAGCGAAGGGTCAGCCACATCCCATTGGCTGAGCAGTTTACTGATTAGTACATTGATGAATCCTTTGTGGTTGAGATGAATGTGGTGCAAATATCTTTGTCTGCAGGGAAAGTGTACTCCCAAGGCGCTGTGTGGAGCCCACTGCTCGTGTTCTGTCCATGCCGGTGAGGCCACGCAGTAGAACCTCTCGGGCCATGTCACAGCCGAGCTGGGGCGATATTGGAGTGGCTGTGCAGGGTGGAGGCGGCTGGGCGTGGTGTGGCCTCCTTCTATCGCTCATCCACTTTCTATTGTGAATATCCCGCTTTAATCAGAAACTGGCACACTGTGTCAGGTCTGGCCGGTGCACACGCCAAGAATCCAAAAGCACCAAAGGGCGCCGGACATGCATCCAGTGTTTTGTCTTTACAAACTATAGCATAAGTGTCTTTCATGGATTTTATTTTTCATCTCCACCATTTGCAAAGTTAAAAATCCCTGCTTTGGAGGAAAGGTCAGGATTTTCACATAGAAACCATAAAAGATTTCCGAAGAGGTTTAAATACCGTTATGTATATTTTTACACTATTTAATTTATTGGGGAAAACCAAGTGAATGAGAAAATAACATCAAAAATAATAATCACCAAGATGAAAAAGTATTTACAAAATTCACTTCTTTTATATATTTGCCTCCATTTGAGAAATATTCCTATAACAGCAATTGCAGAAGGAAAAGGGTAATTCCAAAAAAGCTTTTAAAAGGGATTATATATATATATATATATATATATATATATATATATATATATATATATATGTATGTATGCATATATATATTATCATACATGTGTGTGCGTGTGATATATATATAATACACACATGTGTGTATGTATATTATACAATATACATGTGTGTGTATATATTTATATATATATATATATAATATATTGTGTAATATATTATATTATATATATATATATATATATATATACATATGTGTGTATGTAAATTACATATATATATACTAGCGATACCCGTGCACATACACGGGATAGCAGTACAACATAGCTGGTAGCAGACGACAGACCCTACACGGGGAATGACAAAAATACGCATTGTGCAAAATGCAAGTGGTACTATGGAACGCCAAGACTTCCAAACATTGTCGGCATGTCCGCTAAGTGCCACACGCATTTCATCGGGATCGTGTGACGGCGAGCCGAGTTTTAGTGTGCAAGCTTGGTATTATAATAGAGAGATATATATAATATATATATATATGTAAATGTATATATATATGTGTGTGTGTGCGCATATGTATATATATGTGTATACATATATCTATGTATCTTCTTCTTCTTCTTCTTCTATTGGCTGCTCCCGTTAGTGGTCGCCACAGCGGATCATCCATTATGATCCGCATAGTGATTTGGCACAGGTTTTACGCCGAGCCACTTCCTGACGCAACCCTGGTCGCCTCTTACGACACAGGGATATGGTACACCTATTCTAACCGGGGCATACACCGGGCCCAGTACACTGGTACTCACTTCGCCGACCTCGGAAGGATGACAGGCTGAGTCAACCTCCTGGAGTGTATTAATTCAAGCGGCCAACGGGCTTGAACTCAGGACCTTTTGGATCCCAAGCCGCTACCCTAACCACTACGCCAACACCAGGCTATATATATATATATATATATTATATATATATATATATATATAATATATATATTATTATATATGAGGCGCCGCGAGGAGTGATGTAAGGGACACATCGGCCATTTTGGAGTTAATGCCATATCGCTCTATTTTTAACCCTTACCCTATCATCCGAGCCTATCATCATCATATCATTAAAAAAATGTCGCATACATCACTCCTCCTCGCGGGCCTCATATATATATATGTGTGTGTGTGTGTGTGTGTTGTAAATATATATATAATTTATATACATTAATATACATTTACATACATACATACAGTATGTGGATATATATATATATATATATATATATATATATATATATATCCATACATACATACCCTTTTAACATTTTAGAGTTCTCCGAACAAGCGACTCACGATAATCCAAGAAGCCCCAAATCTTAAATAATATTAGAGCATGAAACTACAAAAGTATACTGGATATTCTTTTTAAGAAAATATTTATCTTACTATCAATATACTCGTACAATTTTCTACTGAAAAATAATTAACGTTTCCATTTCTTGGATTATTGTGAGTATGTTGTTGTTTGAACATTTTGAACTGTGTGTGTGTGTGTGTGGTTTTTTTTTATGTCCCATACTCTGCAGAAAGTTGGGGCTGCCAAAGCAGTTTCTTGACAAGAATTATACTGGGTTGTTTGCCATTGCCTTCCCAACATTGTTTGTCTATGCTCTATCCTTTTAAATGCTTACATCAAGCAAGGAAGCAGCACGGAGCATTTACAAAAAAATGAAGTCTTTCGCATGACTCATGCTGGAGTTTCGAACCACCAACCCCCCAGACTCAGAGTGGACACTCTAACCATTACACCACCAATTCTGACAAAGATATATGTGGATGCATCCCTTAAATGATGATTATATAAAGTAACTATTTCCTATTACATTTTAATTTAGAAACAATTGTTGAAATGATTGAATGCGATGAGAGTAAGTGATTGACTTCCATGATATATCTTAGTTCAAGGTATTTATAAGAGTTTACACAATTTTACAGCTCAGGAATACAATTAGTTTCTGGTAGAGAAGGAGCACATGCACCATAAAAAAATCATACGTATTTGGGTTGGATCTGTTTTAAAAAAAAAATAGAATCTGGATTCCTTGGGCTATTCCACGAGTCCTGACAATTAAGTACAAAAATATCACAGCCATTGGTAACATTTTTGAACACCTGTCTCGTTTCCTTTCAACAATGACAAGCAATGGTGAGAAATATTCACGTATCTACAATATGTTAACGCACGTAGCACACATGATGGTTAATCAGACAGTCCGCGTACACGTGTAGACAATATGAGTGATTGTTCGTGCAGTTAAAAGGTTAAAATATTGAAGAAGGAAAAAGAAAAAAAGAAGAGAATGTTGTGCAGAAAGTAACACATCAACATTGTGGCCGGTTACGGACTTACTGATCAATCTTCTTATATCGTTCAAAGGTCCACCCTGTGCCCTGCTTAGATCCCGCCCGATAAGCCGGCAGTAGGTTGGCGTTTTATCTTTGAAAAACCGCGATAATCATGAAGGAACACAAACATTTGTACATGGAGTTTTGGTGGGGTGGGAAGGCTGTGAAAACAATCCAAATGCGTGCTATATGCACATATTTATAGGTCAGTATATGTACTCACCTTTAATTATGTAGAGAATGCTGGGAATCCTTGGTGGGCCAACTGGGAGAGTGAAACCTGCTGAGCCTTCCTTACGAACAAACAAATTAATTAACAGTATGTTTGTTCACGTTTACTTGGAAGATTTACAGTTTACAATATTACGTCATACGTACATGGGGAATTTAAAGAGTTCTACCAATGAGATACTCACAATAGTCCAAGACATGGTAAAATAAATAATGTAGCCAAAACATGGCGTGTGTTTATAAATAATGAAACACAATCACGTTTCTAAATGTGAAAATAAAAATGTCGTCGTATCTTAGGACGATTGAGAGTATCTTGTTCTGACATTTTGGACTTACCTCATTTAAGCAAGGAAGGTATATATGGTGAGCGACTTTTCATGCAGTTAAAAGGTTAAAACATTGGGAAAACAAAGAAGGAAAGCATGAAGAAAGTACCATTCACGTAGTGGCCGCTACGGACTAACTGAGCATTCTTCATATATGTATATATATATAATTTGGGGTATCTGGGGTATATCATTTGGGTAAAATATTGGTGTAATAACAGTAAAAAGCAATACAGTTGATATGATAACACCTATTAAATCACCCTCGATAATGACAAACAGGATAGTGATTTTATGATTTATTTTTCATGCAAAGTAATGATGTGCTGCAAGTTTGATGCTCGGATAAGATATCGAAATGAACTGTTCAATGTGTCATTTTCCACGAGTGTGACCAAGTATAGTAACCATGCAGTAAACAATTGTGGAACGGTACGTGTGTGTGTGTGGTGTGGTGTGTGGTGTGTGTGTGTGTGTGTGTGTCGAGCATGAAACTCGGAGCATTTAGAGATTTCTAATATCCGAAGCAGGGTGGACCGGCATACTGCAGGCAAAGCACGATAGCAAACTAAATGAGAAGCGAAAGGACAAGCTGAAAAGGGAAGGCGAAAGCGAAACGTACAAACTGGGAGCGTCGGGGCGAATGGACACAAAGGGGAATGGCATGAGGGAGCGATGGGGTTCGCGCTTTGACAAGAAGCCCAGCGAGTGGCCCCCGGGGCGAGGCGGTGGGGGGCAGAGGGAAAAGAGGGGTTGGGAGATAATGTTGGGAGGGGGTGGGGAGTGGTGAGGGCGGAGAACGAGCCGAGCCGTCAATCTCGGGGCATCTGCGCTTAACATTCCCGACACCTAAGCCGAGAAAATGCGCCAATTACAATTAACTTTTCTATCTTTGTCTCTCCCCCGCCATGCGTGTGTGCAGCCGGACGAGGACTGCGTTGGTGGCAAGATGGACGTGTTAAAGGGATTGTGGTGCAAGAGTTGGAGAAAGGAAGGGATAAGGAAAGACAAGATAATAGAGGTGGGAGAGAGACAAACACAGAGGTAGAGAGACAACAGGGAGAGGGAGAGAGAGAGAGAATTAAAATAAAGGAAACCACAGGAGGGAAGTAAAGGTCCGAGGGATAAAAAAAGAAGAACAAAGCCAGTCGGAGAAAGATAAGGTTGCCATGCTGCACTCATACAAATACATAATATATGTATGTGATCATTGATTGGGAAGTACCTAAACACGAGTAAGCAGGTATAGCTGCATATTGCATCCAGTGTTGATGAAATATCCAGAAGCAAGCAGAAGGGACTGCAATGGAAGACCCAAAGTGCTGTGGCTGTAAAGAGGGAAAATTAAAGAAGACCAACGGCTTGCTTTTGGAAACGTGAGTTGAGCTGAGGGTTCGGTCAGGGATGATGGACAAGGGGAATCTAAGAGTGTAGTGGCGAGGAATGGGGCTGGGGGAGGGAAGGGAGGGTTCTAGGCTGAGGGGAAAAGAGGGAAAACGGAGGAGGAGTCTGGAGGAAAAGCCTCCGTAATGTGTCCACCCCTGCTTTCCTCCAGCCAGGGGCAGCAAACCGCAGCCGCAAACCGCAAACACGTGGCAGGGAGAAAGACATGAAACCCTGCACAGGTTCCCCTCTAAAACCCCAGCAACCACCTTAACCCAACATGCTCAGCCCCCAAATTACCACCACGGCTTATTTTAAAATTATTTATTTATCTATCGATTGCAACAGTTCGAGAGACATACATATATGCCAATCAACAGAGATTCTATGCCTCGGACAATGACTGTACGGTGGAGAAACTACCACGAGGCTATCCGGAGGCAGCTCCTTGTATATCAGCTCTTCCTTGTCTCGTCCTCTTTGTTCGTAACAGCGTGGTTTTGTGTCTGATCATCAGGAATGGTCCATGACGTTTCATGTCGCCTAATGTGGAGAAGGCATTGGAGGGGTGGGGGTGGAAGACATTGAGAACATGAAGAGGAAGCATTTTATAAGAGATTTCCTCGAATGCCATGAAAATACAGTACTATTTACAATACAGCACAATTTTACGTCCATTGTCCACATTCAAACGACATTGCAACGTCTGATACCAGAGCTCCAATTGGCTCAGATAATGCAGAAGCTATCATAGCTACTAGCATTGACATTTAGCAATTCTTATAGGAACATTACCATTTAAAAGTATCAAAGTGCTAACAACCTCCCAGTTTTCACCTGTCGTTTTTATGGAAACGCAGCAGTACATTGGAAAATGATTGCATCAGCAGCGAAAAGGATGAAATACTCTCATGACTTTCTGCACATTGAAAGAATGCTACCTTTGCACGACTTTAATCTCTTCATTGTGCTTATACACCGCTAAAAGTAGGCCAAGCCCACCCCCCAAAAAACACAAGCGACTTAACTGTGATATACGTGAGGCGTTCAAACGTTCTCTTAACAAGATACAAATATGTTTCGATTTATCTTCTATACTTTGCATTTTTTAATACTGCATGCAAGTTTACGTAACGAATTAAAAAAAATTCCTCCCTAATTATAACCATTTGTATGCGTCAAGCTCAAGCGGTAAAGCAAATTGGTGTTTCCTGGACTTGCTTTATTCTAAAGGGTTCCTGCTGTTGTAGAATAATAAAAACGGTGCCGTATTGTTGGAAAGCTAATAATAGATTTGCTTGGAAAAAAAAAAAGTGTCCGTTTAATCATGAAAAAGCCTGTTTTAAAAACAGGTTGGAAGAAGAAGAAGCACGAATTGGAGCGTTCACATCACGGTTCCAACGGTCTGCCAACAGGAACCCTTTTGAACAAAGCGTGACGGACACAGAAGCAGCACACAACATTATCTATATATTAATACTGAAGGACCAATTTTGTGCTCCTCCTAGCGGTCGCGTCACGTTTTTCTCGTACTGTGACCTGGACTGAAGAAACTTCGTACCTGTAAGAGTGCATCGCACATCGTGCCAATAGTCAACCTTCAACTCTGAAGCAGAATAAACACTTTTCCTTTTACATTCGTTTACATGGCGACGTGTGACGTCACCGCTGAGAGGCGTAAGGACATCATGACATCATCGGTCATTCGCTGACGTCATTACGTCTGTCGTCGACAGACCGTCACCGCTGAGAGGTGTAATTACTAATTCCACTCCTCGAAAATAGCGTCTGCAATGTAAAACCGTCTTCTGCCATGATGACTACCTCAGAATGTGAATTTGACACAAAAAATGTAACAAGAAACATTGTATCTCTTATATTAATACGAAGGACCAATTTTGTGCTCCTCCTAGCGGTCGCGTCACGTTTTTCTCGGTACTGTGACCTGGACTGAAAGAAACTTCGTACCTGTAAGAGTGCATCGCACATCGTGCCAATAGTCAACCTTCAACTCTGAAGCATCCGTCTGTGACGGGGTTTTGGCTAGTATGTAATAATAAGGTACTCCTCGAAGCAATAGGAAAGTATAATAATGTACATGGAAAGAGCAAATAAACAACAACAACCACAGCCACCATGACAGCAGCAACAAAAACAACTGGGTGCCATGAAAGATCCTTTTTTCAAATGTTTAATTTCATTTTCCATCCACATGGGGACTCAAAGATTGGTGCTTACTTTTGATTAAAGCAGTCAGGGAAGCGACGAGTCGGCATGTCTCGCTAGTTCACACTAAATGAGATGTGCGTTGTTTAGAAAATCATATTTATCATTTGTATCCATCAATGGGGTTAGCAGGATGGTCTAGAGCAGCGTTTCTCAACCTTTTTACCCTTGTGGAACCCTTGAAATAGTTTTCATGTCTCAGGGAACCCCTGCATAAAATTATTATATACCATTTTTAATATCTAGCTCTTTTATATTTTTATCGTAGTTCACGTGGTAAATATAATATTTTTTTTTCGGATACCTGGTTTAAGGAAAAAATGACCCCCTTTTTGTCAAATTTATTGGCAATGAAAAAAAAACATACTGCTCGTTTATGAGACCTCACACCGAGGTTTTAATTCACAAAAAAAATTGTTTTTGTTTGAAAACGTCATTTTTGAAAGTGTTTGTCAACCCCGAGTCTGTTTGACAATTAAAAACACACCTCATGTAACTTGATCAACAAAACTTAAACAAATAAAGCTGAAGCAATAAAGGTAAAAAGAAGAACTAACCTTGAGAGAGAGAGACTTCGCGCTAGGAAGCACAGAGAAGATAGATGGACACCGTGCACATGTCCCGTACTTGAGTCAGTCACTCAATGATACACGAATCCGCCGCGTACAGGACGTCCACTAACCAGTGAGGGCGGTTTCACACTGGCGCCACATAGACATCGTTAAATACATTCCCTATGGTTGTTATATTGGAAATAATATAAGAGGTTGAAGCCTCTATTATAATAACCAAGGAGTTCCACAATATGCTGTACGTGTATAGTAAAATTACGAATATTATCAAAACAAAAACTACTCAAAATACATTAGCCTATTTATTACTGTTTCTCGCGGAACCCTAGCGACTCTTGCGGAACCCTATGGTTCCGGGGAACCCCGGTTGAGAAACACTGGTCTAGAGGTATGCACACTCGCCTCCAAGCCATCTTGCCTGTGTTTGAATCCTGACCCTGTCATCCTCGTGTTTCGCAGGCAGGGTGATTCATCAGTGTGTGTGCCATACCTCGGATGGCCATTAAACTGGGTGTCCATTTACTGCATTATTTGTGGACGTTAAAGATCCCATGGTGTCCTTTGCAAAGAGTAGGCGAGCTATCGCCTGCACCCTGAACAAATTCCAAATTCCTGCCTAACTGCTGCTTTGAAGGCAATGGCAAACCACCAGGTATAACCCTTTCCAAGAAATGGCTTCGGCAGCACCGACGCTCTGTAACAGAGGTAGGTACATCAGAATTGGAGAGATCCATCAATGAGCAACCAGCCTTTTCAATGTGACTGCAGTCATCTTTGTCTACCTCCTGCTGGTGCAGACAATTATATCTGTTAACATTTATAGTTGCTGTAATTCAAAGTAGCATGCACAACTGGAGTTGTGAAACTGATAGTTTTGCCCTTTGTACATGTTCATAAACATTGCACAAAATGAAAGCAATAAAGTTGAATTCTGATAAATTAATAAATAGCGGCAGAACGTAAGTAACATTTATAAAAGCATTTGCATCAATGGATATACAAGGACTTTTTTTTTCTGTTTCTTTTTTCTTTAGTGGAACATGTACAGAAAGTTTATAAAACCATGGAGCCTGTTCCTGTTTATTTTGCACAAGTTTATGTGTCGATATGTACTGCTACCCTCTCTGGTGTACAGAGAACAAATGGCACACTCGGACGAGGAATTCATGTATTTCAATGAGATTAACAAACAAATTGAGGATTCATTGTTTAACGTTTGAATGGATTCTTGATCAAATAACAGGGTTATTGAGGTATCATCATTACAAGGCGATATGAACGAGCACACAGTCATGATGTATAATGTATTCACATATATTGTCCGACCTATGTCATATGTGTACAGGCATAGCATGCTGTGCACACAAGAAAAGACTTGTACGAATCATGTGGTGCTGTTATAACATACTACTTATTTAACAGCACCAATTATTCCGATCTTCTTGTGGGGTCGGCCTGGAAAGTTTTTGGCCCAGGTCTTTCACGGACCGGTTGGCCAGGCCTGACGTTCGACTGAAGGTGGCAGAAATTTGGAATTTATTTTTGTGAAGCACACTGTGGGATCTGTAATGTCCACCAGCTTGTGCTGGCAGAGGACACTCAATGTTATGTCCATCTAAGGGATGGCACACTTTGTGATGCAATGCCCTATCTGAAAAAAAACACCAATCCCACGGTTTATAGTTGTTTAATCTGTCTAGTCCGAGTTAGATTCCCGACCCGAAGACAACTGTCGGACTAGGGTTTCCCAGCTGCAGGTGTTGCATCATAAAGCACGTCGTCCCTCAAATGGAATTTAAGCCTGGTGTCCCATCTGCCTGCATTGATTGTGGGCCGTTAAACATATACCCATGGTTTATTTTGCGAAGAGTAAATGAGTGATCATCTGCACCCTCATAAATTACAAATCCCTGCACACCTTCTTTCCAACCACACTTGGCAAGCATGGGGAATATGCCAAATACAGTATCACCAATGCGAGTTGAGGGAGCCCTTCTACCTACAATGGTTTAAAAACAAGCTGATGATGTGTGGATGTGTGTGTGTTTATCATTAGATTAACAAAGCTATACTCAGACATATGCTAACACAGGAAGCTACAGTTAGAAGATTAAAACAAGTGTTCTCGAAGGTCACAAGACGACACCAAATTAATTTATTAAATAAATAAAAACGGTAAAAGCATTATTAATGGTACAACACATCATCAGCGTGCAAAGCAGGGTAGCATGATTTACTGGTGATGCAAGATAGTATGTGTATGATTACATAACTTGCAGGTACCCACGGAAACTCCGTGTAATGTAAAATGTAACTTCAACAATATTATGGAAAGAATAGTTACTTGATTAAATCAACCCCTCCACCCCAACCACTCCCCCTCCTCAACCCCAAGTCCTCAGCAACCCCCCCCCCCACCACACAAACCCAAATCCTCAACCCAAGTCCTCAAACCGACGCCCCTCAACTCCCCACAAAGCCTCAACACCCTCTCCTAACTGTATGTCCCTCTCTGCTCCTCAACCCAACTCTCTGTCCTCTCTTCCCTTTCTTCCCATACTTCAAAGCAACAGGGCATTAACGACATTAAGAGGTTAAATTTTAATCAAGAGGCTAAATTAAATTAAAATTATATAAAGACCAAAGTAAATTAAGGGGTTAAATTAAATAACGACGAAACAACATGTAATTTACAATCTCGCGAGATTCAGTCATTCATGATATGTGATGGAAAGAGCAACACGCATATTATTCCATAATAAATGTGCGAGGAGCATTATAAATACATGATAATACATTGAAGCTCCAATGACAAAGGTAATCATCTACAGGTAAAGCTAAAAGTTGAAAGTTTGAAGAGGGAGGTTGCATTGCCAGTTGTATGGACGCAGCAGAGATTGTAGATCTCTATTAATGTCGACTCACTGCCGCAGTTGTGGATCCACTGTTCGGAGGGGTTCTGGCTGAAAGGGTTCAACCTCGATGGAGAACATAACACAACTGATGATCGTGGCAGTTGGAAAATCTATCAATTGCAAAACAAGCGAATAAGGTTGTTACTTCAGGTGAAACAAGTATTTCGAGTTTTTTTAATACAAGGTCTAAGCTCATAATGGAGCTGAAACACACACACACACACACACACACACACACACCAACACACACACCACACACACAACCACACACACACACACACACCTTGGGGAAGTGCTGTCACTTCCCGGGGTACTCTGGGTACCAGCGATGTCATAACATTGGCGCGCTTTTCTCACGCACTCAGCCTCAGCTCATTTCCTAAGGAGTTTCTCCTCCCCATAGATGCCAACTGATGGGGATGGGATTGTCTGTACTCTATCCTTTCAAATGCTGAACATCAAGTAAGGAAGCAGCATGTACCATCTTTTGAAGTCTTTGGTATGACTTGGCAGGAGTTTGAACCACTGACCTCCCAGACTTGGATCGGGCACTTCAAACATTATACCACAGAATCTAACCATTTTGCGGCACCATTGTTATGACGTCGTTGATACACAGAGTACCTGGGTAGTGATGGCACTTCTCATCAAGCTCAGTGTCTGTATTTTGTTTCATCAAACAGTCTTGTGTCACATGTTTGTCTGTTCATCAATGTTGTGTTGGCAACTCCACTACGAGCCTTTAATCATGTAAATAAAAAATTATATAAAAAAAAATATATATATATATATACATATATGTACATAAAACAAAAGTAGCAAAACTGACCCTAAATGCACATGAATGCGAACATCATTTACATTTTTGTCAACACATCACCTCCAAATTAGGATGGCGTCCATGTGGCCTCAGGTCATTGAAAACCGAGATTTATGGTCACAAATTAAATAACAGCAGAGCCGCCGATCCAGATTTCACCCTTGTTATGTGCTCATCAGGATAACATACTGCCAAATCATTTATTTGTGACAATTCTAAGGTGGTATAATAAAAATGGAACCCCTAACTTGATGAGGCAGGAAGGAACACAGGTTGAGTCCTATAACAGCAAATGCTGCATGACCTGTTAGTAACAAGGGTCATCTCCACACAAACGCATTGCCCCTGCCCTGCTGATCACCATTTAGGAGGTGAAGTTGCATATATATGTATATATTATATATAAGCATATGGGAGCCTGGTATTGGCTAACGGTTAAGGTGGCTGGCTTAAGATCTTAGGGTCCTGAGTTAGAGTCCCTGTCATGTTAAAAATAACACCAGGTGGGTTGACTCAGCCTGTCAACCTTCCGAGGTTGGCAAGATGAGTACAGCTTACTGGAAGAATGATCCATTCAAGTATTTTGTGTCAGAGGGGCGATCCCCCAGGATTTGCTCCTAGCCAAGGAAAACTGCCTCAGCAGCCCTACACATCCAAAGACGTGAAATTATTTATTCTTCTTCTTCCTCTACGCATCGGCTGTTCTGCTCTGTTCTTGCGTATGGCAGCTTGGCTGCCGGGTAGCTATCAATTATTGGAAGCACAGCTGTGCTGATGATGCTGTGCCCCTCGACCAGTACACTGTACTCTTTCGCCGACCTGCGAAGGATGACAGGCCAAGTCAACCCCACCTGGTGTTAAGTCAGTGGCCAACAGGGCTCAAACTCAGGACCCGAAGATCCCCACCCAGCCCCACTAACCACGAAGCCAACACCGGGCTTTTCATAGGCTGTTGTAGAATTGGTATCCTTTACATGTTAATGCTCTAGGAGTAATTATCTTTCAATAAATAGATTTGAGGAACAGGCTTGGGAAAAAGTGTGTGTTAAAATATACCAAGTAGATCAAACACTCACGAGTTTCTGTAGAAAGATGTGCTTTTCATTGGTGAAAAGCAGATGTTCTGTTCCAAGAGCACAAGAAGCTGAACTATCTGAAACCTAATGGTTGTAAAGTGTTGGCTTTAAAAGGCTAGGGCAACAATTTTTGTACCTCGCAAGGTGGACAAAATAATGGTGAAGGTCGACAGTATAGCCATTAAGCCGGCAGTATAGTGTGTGTGTGTGTGTGTGTGTGTGTGGTGTGTGTGTGTGTGTGTGTGTGTTGTGTGGTGTGTGTACACACACCCTGTCCTCTGGTTCCGACACCGTAAAATGAAAAATAAGACATTGCACTGCAGATAGGGTATCTGTATATACCAAGAAAACAAGATCCTTCAACACAGTTACAAGATGCGAACTGCTCATAGAAGGAAAGAAACGAGAAACTCAAAACAAGTGCATGAGATTGGATTTGGGGGCATAATCAAGAGCTTAATACAAGCGGTCTTTTCACCTGCTACAAGTTTTGTGCCAATTCCATTTGAGACTTTGGAAGAGGAACTATGACATGGTGACGTTACATTCACGATCTGTTTCAGCATGTAGACTCATGCTATGATGGAGAACGACCTGTTATATGTATAATACACAATGGCAGAATGTCTGCACATCATTCCGCGATCCTCCCGCTCCAGAAAAGTTGTCCGTCCAAGGCGGGATCATCGAAAGCTCTGATCATTGATTGAGGATAAATCAAGTCTGTGGCTCCGTATTAGACAACCGAAAGGAATTTCACAACAATTTTGAAACTTTCCAACGGAGCGCCTCATTTTTTTGTGTGTCCGAACATCTTCTCTTAGGCCACAGATTTTTTGATTGACTCCTCATATATATTCACGTGGTTGTTCAATAATTTAGCTTACGTATGCAAAAGGACAAAAGATGTTCAAGGTATCATAGCGGGCATCATTTCTTTTGTTTCAATTTTCATGTCATACCCTTTAAATGTGCCTGTCCGCCTTTATGACATAACCTCCATACTGCACTCACTCGCTCATATACACCGAAGCATTCTCTCTATACTTTACCAATAACATACACATCGAGAATATGTACAAGCAGATGTGGACACGTTTGTCCGTGATTTATTTGTATACCTACTGAGTTTTGGAGAAAACGCTTTGAGATAACACATATTTCATTTTAATCTCTGAAACAGCAATCCATCTCTATATGTCAACAACCACAAGTACCATGCCCCCACACCTCAGTCCCTTCCCTTTTCGACACTGTCATTTAATTCCAACAATTCACTGCTTCCTTCTTTTCTCTGACTCGTTTCAGCATGTGCTTGTGCAATTCTCTTTTTTCAAAGACTTGAGTTATACTTTAGCAAAAATCAATAAAAAATCAGCCTCTTCTTCCCCACTCACTTCAATCCCAGTCCTGAAACATTTTAAGTCAGTAAATCAGGTATATATTATGCCATTTTGTGGGTATAATGCTCTATAGTTTAAGAAAAGATGAATGTATTTGGGTTCTTTTTTATTTATAATATAAACAAATCTGTTT
>CM068956.1:159462101-159481247 GCA_035128595.1 Eptatretus atami | reverse complement strand
ATCATCGGTCATTCGCTGACGTCATTACGTCTGTCGTCGACAGACCGTCACCGCTGAGAGGTGTAATTACTAATTCCACTCCTCGAAAATAGCGTCTGCAATGTAAAACCGTCTTCTGCACATGATGACTACCTCAGAATGTGAATTTGACACAAAAAATGTAACAAGAAACATTGTATCTCTATATTAATACTGAAGGACCAATTTTGTGCTCCTCCTAGCGGTCGCGTCACGTTTTTCTCGGTACTGTGACCTGGACTGAAAGAAACTTCGTACCTGTAAGAGTGCATCGCACATCGTGCCAATAGTCAACCTTCAACTCTGAAAGCATCCGTCTGTGACGGGGTTTTGGCTAGTATGTAATAATAAGGTACTCCTCGAAGCAATAGGAAAGTATATAATAGTACATGGAAAGAGCAAATAAACAACAACAACCACAGCCACCATGACAGCAGCAACAAAAACAACTGGGTGCCATGAAAGATCCTTTTTTCAAATGTTTAATTTCATTTTCCATCCACATGGGGACTCAAAGATTGGTGCTATCTTTTGATTAAAGCAGTCAGGGAAGCGACGAGTCGGCATGTCTCGCTAGTTCACACTAAATGAGATGTGCGTTGTTTAGAAAATCATATTTATCATTTGTATCCATCAATGGGGTTAGCAGGATGGTCTAGAGCAGCGTTTCTCAACCTTTTTACCCTTGTGGAACCCTTGAAATAGTTTTCATGTCTCAGGAACCCCTGCATAAAAATTATTATATACCATTTTTAATATCTAGCTCTTTTATATTTTTATCGTAGTTCACGTGGTAAATATAATTATTTTTTTTCGATACTGGTTTAAGGAAAAAATGACCCCCTTTTTGTCAAATTTATTTGGCAATGAAAAAAACATACTGCTCGTTTATTGAGGACCTCACACCGAGGTTTTAATTCACAAAAAAAAAATTGTTTTTGTTTGAAAACGTCATTTTTGAAAGTGTTTGTCAACCCCCGAGTCTGTTTGACAATTAAAAAACACACCTCATGTAACTTGATCAACAAAACTTAAACAAATAAAGCTGAAGCAATAAAGGTAAACAGAAGCAACTAACCTTGAGAGAGAGAGACTTCGCGCTAGGAAGCACAGAGAAGATAGATGGACACCGTGCACATGTCCCGTACTTGAGTCAGTCACTCAATGATACACGAATCCGCCGCGTACAGGACGTCCACTAACCAGTGTAGTTTGACCCCAGCACAAGAACCTGCTTCATCTACAGGGTATGGCACATCAGATCATTATGTATGTGGCATGTACATGAATCAGCCGAAGAGTCATCTATAATATAATATATATATATATATATATATATATATATATATATATATCAATGTTGAAAAACACACAAGTAGCTCAAGCCCCTTGACAAAGGTGAACACGAGCAGTATAATAAATACGCGTCACATACCTCGAAAAGCTGACACGATTATGTGGCGTCGATGCACCCAACACACACAACGAAACAATGGGAGTTAGTACAAAGTCTAGCTCTACCTTAAATGAGACAAACTACCTGCCTCGTGTACTTTATCCATATATTATTAGTATACACTACTGTAGCTCTAAATCCAAGAACGACGACGACATACAGTATACTGTACGTGAATTGAGAACAAACCACACACCTACTAAAACAGATCGTGAAACAGCAAAAAATTCATTGGGAAGGAAGTTTCATTTCATTTCCAACTTTTATGGGGTTTTTTTTTTTTAACGTCCCGTACGTACCACCTTTTCGTGTGGCAAATCCAACGGTCATTGGCGAAGCTTTCACAATTTCATTGCCAACAGGATATTTGCAAGACGCTTCCTCTTGCAGAGGACGATTGGAGCACACCAAGGTGTGTGTGTGTGTGTGTTGTGTGCATGTGTGTGTGTGTGTGGTGTGTGTGGTGTGTTGTTTTTAATCCACAACTGCTCGAATTCCAACCTGCCTCGATGACAGTCCGCTGAACGCATCCGAATGTTCTTTTTTTCCAATCCCCTGCATTGCAAGTTGTCACCAGCTATGTGTCGCCGTCGCAAGCGGAGCATTTGTAAGGAGCGAAAGACGGACGATCCGTGGAAACCACGAAGCGGCGGATGTCACGTCGATTAAGAAGGAGTCCGGAGACCGCGGTCGTGGCGGTTTTTCTCAGCACGCGTTCAAGTCCGGCCGAACGTGCAGCAGAGCCCCTGTTCACGCCGTGTGGACCTTCACGCGTTTCCCGCGCGGGATTGCCAAAAACATTCGCTTGTGTAACCCGAGCACGGAGGCCGCAAAGTCGACGCCGGGACACACCTAATGGAGCAGACATTGAACACCGCCCAACCAAACATTCTCCCACCATAGGAAATCCTAATATATATGGATTTATCACGAAAAAGAAACAATCTGGGTGACGCGTGGTGACTGTGAGAGGAACGTGTGGTTGTTTGTTCTTTACATCACTCGTCCGTGTGCTCTGAAGTTGCACGAGTGTGCCACAGCACGTCGAGGCGATACTTTCTCGTCTTATTTGGGGGTGCGAGGGAGGGGAGGAGTGTTGAATCCAGCGCGAGGGTTTCTTGCCTATGATATATATATATATATGTATATATGTACATAGTAATACATGTAATTAATACCTTTCATATTGTAAACATGATCGTGTTTACGTACAAAACGGCATTTGTATACAAGCTATCAGCGTGCTTCCGCAATTCCACAAAGCTATTAATGGAAGACAGGAACGAATGGGGAACGTGTGACCGATCGGAGGCGAGCACGGCCGGAAGGGGTCGCCTCCGGCACACGGGAACGCGACACACAAGTAATCGCGAGGGTGACGCTTCCGTCTGCTTCCTTAATGTCAGCAATCCACAAAGCCCCACGATCCGCGATCGTTAATACGGAACATCAACAACCATTGCGGACTCGGATCTCACACGGCCCAAGACACTTACGAGGAGCGGCGCAGAGTTCGAGGATCCACGTCGTGCTCGAGGCCGCACGCGTCGGGCCCGCCGTTCGTCACGAACACAGGACAGCCGCGACCCAGGCGCCGCCACACCGAGTCCAGGCGTCGTCCATAAACCGGCCTCACTAACCAGGTGGGGGGGTAATGCTATGTGTGTATGTGTGTGTGTGTTGGGGGCGGGTGCGCTGAACACAGGCATTGTTGGAAGGGGGGAAAGGAGTTAAGAAGATGTAGGCCGCAGGAGCGCCGGAGTACCTGGTTCGGAGCGGGCGCCGCAGCGAGGCGACCATGTTGCAGAACTCCCAGCCGCCTGGCCGGAGCCCCCGCCGGGTTTACGGTTTAATGGACACGTACGAAGCCCTGTGAGCTAATCACCGGATTGCATCGACAATACATTTTCGGGAGTTCAGTGAGAGGCGTGCGAGAGGATGAAAACGCCGCTCAGCACAACCGTCTGCAGCACGTGAGTGACGAAGCTCCAAAACGATTGTGTCCGCTTTTTATTGTTTAATCTTTCGTCGCTCCAACATACACCGCGAATGCCGCCGACGCAGCTTCGCGAACTCGTCCGAAGTGGCACGCTCTGAAATATCGATTTTGATTTGGAAGCGAAATGGGCAGAGAGCAACGTGTAGTTTGAGCGTGTAAGGCGCCGCGCACAGCGCCGTGTCGCACGACGCGCGCGCGCTCTCCGTGGCTGTGTGTCGCGCGCGCGCGCTCCGGGAAAACCAAAAAGCACGAGCGCGTCCTTCGCTCCCCGGCAACACGGGCTCGAGCTGAGGGCCTCGCGTAGCGAGCGCCTTCCGTATTGACCGACTTTGCATGCGCGGTTATGCTAATGGCTCCAAGGGGGCTCCCGCTTTTTCCATTCATGACTGTCGGACGGCGGCCAAGTCAGAGGCGCAAGCTCGACGAAATTAATTGACGGTCGGTGCGGGCCTCCGGGCCGGACTTCACTCGCGGCGCATTATTGCTGCTCGCGCGCTGCTCCGGCAGCAGCTCACAGCCGTCTCGGCTCGGCGCGGTCTCCCTGGGGTTCAGCGGACGCGCGCCACCAGTGGCCTCCCATGTCTTCGGACCGCTCAGGTCTTCGCGACGCTGAGGCGAATTTGCGAAGGTACGAGGGCTTAACGCGGCGTCGGCTTGTCTATATATATAGATATATGGCTCACATCTATATCGCCTTTGCACGACTCGATATGTTATTATGATCATTATGGTGTGCTTTGATTAGTCTTATTAATATAGAAGAAAATATCATCGTGTAACATCGTCGTGCGAGTATACATCATTCGTCATCGGTTTGTGACGAGGCCGTGTATTTTGAGGACCATTTTGCTTGTGTTTCAGGCGATATGCAGACTCCGCTTCGCACGAGCAACGGAATCGGCTCCGCAGAAAGGCGCAGGTGCGCCGATTTCCGCCTTTACAATGCGGGTACGAGGTGGTCGACGGTGTTAAACTGGGGTTACATTGTCACAAATGGACGACAGATGTTTGCACTTTCTCGTTTCACCGATTTGCTGGAAAACATCCCCAGAACCCACCGTTCAAAACGAATGGGACCATCTGAACGTGAAGAAGCATTACTGGTGGGTGCAGGAGCGAGGATAGAGGAAGCTGAGCCATCAACTCGATCCTTTCATGCCGCCAAATGCACTCTCATTTCACGGAGGACGTTGACGGTGCTTTACAACTCCGTTGCCGCACAGAACGCGTACTCAAGACCAAGCAGCGAGGACCGCCGAAGCGAACAAGAGTCAGAGGCACGACCGTGGGCCTTTGAAGGCCCACGTCCCCGGGGCTCGTCCGTGCCGAGAGGACAAAGAGGGCGGACGGCCGGAGACATGATGTGCGGAGCGTCATGAGGGGGAGTCGGTTTGCCCTGTGCGCCGCCCGACTGTACTAGTCCCACTCGTGGAGCTACCTGAAACCTTCTCGAAAGACGCAGATCAGGGTCCGGCGAAAAGGCCAGGAACTCCCACAGGAGAGCTGGATGTCCGAAAACTATGAAAATGCTCCGCGCTTGCCGCCTACCGGCCTTGTTCGTGGCTCGTCTGCATTTTTGTGCAGCTTGCTGCCTGTGCGCCGCGCTTTGTGCTCTCTCCGCCCATGACTAGGGCGGGCGAGGCGCCCCAGGACGTGTTTTGCCGCGCAGAGGGGCCGCCCCCTCTCGGAGGTTCGGGGTTGTTTCGCGTGCCGCGTACCAACCTCACGCAATTCCCCGGCGACTATTAAGAACGTTCGGGAGTCACCAGAGACCCAGCGCAGGCCGCCCTGGCCCCAGGATTACAGTTATGTTGTCCCTTGAGGCCCGAAGGACCGAACGGATTTATGGGATACGGCTCATGGCCTGGCTGGATGACGCCCTCACGGACATATCTAGCAATAATCAGCTGGAGGCAAGCTCTTTGGTCCATGCAGCCAACCATTAGATTTGGGACGAGTGGAGGAACGGGGAGGATGAGGAGAAGAGGATTTCGAAGACGAGGATTAATCGACTCTCTACTCGTCTGATATCGTCAAGTGACAGTGACGCGGAGGTTCGTCCGACTCCGAGTGTACTCGGTTTCAGCAGGGCTTCCTCGCAGAGCATCCGCTACAGACGGGCAGGCCTCGGCGGCTGTGGCCACGAAAGAACTTTGGTGCCTTCCAAGCGGCGATTCAAAGCCGTGTCCTGAATAACCAGCCTCCTAATAAAAAGCGTTACACGTTTGCCGCAGCGCTGGCCACAGCGGGCTTCACAGAATGCCCTTTCAAAGTTATTTTCCCTGTTGGAAAAAGCGGAGCAGGCATTTACGCATTGAGCCATTCGTGTCACAAGGGAAACACCGCGACCTTCAAGGACTTGCTTGCCATCTGTAGTCCACCCCACGGCACCACCGGGAACATTCTCCGGTGGGATTTATCAGTGCTACCTCAGACACGCATCGAGGACAACAAGGCAGCCTTGTTTCGAAGGCCGCCTCATGGCCTCGCAGTGGCGCCGCGGGTCCACACAGCCTATGGAATTGTGACGACATTGCTGTGCAAGGCCGAGTTTATCAAGAGAGCGGAGCGAGCCGGACAACACTCAGTTGCATTGGCGTCATGCTGCACCAGACCGGTTCGGCACTGCCGACGTGTTTGAACAAATGCCAAGATGAGCGCGTGGACCCTTCCGCCCTACCATAGCTGTGATGTAAATAAGGGAAAATAAGTGTGGCCGGAAAGGACGCCCCCAAGAGTGAAAATGTGGCCCAGGTTTGTGGGATTCCAAATTGACTCAACTGTAAAAAGGAACGTCTGTGACGAGCAGACGTCACCCCGAAAGGAAAACAGGAGGTAAAAAGGGCCAAATGGCCGTGGATATGGTTCTGATGGCGGGATCGGTATAGTGCTGGGCATGGATTTGCGGGCTGCACTGCAACTTTGAGCAATGCACTTAAGAAAACTTGCATAAAAAGCTACCTCCTCGAACTGCGGGTGCAAAGCAAGGATTACAATCGCAGCCTTGCACTTTAACCAAAATTACCTCATGCCCGACACGCTGTCGCAACTACCGTCCGTTAAGAGGAAAGCTTCTCACAGACGCCGCCGAGAAAGATGCAAAAGCCCACGGGCGGTCAGGCCGACTCGGCGAACCGCAGCTCACGGGACGCAGGACACCACAAGGACAGCGATCCCCGGGGGCGTCAGAGAGTTGCCCGGAGGGCCTCGTTGGGAAAGCGACGAGTGCAGCGCCCTCAGGGGAAAAGGCGCCTTCCATTTGATGGCAAATTTTCCGTCTCCGGCCTCACTTCACGCTGGGCGAGGACGTGACTTGAGGCCCGCCTACCCTTTCAGTGCTGGAGGCCTGGGCCCGAAGCCGCCGCCGCACAAAAGCCATCCGGTGTGGAAATGGCAGTTATGGGGGTGTGCGATGGAACCCCGTCCTCCCAGCTGACAAATTCAGGAATACGATGTATAGTCCCCGGCACGTGCATGCCATTCCTAGCGAGCACAGTCCAGTTTACAAACACATAAATAGTTCCGGATTTTGGTCCATTTTTATGTGCCTCCATTTTGTATTCTTGTTCTCACCCCTCCCCAAACCCACGACCCACCCCAACCACTCCACCCCCTCAAAAATGCAAGCTATTTGTTATTCAGAAGTGTTTCTGAGACCTGCTGATTACATTTATCGTATTTCCCCCTTTGCTCGTAGGATGCTCTTAAATCGTACGTATAAAGTGGACTTTTTGTTTTATAAATGAGTATTTTTTAATTTATTTTCTAGTGATGTTTACAGTTTTTAATAGTATTGGAATCTGACCAGAGGACCCCGGTTTGTGCTTTGTGATGGAATATTATATGATTTTTTATATTGTTGTTTGTATTGTGTTTTTTTATGTTTTGTTTTAATACTTGTAACAATGATTGCAATAATGGTGCTGATTACTCCTATATACAAGCATTTTTATTGTTTTATATAGCCTATCATAATAGCTCAACAGTTTTGCTTTCTTCGTAGGTTGTAGACGTTACGAGGGCCCATTCCGAATATGGGAACCCTTTAGCCCGATTTCAAAAGCCGTATCCCACAAAATGGCGCCGATGTTTACATTGTAATAAAACAGGCAGATTGTTCCAAAACTGTGCTGTTATTTCCACATGCCACCACGTTACGTTCATGTAAGAGCACATTGCTTGTGTTTCTTGATTTACCATTTGTTTACACATAAGATTTTTGGAATAATATAATCATATATATTTTAATATCATGTATATATATATATATATATATATATTATATATATAATATATATACAGTAAATATATATGTATATAATGTATGTTGGTCTGTAAGTTTTCAATGGATATAGCATTGGTGTGTGATGATCACGACACCTTTGTATACGTCTTGCTCGAGCTACAAGTGCCTTGGACAAGTGCTTCATGGATATCGTGGATTATATTCAGACTCTTTGTATATTTAAGAGCCAAATGAGTCATGTGCTGCGGTGGAATGGGTCTGAAATGTATATGTCGCAAATGTTGCGATTGGTTTGGCATGAAAAAGGCTCGTCTTCTGTTGGTCTGTGTGACTATAGGCTCGGCACGCCTTTTCTCGTTTTGACGATACCGAAGTGGGTCACACTGCAGTATACAATATTGGGTTTCTCTTTTTAACAGTAAAAGTGGAGACTCAACTTGATGTGTCAACAAGGTTGGAAACACATGGTGTGTTATGCTATATATTGAGGCCCCACCGAGGACGAGTGATGTAAGCGACATTTTTAATATGATGATGATAGGCTCAATGATGGGTAAGGGTTAAAAAGTGCTATATTGGGATTAGAACTCCAAAATGGCCGATGCTGTCCCTTGCATCACTCCTCCTCGCGGCGCCTCGTACTATATGTATATATATTATATATAATCTCAAAATCATACTCCTAATCCCGACCCCCCACATTCCCCATAATATACAAGCTAAGTGTTGCGATTCACACACCAAAGTCACCAAATATAATAATTATTTGCTCCTTAACTTGTACCGTCATCAATGTGTGGACACGTGTAGCTCCAACTTGATGTACTTGCAAATAGTTACATACACATACACGGATTTAACCATTGCATATGCTATTGACACTTTTGCAGGAAAGTCCAAATATCAGAGCACTGGTCCGTAGAAATAATTACAAGCCATCGTTAAAAAAATAACCAAGCAAGTGAAATGTTATATGTTCAAGCAAAAGTCACATCCGCTTTTGTTTCCTTCTTAGTTTGCTTGCATGGGTTGTCTGCTGAAAACTCATGTTGGTTCCGCTACGATGTGAAATCACCATATTATACTTTTCCTTCCAAATTGCCTCATTTGTAATACCGGTTTCAAATGGTTTCATGTCCATCCAAAATAATACTTGGCTTTCCTTTCTTTGTTCCCTCGATTCGAGTCATTTGCTAATCGTAAGCAAGCTTGCCCATGTCCTTGAGGTGCCATTCGTGTTATCACTCCTTTGTTGGCGGATTTGCAGCTTATTCATGCATATACGTGTGTGTGTGTGGCGTGTGTACATATATATATAATAGATATAATATATACTATATATATATATATAATATATATATATATATATATACAATACTCGATGATATTTCTATCCCAGCAGACCTTTTGTTTTTCCTTGTTGTTGATGTAAAAAGCGCATTCTTGGTGCATTGTTTACCCATTTTATAGTGGTGGTGACTGCCCCTTGGAGGGTTGAATCGGCTCATTGAGTGTGAGTGGTGTCTAGCCAGTGAGGTTTCCTATCGTCCGTGGCTTTTTAATATGCGTTATTCCGCTATCCGTGGGTCTCCATCGACAAAGTGAAGTTGGTGACAGAACGATAATGACAACAACATGTACCGTAATAAGCGATATCCGGGGGCTCATTTATATTGTGGCAGAATGTTGTTACCGTGCGCAAATTTCATGAAAGTACGTACTATAGGTTTTGGAAGAAAAAAATTTCAGTAAATTTACAATTATAAGGCTCAGAAGAAATACAAACTGTAAAAATACAAGTGTGCGGCCTTCCGAAAGCTCTACAAACGATACACTCACAATATTTAGTCCAGGACAAAGGAATATACAACGTGCAAGGCATATAATTAGTAAAGAAAATATCTATGAATGTTTATTATTTTTATTTCTTAAAACATGCCTCGTGATAGTTTTCCTTTGGCCTCTTTTAACTTATCGTGAGTTTCTCGTTCGTATAACTTTGAACGCATCTCGGCATCACGTTCAATCATATATGAACGTTTCAATTACTACATCGAATTAACACGGAAGTGATGTGCAGTCTGTTGCAGTAATTGGACAGGAAAGAATATTTAATTTTCCGACGTAATGCTTTTTATAAGGATACCAACAGGGCAATTCTTGTCCTGTTACCTGCTGTTAGGTGAAGGAGGAGAAGAAAAACGATGTAATTGAATGCAAAACATTGTTGAGAACCGTGTGCTAACCACTTACCCAAAAACGATCGACTATGAGCAAACATTTTCTATGACGTTATGAAAATGTTCAACGTGCTCCACTTTATGGAACCTGTCAAGTCAAGATCGTTATGTCTGGATTTGTTTATAACTCTGCTTTATAATCAAGCAAAACACCTTGCATTGCTTCACCTCACTGGACTCTCTAAGTGTTCATATATAACCATATGATAGACCACCTTTTCAATGAATGCATCGAAAACAAATGAATGATATATCCCCAACTCCCATCAAAGTACTACATTGTAATACAACAGGCTCTTTGCTGAGTTTTTCTAATTTAATCTAGCCCGATCATTGCTTGCTTCTGCTCATTTGTGTATTGGTTAACACTCTATTATTGATTAAGTGATATAGACAAATATTAATCGGTTATATTTCATTTTAAACTCACGAACACCGATCTGTTATCACATTTAACTAATTCCATGCACAATGCTTTGGCTCGGTTTTTAAAGTACATTTTGTCCCGAAGGAAATCTCCATTAGCTGTTACACATTCGTGGGTTGGTTATGCAATGGAACAGAAAATTGTGAAAGGGTCGAGCCAAGTGTGTGTGTGTGTCGTGTTTGGTTGTTGGGTACGGCGTGTGTGTGATGTGTGGTGATGTGTTCGGTGGTTTGGGTATGGCGTGTGTACTGTGTTAGGTTGTGGTATGGAGTGTGTGTTTGTGTGAATGCTTAGGTTGTTGGTATGGCGTGTGTGTGTTGTTAGGTTGCTTGGAATGGCATGTGTGGTTGTGTTTACATGTTATGTGTAGTGTTTAGCGTTGTTGGGGTAAGGTGTGTATTAGTTGCGTTGCGTTTTGCGTTTATGTGTGTGTGTGTGGTGTGTATTGTGTGTGTGTGTGTGTGCAGTGCGCACGTGTATATGTGTAACATTGAGTATTGTAAACGAATAGAAGTTTTGTCCAGCGAAGGGTCAGCCCATCCCATTGGCTGAGCAGTTTACTGATATAGTTACATGATGAATCCTTGTGTTGAGATGAATGTGGTGCAAATAGATCTTGTCTGCAGGGAAAGTGTACTCCCAAGGCGCATTGTGGAGCCCACTGCTCGTTCTGTCCAGACCGGTGAGGCCACGCATGTAGAAACTCTCGGGCCATGTCACAGCCGAAGGCTGGGGCATATTGGAGTGCTGTGCAGGTGGAGGCGGTGGGCTGTGGTGTGGCCTCCTTCATCGCTCATCCACTTTCTATTGTGAATTATCCCGCTTTTAATCAGAAAACTGGCACACTGTGTCAGGTCTGGCCGTGTGCACACGCCAAGAATCCAAAAGCCACCAAAGGGCGCCGGACATGCATCCAAGTGTTTTGTCTTTACCAAACTATAGCATAAGTGTCTTTCATGGATTTTATTTTTCATCTCCACCATTGCCAAAGTTAAAAATCCCTGCTTTGCGCAGGAAAGGTCAGGATTTGTCACATAGAACCATAAAAGATTTCCGAAGAGGTTTAAATACCGTTATGTATATTTTTACACTATTTAATTTATTGGGGAAAACCCAGTGAATGAGAAAATAACATCAAAAATAATAATCACCAAGATTGAAAAAGTATGACAAAATCACTTCTTTTATATTTGCCTCCATTTGAGAAATATTCCTATAACAGGCAATTGCAGAAGGAAAAGGGTAATTCCAAAAAAGCTTTAAAAGGGATTAATATATATATATATATATATATATATTATATTATTTAATATATAATATATATATATATTGTATGTATGCCAATAATATATATACATACATGTGTGTGCGTGTTGTATATATATATAATACAACACCATGTGGTGTATGTATAATATATACAATATACAGTGTGCCTGTGTATATATTTATAATCATATATATATTATATATATGTGTGTATAATTATATATAATAATATATATATAATATAACATATGTGTGTAATGTAAATTAACTATATATATACTACGATACCCGTGCACATACACGGGATTAGCAGTTACAAAATAGCTTCGTAGCAACGGACAGACCCTACACGCGGGAATTGACAGAAAATACGCATTGTCAAAATGCAAGTGGTACTATGGAACGCCAAGACTCTCCCAAACATTGTCGGCATGTCCGCCTAAGTGCCACAGCCAATTCATCGGGATCGCTGTGTGACGGCGACCGAGTTTTTAGTGTGCAAGCTTGGTGATTATAATAGAGAATATATATGAATATATATATATGTAAATGTATATATATATGTGTGATGGGTGCGCATATGTATATATATGTGTATACATATCATCTATGTATCTTCTTCTCTTCTTCTTCTATTGCTGCCTCCCGGTTAGTGGGCGCCACAGCGGGATCATCCAGTTATGATCCGTTCATAGTGATTTGCACAGTTTTACGCCGGATGCCCTTTCCTGAGAACCCTGGTCGCCTCTTAGCGACACAGGGATTATGCGTACACCTATTCTAACCGGGGCATACACCGGGCCCAGTACACTGTACTCACTATCGCCGGAACCCTCGGAAGGATGACAGGCCTGAGTCAACCTCCTGGAAGTGTAATTAATTCAATCGGCCAACGGGGCCTTGAACTCAGACCTTTTGGATCCCAAGCCGCACCCTAACCACTACGCCCAACACCAGGCTATATACTATATATATATATATATATATATATATATATATATATTATATATATATATTATATATATGAGCGCCGCGAGGAGTGATGTAAGGGACACATCGGCCATTTTGGAGTTAATGCCATATCGCTCTATTTTATACCTTACCCTATCATCGAGCCATATCATCATCATATCATTAAACAAATTGCGCATACACACTCCTCCTCGCGGGCCTCATTATATATATGTGTGTTGTGTTGTGTGTGTGTGCTAAATATATATATAATGTATATACATTAATATACATTACATACAACATACATGATGGTATACATATATAATATATATATATATATATATATATTATATATATATTATATATATATCCATAACAACATACCTTTTAACAATTTTAGAGTTCTCCGAACAAGCGACTCACGATGAATCAGAAGGCCCCAAATCTTAAATAATATTTAGGCATGAAACTACAAAAAGTATACTGGATATTCTTTTTAAGAAAATATTTATCCTTACTATTCATATACTCGTACAATTTTCTACTGAAAAATAATTAACGTTTCCATTTCTTGGCATTATTGTGAGTATGTTGTTGTTTGAACATTTGAAACTGTGTTGTGTGGTTGGTTTTTTTTTTATGTCCCATACTCTGCAGAAAGTTGGGGCGCCAAAAGCAGTTTCTTGACAAGCAATAGTACTGGGTTGTTTGCCATTGCCTTCCCAACATTGTGTGTCTATGCTCATCCCTTTTAAATGCTTACAATCAAGCAAGGAAGGCAACACGGAGCATTTACAAAAACAATGAAGTCTTTCGCATGACTAACATGCTGCGAGTCGAACCCCAAACCCCCCAGACTCAGCAGGTGGACACTCTAACCATTACACCACAATTCTGACAAAGATATATGTGGATGCATCCCTTAAATGATGATTATATAAGAAACTATTCCTATTACATTTTAATTTAAGAAACAATTGGTTGAAATGATTGAATGCGATGAGAGTAAGTGATTGACTTCCAGATACTATCTTAGTTCAAGTATTAATAAGAGTTTACCAACAATTTTACAGCTCAGGAATACAATTAGTTCTGTAGAGAAGGAGCACATGCACCATAAAAAATCATACGTATTTAGGTTGGATCTGTTTTAAAAAAAAAAATAAATCTGGATTCCTTGGGCTATCACGAGTGCCTGACAATTAAGTACAAAAAATCACAGCCATTGGTAACATTTTTGAACACCTGTCTCGTTTCCTTTCAACAAGACAAGCAATGTGGTGAGAAATATCACGTAGTCTACAATATTTAACGCACGAGCACACATGATGTTAATCAGACAGTCCGCGTTACACTGGTAGACACAATATGGTAGATTGTCGTGCAAGTTAAAAGGTTAAAATATTGAAGAAGGAAAAAAAAAAGAGAAGAGAATGTTGTGCAGAAAGTAACACATCAACATTGTGCGGTTTACGGACTACTGATCAACTCTATTCCTTATATCGTTTCAAAGGTCCACCCTGTGCCCTGGCTTAGATCCCGCCCGATAAGCCGGCAGTAGGTTGGCTTGTATCTTTTTGAAAAACCGCGATAATCATGAAGGAACACAAACATTTGTACATGGAGTTTTGGTGGGGTGGGAAGGCTGTGAAAACAATCCAAATGCGTGCTATATGCACATATTTATAGGTCAGTATATGTACTCACTTTAATTATGTAGAGAATGCTGGGAATCCTTGGTGGGCCAACTGGGAGAGTGAAACGCTTGAGCCTTCCTTACGAACAAACAAATTAATTAACAGTATGTTTGTTCACGTTTACTTGGAAGATTTACAGTTTACAATATTTACGTCATACGTACATGGGAATTAAAGAGTTTCTACCAATGAGAACTCACAATAGTCCAAGACATGGTAAAATAAATAATGTAGCCAAAACATGGCGTGTGTTTATAAATAATGAAACACAATCACGGTTTCTAAATGTGAAAATAAAAATGTCGTCGTATCTTAGGACGATTGAGAGTATCTTGTTCTGACATTTTGGACTTACCTCATTTAAGCAAGGAAGTATATATGGTGAGCGACTTTTCATGCAGTTAAAAGGTTAAAACATTGGGAAAAACAAAGAAGGAAAGCATGAAGAAAGTACCATTCACGTAGTGGCCGCTACGGACTAACTGAGCATTCTTCATATATGTATATATATATAATTTGGGGTATCTGGGGTATATCATTGGGTAAAATATTGGTGTAATTAACAGTAAAAAGCAATACAGTTGATATGATAACACCTATTAAATCACCCTCGATAATGACAAACAGGATATGTGATTTTATGAATTTATTTTTCATGCAAAGTATGATGTGGCTGCAAGTTTGATGCTCGGATAAGATATCGAAATGAACTGTTCAATGTGTCATTTTCCACGAGTGTTGACCAAGTATAGTAACCATGCAGTAAACAATTGTGGAACGGTACGTGTGTGTTGTGTGTGTGTGTGTGTGTGTGTGTGTGTGGGTGTGTGTGGTGGTGTCGAGCATGAAACTCGGAGCATTTAGAGATTTCTAATATCGAAGCAGGGTGGACCGGGCATACTGCAGGCAAAGCACGAAGCAAACTAAATGAGAAGCGAAAGGACAAGCTGAAAAGGGAAGGCGAAGCGAAACGTACAAACTGGGAGCGTCGGGGCGAATGGACACAAAGGGGAATGGCATGAGGGAGCGATGGGGTTCGCGCTTTGACAGAAGAACCCAGCGAGTGGCCCCCGGGGCGAGGCGGTTGGGGGGCAGAGGGAAAGAGGGTTGGGAGATAATTGGAGGGGGTGGGAGTGGTGAGGGCGGAGAACGAGCCGAGCCGTCAATCTCGGGCAATCTGCGCTTAACATTCCCGACACCTAAGCCGAGAAAATGCGCCAATTAACAATTAACTTTTCTATTCTTGTCTCTCCCCCGCCATGCGTTGTGCAGCCGGACGAGGACTGCGTTGGTGGCAAGATGGACGTGTTAAAGGATTGTGGTGCAAGAGTTGGAAAAGGAAGGGATAAGGAAAGACAAGATAATAGAGGTGGGAGAGAGACAAACACAGAGGTAGAGAAGACAACAGGGAGAGGAGGGGAGAGAGAGAGAATTAAAATAAAGGAAACCACAGGAGGGAAGTAAAGGTCGAGGATAAAAAGAAGAAGAAAAGCCATCGAGAAAAGATAAGGTTGCCATGCTGCACTCATACAAATACATATATATGTATGTGATCATTGATTGGGAAGTACCTAAACACGAGTAAGCAGGTATAGCGGCATATTGCATCCAGTGTTGATGAAATATCCAGAAGCAAGCAGAAGGACTGCAAGGAAGACCAAAGTGCTGTGGCTGTAAAAGGGGGAAATTAAAGAAGAACCAACGGCTTGCTTTTGGAAACGTGAGTTGAGCTGAGGGTTCGGTCAGGATGATGGACAAGGGGAATCTAAGAGTGTTAGTGGCGAGGAATGGGGCTGGGGGAGGAAGAGGGAGGGTTTCTAGGCTGAGGGGAAAAGAGGGAAAACGGAGGAGGAGTCTGGAGGAAAAGCCTCCGTAATGTGTCCACCCCTGCTTTCCTCCAGCCAGGGACGCGCAAACCGCAGCCGCCAAACCGCAAACACGTGGCAGGGAGAAAGACATGAAACCCTGCACAGGTTCCCTCTAAAACCCCAGCAACCACCTTAACCCAACATGCTCACCCCCAAATTTACCACCACGCTTATTTAAAATTATTTATTATCATACGATTGCAACAGTTCGAGAGACGTACAATATATGCCAAACAAACAGAGATTCTATGCCTCGGACAAACGATGTACGGTGGAGAAACTACCACGAGGCTATCCGGAGGCAGCTCCTTGTATATCAGCTTTTCCTTTCTTGTCTCGTCCTCTGTTCGTAACAGCTGCGTTTTGTGTCTGATCATCAGGAATGGTCCATGACGTTTCATGTCGCCTAATGTGGAGAAGGCATTGGAGGGGTGGGGTGGAAGACATTGAGAACATGAAGAGGAAGCATTTTATAAGAGATTTCCTCGAATGCCATGAAAAATACAGTACTATTTACAATACAGCCGACAATTTTACGTCCATTGTCCACATTCAAAACGACATTGCAACGTCTGATACCAGAGCTCCAATTGGCTCATGATAATGCAGAAGCTATCATAGCTACTAGCATTGACATTTAGCAATTCTTATAGGAACATTACCATTAAAAGTATCAAAGTGCACAACCTCCCAGTTTGTTCACCTGTCGTTTTTATGGAAACGCAGCAGTACATAGGAAATGAATTGCATCAGCAGCGAAAAGGATGAAATACTTCTCATGACTTTCTGCACATTGAAAGAATGCTACCTTTGCACGACTTTAATCTCTTCATTGTGCTTATACACCGCTAAAAAGTAGGCCAAGCCCACCCCCCAAAAAACACAGCGACTTAACTGTGATATACGTGAGGCGTTCAAACGTTCTCTTAAACAGATACAAATATGTTTCGATTTATCTTCTATACATTGCATTTTTAATACTTGCATGCAAGTTACGTAACGAATTAAAAAAAATTCCTCCCTAATTATAACCATTTGTATGCGTCAAGCTCAAGCGGTAAAGCAAATTGGTGTTTCCTGGACTTGCTTTATTCTAAAGGTTCCTGCTGTTGTAGAATAATAAAAACGGGTGCCGTATTGTTGGAAAGCTAATAATAGATTTGCTTGGAAAAAAAAAAAGTGTCCGTTTAATCATGAAAAAGCCTGTTTTAAAAACAGGTTGGAAGAAGAAGAAGCACGAATTGGACGTTTCAACATCACGGTTCCAACGGTCTGCCAACAGAACCCTTTTGAACAAAGCGTGACGGACACAGAAGCAGCACACAACATTATCTATATATTAATACTGAAGGACCAATTTTTGTGCTCCTCCTAGCGTCGCGTCACGTTTTTTCTCGGTACTGTTGACCTGGACTTGAAAGAAACTTCGTACCTGTAAGAGTGCATCGCACATCGTGCCAATAGTCAACCTTCAACTCTGAAGCAGAATAAACACTTTTCCTTTTACATTCGTTACATGGCGACGTGTGACGTCACCGCTGAGAGGCGTAAGGACATCATGACATCATCGGTCATTCGCTGACGTCATTACGTCTGTCGTCGACAGACCGTCACCGCTGAGAGGTGTAATTACTATTCCACTCTCGAAAATAGCGTCTGCAATGTAAAACCGTCTTCTGCACATGATGACTACCTCAGAATGTGAATTTGACACAAAAAAAAATGTAACAAGAAACATTGATCTCTATATTAATACTGAAGGACCAATTTTGTGCTCCTCCTAGCGGTCGCGTCACGTTTTTCTCGGGTACTGTGACCTGGACTGAAAGAAACTTCGTACCTGTAAGAGTGCATCGCACATCGTGCCAATAGTCAACCTTTCAACTCTGAAGCATCCGTCTGTGACGGGTTTTGGCTAGTATGTAATAATAAGGTACTCCTCGAAGCAATAGGAAAGTTATAATTAGTACATGGAAAGAGCAAATAAACAACAACAACCACAGCCACCATGACAGCAGCAACAAAAACAACTGGTGCCATGAAAGATCCTTTTTCAAATGTTTAATTCATTTCCATCCACATGGGACTTCAAAGATTGGTGCTATCTTTGATTAAAGCAGTCAGGGAAGCGACGAGTCGGCATGTCTCGCTAGTTCACACTAAATGAGATGTGCTTGTTTAGAAAATCATATTTACATTTGTATCCATCAATGGGTTAGCAGGATGGTCTAGAGCAGCGTTTCTCAACCTTTTACCCTTGTGGAACCCTTGAAATAGTTTTCATGTCTCAGGGAACCCCTGCATAAAAATTAATTATATACCATTTTTAATATCTAGCTCTTTATATTTATCTAGTTCACGTGGTAAATATAATATTTTTTTTTCGATACTGGTTTAAGGAAAAAATGACCCCTTTTTGTCAAATTTATTGGCAATGAAAAAAACATACTGCTCGTTTATTGGACCTCACAGCCGAGGTTTTTATTCACAAAAAAAAAATTGTTTTTGTTTGAAAACGTCATTTTTGAAAGTGTTTGTCAACCCCGAGTCTGTTTGACAAATTAAAAACACACCTCATGTAACTTGATCACCAAACTTAAACAAATAAGCTGAAGCAATAAAGGTAAACAGAAGAACTAACCTTGAGAGAGAGAGACTTCGCGCTAGGAAGCACAGAGAAGATAGATGGACACCGTGCACATGTCCCGTACTTGAGTCAGTCACTCAATGATACACGGAATCCGCCGCGTACAGGACGTCCACTAACCAGTGAGGGCGGTTTCACACTGGCGCCACATAGACATTGTTAAATACATTCCCCTATGGTTGTTATAATTGGAAATAATATAGAGGTTGAAGCCTCTATTATAATAACCAAGGAGTTCCAACAATATGCTGTACGTGTATAGTAAAATTACGAATATTAAATCAAACAAAAAACTACTCAAAATACATTAGCCTATTTATTACTG
>CM068956.1:159410621-159421743 GCA_035128595.1 Eptatretus atami | reverse complement strand
CCAAGCACTCGAGGTCTTTGTCTTCGATTTTGTATTTGTTCTTTCATTCTTTGGATTCTCTTTTTTAGTTTTGGGCTTCTGTTTCTTTTCCTGAAATGGTGTATCTGACCAACTTCCTTCCTCAGTTGCTCTCTTTGTGTCTCCAATCTCTTTCCATGGTGGGGTTTGGCTTCTGTTTGTTCGGCCTGGTTTTTTTTTTCCTCTTCTGGTGTTGTTTGCCCATTACCTTTTCTTGATGGAATAGTGCTGCTGCAAAATACATGATGTTGATTTCTTTCAAGGTGGATGAATTTGAAATCATTTTTCTAATTGAATGGTTGGTCCACCTCACTTTGTGTCCATTTGTTGTCTTCTATGGGATGGAGTTTTGCTCTCTCTCTCTTGGTTTTATCCCTTCTATTTTGTTGGCCAACTCTTCTTCCAACCTACCCTCCTCCTCTCCCTCACTCTGCTGCTCACCCTTGTCTTTCTGCCCATCATCCTCTTTTTCCACAATTTTTTTCCTGTAATCTGTGCCTGAGTCACCTGGTCCTTGTCTTTGAATCGGTATTGCCTCTCTTTCATGGGGACACCCTCGTTCTCTCTTTTTGCCACACTCTTTCTTTGCCACCTTTGGACCAGCTCTGTCAGAGTTTGGGTCTCCATCTTGTTGCACAGCCAAAACTTCTTCTTGTGCCACCTCGGCCAAATCCCTGCCATCCCTTTCTTCACCTTTAAGCGAGGACTTGGCTCCCCTCGCTCTAATCTCTCTTGCCACTCGTTGCCTTGCCCTAGATGTAATTTATTCTATTATATCTTTAAATTGTTGAAAAAAAACCTCAAATTTATCATGGGGGACTCTCGCCAGCCTAGTAGCCAATTTTGTTTTTTTCAGCTGGTCACTGAACCACTCATCCTTGCCTTTCCTCCCCCATGCCTCATGTATGGAATACATTCTGCATTGGAGGATTATCTCCTTCTCCTCAATACTCCAGGTTTCCATTTGTAGTTTTCATCTCTGGAGTGTTGTCTTTGATGGTGGAGAGAGAGATAGCACCTTTACAGCTTCTTGATTTGGTGCATAAACATGTCTCTTTGCAAGGTGATGTTTTTCCTCACTTGAGAAGGTGCAGTCATTATTTTTTACTGTGCACTTCCCTGCTGCTCTGAGTGGCCTCACAGATATAGGGGTTCCCCTATAGGAGGCCTGTGACTCTTTTCTCGAGATATTTTTCTCATTTTTATCAACACAAGATGTTCCGTCGTTAACCCCGTGCCCTGTTTTCATCACCTCCTCCCATTCGACTAAAGCCCCCTCCACCCCGAGACTCGCTGTGCAGCTCGCCCAAGACTCCAGACCATACATGAGTCACACAGCATTGCACTCCACTCACTACCTTACAGCGCCGCCCCGACTCGCACATCACAGATCCGTGCACATTTCGTTTTCCCTGTCTCTACATCCCAATGGGCCCCTTAACCTTGGCCACTCCAATCCCATCCTCCTTAAAACCTTTACTTCTGGCATCTCAAGTTTCATGCGGTTCATCAGAGCCACGTCTGTTCACAAAGCGCCATCTCGATCTATCGGACCCGATGTTAGTGGTACTTCATGGGCATTCATGTTTCCGTATCCATTCCCAGCCCCTCCCATCCTTATCACCAACATCCTCTCCCGCTACACCATAGGGCCCTTCTCTCCTGGGTCTGGGGTCTGCCATGTAGCATGCTCAAGAGTGCAGTCCGTACGCTATCCACACGGGAGTGTACCTCATTTGTTCTTCTCCTTTTGATATGCCCTTTCAGCGAAGAGGCTCCAAAATTTTCCGAGATCCCAGCGGATGCACCAGTGGTTTGGCCCGCCCTGCAGAGTTGATTCAAGCAGACCACGTTTGTCTTTCTCTCAATGGTCGCCGCTCAGGCAGAGGCTTCAAAGCCACCTGGGGTCCCGGTGTCTCGGTCCGCCTTGCAGCGCTCCTCAAAGGCTGCAAGCCGAGGCAGATTCAGAGGCAGCAATTCATAGGCCGATGTTCGCTGTGCGATCCCTCTGGGATGCATGTTCTACGGCAAACACCGTCACCCATAGTCTTTGTGAATCTTCCCTCTCAGATTCCCTCATTGGTCACCAAGACTGAAGTCTTCAGATCACCTTCAGCAGTTACACGTGGGGAAGCCAGCGAGAGACCTGGTGAAGCACGCCGCTCATGTATCGACGCCATCTTTTGTGGTGTGTGTGTGTGTATGCAGCTGCTCGCTTATATTCACAGGAAATGTGAGGAACTCAACACCTCGCATAAACAGATATTTCTCATATTACATATAATTCCATGAGTTTGATTTGCATCCAGGAACACAACAATTATGATTAACCATTTTGAAATTGCCACTCTTTCTTTTAAATGCTGAAAATGATGTTCAAAATATTATTTTAATTGCAGATTTCATGCCAGCAACAAGAAGTTAAAAGTGCCCACGAGAAGAAGAGAGTCGCTGAAAGCCACACACAGCGCATGGGCGAAAGGCCTCAAAAATTCTTACGCAATTTTGAAAGTCCCGTACCCAGGGTTATGGAATTGTATAAAAATCAATTAAAAGGCTTCAGCTCTTATCTGTACTATCATCAGGGAAACCCAGCATTGCCCGGTGCTGTTCTAATTCTGTTGGCATTTTGAAGCAATCAAATTTTGTTTTTTCCCTATTTTTTGTGGGGGCCAAAAACACTTCAATACACCCATGAAGGAATGGGGTCAGGGATCATTTAATATTACCATTTACATCGCTGCAAAGGCCGAGGCACTATCGAGCGATTTAAAAAAAAAATCATCTTAAAAAATCCAAAACAAATTTTCAAAATTTTTTTTCCCAAGGCACTCCCCAACATTCACTGATGAACCTCTGAAAGTCTGACAAAAATCCTTTTGGCCATCTCTGAGAAAAATGGTGATATATATATATATATACACACAGACAAGCTATCTTTTCGTACAGATTTTTTTTAAGTCTTGAAACTTAAATTTATTTTTTTTCGTTCAACAAATAGTCTTATATAATCCATCAATATATACAGTGCCGATAGAAAATCTACACCCCCTTTCAAAATTTTCACCTTTTGTTGCCTTTTAGCCTGAAATTAAATCGCATCAAATCACTTTTTCCACATCGTAACCAACAACTTCCAAGTGAAAAACAAATGTGTGTATACGTATGTATGTATTGTAATAACTATTTACACTATATATATATGTATGTGTGTGTATATATATATATATATGTATGTGTATATATATATATATATGTATATACAGTATATATATATAATATTATATGTTATATATATATATATATAATATAATATATATATATATAATATATATTGTTGCGAATTCGCACCCGCCGGCGTGCGATCGGCCGCGTAACTCGAATCGTGACCGCGTCGCCCACCGGTTGGACAATTCAGTCGTGACCCTCCTTGGAACTACCGCAAGGAGCTAGTCACGGGTGGGGGTTTAACCTCACCACGATCGTGCCAATTGCCCACCCGCGCAGGATAGGGTTTGCTCGCCAAATTCGACCTACCTAAGCACCTGCGCGAGTAGTCACCGGGCGATCGTACCTCGCCGCAGGTCGGCCTAGGACACGAACCGCTTAAGCGGTCCGTTCCGTGCTACAGTGATAACCGAGCGGTGTTATCGCCGACCTCGACGGATGTAATTCTGTTTACCGGGTGCTTACCCCCTCTACCAATTTCTTCCGTGATGCAGATGGCACTTTCAAAACAGGGAATAGGACACAACGAACGGGGAACAGTTCAATAAGCACATTTATTAGACATTGCACGTATTTACAGTCACAGCATTATCATGCACGTATGTACAGTCAAAGAAAGCAGATAAAAGAATTACCACCGAATAAAGCGTTTTATTCACACACACAGTCACTTAAAGAAGTCTACTTACGAGACGGCGCCACCATGCATTTATACAAAAAGCAAAGAAAAGCCACCCCCAAAGACAAGGGTGGCAGACAGGTCCGTGGACCGAATGTGACGTGGAGCCTGGATGAACGGTCAGGCCCACGAGACCGAAGGGTCTTACCCCGCGCCCTCGTGGCGCGACGGTGGGCAGGTCGCGACGTCTACTCCCCCACGGCCTGGCGTGGCTGCGCCTGTCCTCGGGCACCCGGCTTGGCTGGTGAGCTCTCTCTGGCGTTCTCCACCCGGATGCGCAGGCTCGCGCCACACAGCAGGCACCACGGAACGGGTGCTGGGTCATGTGTATTATTATATTACAGTTATCGCGTTTAGTCCTGCGTCGTGTCCGCTTGTAGTTGAACTGTTTGTTGTGCGTGCGCACACGCTCTGTCCAGCTTGCACACGACGCCAATGAATCTTGAATCGTGGGCCAGCTTTCTTCCCTCGCCCATTGTAATATCTTGAAGGATGTCCCACAGCTCTTGTGATTTTTTCACATCTTGTATGTATTTTATTATTTAATGATCCAATGGCGACTCCTAGTTCCCGGGCTTATAATTCCAAGTTGGTTCTTTTAGCGGTACGTATGGAGTTCGCTCCGGATAAGAGATTCACAAGTAACGCCGCCTATCGGGCGATGTTGTTCAAGGCATGCAACACTCTTTCTTCGACATTACTTTATTTGGGCGGTGTCTTGGCACTGATGACTTCTGTGTAGGCCAAAAAACAAAAAACAACCCAGGTCACGTGCATGAAGCAAAAACATACACACTGCTTATATCAAAACACCCACTGCACTGTAAAACGTGGGACAGGAATACTACACTTTAAATTGATGGAGACTTGTAATACATCCCCCACTTGGAGGCGGCACTGCACGATACACATTTTCATAGAGAATTTTGTCCCAAACCCTCCCCTCCCTCCAAGACCACCGGCAAAGATAAAACACCCAATACATCAAGTGGGGTCATGCTGGTCCTAGTAGCAAGTATGGAGCAATCTGCGCAGAACTGGAGAGGAGCAGCGGGACAAACAAACACACAAATTATATTAAGGATTCGTTCTCCATCCCAGTTTAAGCTGACCTCTTCTTCGCCATTCCAATAAGCCTTCTTTTGTCGATCCCATCTTGGTCCAATTCCTTTTTGGATCTTCCTGATCTTTTATGGTTATCCCAGTTGTTGGTGTATATTTGTTCATATTTATTTTTATATATTTCTTTGTCTTTTTTGCAATTGGTTGGGGCTGTATTTATTGCCGTTTCATTTTCCTGTGTGGTGTCTCTATTCGCACCTGTTTTTGAATCCCTTGCAGGTGAGTTAGGGATATTTTTTTCAGGTTAGTTGTGTTCTGTTTGTTTTCAAATGAATCCGATAGTCTGTTGAGCATTTTACATACTCAAGCTTGTCCTATACTCTCACCCTGTGCACCGGGTGAGTTCCATCAGGCTGCTCTCCCCCCCTCTCGTCTCGGCAGGTACAGTTCCGGGATACACTGTTTATAGATCATTTTGTGGGGTTCGGATTTTCTTGTTTTGATGTCAAACTTATTGATTTCTGATTGGGGCAAGTTTATTATTCCACAGCTGTATTGGAACACTGGTACTGGAGTTGGTTATAGCTAGATTTTGTTTCTTGGGGAGTGGTACATTTTCAGGATGCTTCATTCTCCATAGGTATTCTTTGGCGATTGTTTTGTGACATATTGGTGGCTCTTCTACTCCGAGGTATTTCTGTGATTCTTTGTTTCAAACTGCTGTATTGTTGCTTCAAGGTAAATTTTTATGTTGTCTGTTTTTGTTGTGTTTGTTGTACAAATGTGCACTTGGTGCACTTATCGAGTCCAAATCCACTTGAATGTTCTCAGAGAACCGTTTTACTAGTTTTAGCTGTTCTGTCAATTTTTTTTATCATTCGATGTGAAGAGCTTTAAATCATCCATGTATAGGTGTGTCACCTTTCCTGTTTCTTTGAATGTTCCTCTATTGGTTTGTTAGGGTGTATCCATGTCCTTTGTTGATGAGGTACTCAGTGGTCCATGCCAGACAAAACAACGAGGGGGGTGGGGGGAGACTGTCTCCCTGAAAGATCCCATGCCATATCTCACATCTAGTATTTCGATATTTCCTCCTGAGTGCTGTAATATCAATGTGGTATTCCAGAACTTCATTACTTTGTCAATCAGTTTGATTAATTGGGAATTGATTTTATATATTTGCATGCATTTTATCATCCACGAATGTGGGACACTGTCGAAAGCTTTCTTATCGTCTATCCAGGCAGTGGACAATTTGGTTTTTCACATTTTGCAATTTTCAAGTACAGCCTTGTTCAGTAGAAGGTGGTTAATTGTTCTGAACAACCTCTCATACATCCCTTTTGTTCTGCCTCCAACCTCCTTGTGTGTTAGGTGATGGTACATCATTTGCTTGAAGTTTGTATGTTGTTGGTGGCATGCATTGGCGATATTTTGGTGAGGAAGTTGGGTTACTTTAGATTTGGGAGGAGAAATGTGTTTCCTTCTCCAAGCCATTCATCTACTGCCTTTCCTCTTGCATCAGCCATTGAATGTCCTGGCGTAGTGATTGTGGAGAGCATCAAGTTGTTTTAGCCAGAAGTTTTGGAATTCCATCGAGGCTTGTGATTTTAAGAAGTTGTTTTCTCATTTTTCTTCATTATAATCATTGGGGCATTTCCTCTAGATGTTGCTTCTTCTTTTCCAAGGCTGGGGTCCATTCTGCTTCCTTGTTATGCTCCTTTCGATCTTCAAAAATTATTTTCCAGAATTTTTCTAGGTTTCCTTTTTCAGAGGGAGTTGACACATTCTGCTTTGTTTCCCTAATTTGCGTAGAATCTCTTCGGGTTATTCTCAAACATGTGGCTTTCTTTTTCTCTGTTGTTTGCTTCCTCATAGGTTTTTTTAAATTTTCCTGCTATCATTCTATTTTGAGTTTGTTTTCAGCACCCAAGCACTCGAGGTCTTTGTCTTCGATTTTGTATTTGTTCTTTCATTCTTTGGATTCTCTTTTTTAGTTTTGGGCTTCTGTTCTTTTCCTGAAATGGTGTATCTGACCAACTTCTTCCTCAGTTGCTCTCTTTGTGTCTCCAATCTCTTTCCATGGTGGGGTTTGCTTCTGTTTGTTCGCCTGGTTTTTTTTTTCCTCTTCTGGTGTTGTTTGCCCATTACCTTTTCTTGATGGAATAGTGCTGCTGCAAAATACATGATGTTGATTTCTTTCAAGGTGGATGAATTTGAAATCATTTTTCTAATTGAATGGTTGGTCCACCTCCTTTGTGTCCATTTGTTGTCTTCTATGGGATGGAGTTTTGCTCTCCTCTCTCTTGGTTTTATCCCTTACTTTTTGTTGGCCAACTCTTCTTCCAACCTACCCTCCTCCTCTCCCTCACTCTGCTGCTCACCCTTGTCTTTCTGCCCATCATCCTCTTTTTCCACAATTTTTTCCTGTAATCTGTGCCTGAGTCACCTGGTCCTTGTCTTTGAATCGGTATTGCCTCTCTTTCATGGGGACACCCTCGTTCTCTCTTTTGCCACACTCTTTCTTTGCCACCTTTGGACCAGCTCTGTCAGAGTTTGGGTCTCCATCTTGTTGCACAGCCAAACTTCTTCTTGTGCCACCTCGGCCAAATCCCTGCCATCCTTTCTTCACCTTTAAGCGAGGACTTGGCTCCCCTCGCTCTAATCTCTCTTGCCACTCGTTGCCTTGCCCTAGATGTAATTTATTCTATTATATCTTTAAATTGTTGAAAAAAAACCTCAAATTTATCATGGGGGCTCTCGCCAGCCTAGTAGCCAATTTTGTTTTTTTCAGCTGGTCACTGAACCACTCATCCTTGCCTTTCCTCCCCCATGCCTCATGTATGGAATACATTCTGCATTGGAGGATTATCTCCTTCTCCTCAATACTCCAGGTTTCCATTTGTAGTTTTCATCTGGAGTGTTGTCTTTGATGGTGGAGAGAGAGATAGCACCTTTACAGCTTCTTGATTTGGTGCATAAACATGTCTCTTTGCAAGGTGATGTTTTTCCTCACTTGAGAAGGTGCAGTCATTATTTTTACTGTGCACTTCCCTGCTGCTCTGAGTGGCTCCCAGATATAGGGGTTCCCCTATAGGAGGCCTGTGACTCTTTTCTCGAGATATTTTCTCATTTTTATCAACACAAGATGTTCCGTCGTTAACCCCGTGCCTGTTTCATCACCTCCTCCCATTCGACTAAAGCCCCTCCACCCCGAGACTGCGTGGCAGCTCGCCCAAGACTCCAGACCATACATGAGTCACACAGCATTGCACTCCACTCACTACCTTACACGCGCCGCCCCGACTCGCAATCACAGATCCGTGCACATTTCGTTTTCCTGCTCTACATCCCAATGGGCCCCTTAACCTTGGCCACTCCAATCCCATCCTCCTTAAAACCTTTACTTCTGGCATCTCAAGTTTCATGCGGTTCATCAGAGCCACGTCTGTTCACAAAGCGCCATCTCGATCTATCGGACCCGATGTTAGTGGTACTTCATGGGCATTCATGTTTCCGTATCCATTCCAGCCCCTCCCATCCTTATCACCAACATCCTCTCCCGCTCACCATAGGGCCCTTCTCTCCTGGGTCTGGGGTCTGCCATGTAGCATGCTCAAGAGTGCAGTCCGTACGCTATCCACACGGGAGGTGTACCTCATTTGTTCTTCTCCTTTTGATATGCCTTTCAGCGAAGAGGCTCCAAAATTTTCCGAGATCCCAGCGGATGCACCAGTGGTTTGGCCCGCCCTGCAGAGTTGATTCAAGCAGACCACGTTTGTCTTTCTCTCAATGGTCGCCCGCTCAGGCAGAGGCTTCAAAGCACCTGGGGTCCCGGTGTCTCGGTCCGCCTTGCAGCGCTCCTCAAAGGCTGCAAGCCGAGGCAGATTCAGAGGCAGCAATTCAATGGCCGATGTTCGCTGTGGCGATCCCTCTGGGATGCATGTTCTACGGCAAACACCGTCACCCATAGTCTTTGTGAATCTTCCCTCTAGATTCCCTCATTGGTCACCAAGACTGAAGTCTTCAGATCACCTTCAGCAGTTACACGTGGGGAAGCCAGCGAGAGACCTGGTGAAGCACGCCGCTCATGTATCGACGCCATCTTTTGTGGTGTGTGTGTGTGTATGCAGCTGCTCGCTTATATTCACAGGAAATGTGAGGAACTCAACACTCGCATAAACAGATATTTCTCATATTACATATAATTCCATGAGTTTTGATTTGCATCCAGGAACACAACAATTATGATTAACCATTTTGAAATTGCCACTCTTTCTTTAAATGCTGAAAATGATGTTCAAAATATTATTTTTAATTGCAGATTTCATGCCAGCAACAAGAAGTTAAAAGTGCCCACAGAAGAAGAGAGTCGCTGAAAGCCACACACAGCGCATGGCGAAAGCCTCAAAAATTCTTACGCAATTTTGAAAGTCCCGTACCCAGGGTTATGGAATTGTATAAAAATCAATTAAAAGGCTTCAGCTCTTATCTGTACTATCATCAGGGAAACCCAGCATTGCCCGGTGCTGTTCTAATTCTGTTGGCATTTTGAAGCAATCAAATTTTGTTTTTTCCCTATTTTTTGTGGGGGCCAAAAACACTTCAATACACCCATGAAGGAATGGGGTCAGGGATCATTTAATATTACATTTACATCGCTGCAAAGGCCGAGGCACTATCGAGCGATTTAAAAAAAAAATCATCTTAAAAAATCCAAAACAAATTTTCAAAATTTTTTTTCCCAAGGCACTCCCCAACATTCACTGATGAACCTCTGAAAGTCTGACAAAAATCCTTTGGCCATCTCTCTGAGAAAAATGGTGATATATATATAATATACACAGACAAGCTATCTTTTCGTACAGATTTTTTTTTAAGTCTTGAAACTTAAATTTATTTTTTTTCGTTCAACAAATAGTCTTATATAATCCATCATATATACAGTGCCGATAGAAAATCTACACCCCCTTTCAAAATTTCACCTTTTGTTGCCTTTTAGCCTGAAATTAAATCGCATCAAATCACTTTTTCCACATCGTAACCAACAACTTCCAAGTGAAAACAAATGTGTGTATACGTATGTATGTATATATATACAATAATTATATGTATATGTGTGTGTATATATATATATGTATGTGTATATATATATATATATGTATATACAGTATATATATAATATATATGTATAATATTATAATATATATATATAAATATATATATATATATATATATGTTGCGAATTCGCACCCCGCGGCGTGCGATCGGCCGCGTAACTCGAATCGTGACCGCGTCGCCCACCGTTGGACAATTCAGTCGTGACCTCCTTGGAACTACCGCAAGGAGCTAGTCACGGGTGGGGTTTAACCTCACCACGATCGTGCCAATTGCCCACCCGCGCAGGATAGGGTTGCTCGCCAAATTCGACCTACCTAAGCACCTGCGCGAGTAGTCACCGGGCGATCGTACCTCGCCGCAGGTCGGCCTAGGACACGAACCGCTTAAGCGGTCCGTTCCGTGCTACAGTGATAACCGAGCGGTGTTATCGCCGACCTCGACGGATGTAATTCTGTTTACCGGGTGCTTACCCCCTCTACCAATTTCTTCCGTGATGCAGATGGCACTTTCAAAACAGGGAATAGGACACAACGAACGGGGAACAGTTCAATAAGCACATTTATTAGACATTGCACGTATTTACAGTCACAGCATTATCATGCACGTATGTACAGTCAAAGAAAGCAGATAAAAGAATTACCACCGAATAAAGCGTTTTATTCACACACACAGTCACTTAAAGAAGTCTACTTACGAGACGGCGCCACCATGCATTTATACAAAAAGCAAAGAAAAGCCACCCCCAAAGACAAGGGTGGCAGACAGGTCCGTGGACCGAATGTGACGTGGAGCCTGGATGAACGGTCAGGCCCACGAGACCGAAGGGTCTTACCCGCGCCCTCGTGGCGCGACGGTGGGCAGGTCGCGACGTTTACTCCCCCACGGCCTGGCGTGGCTGCGCCTGTCCTGGGCACCCGGCTTGGCTGGTGAGCTCTCTCTGGCGTTCTCCACCCGGATGCGCAGGCTCGCGCCACACAGCAGGCACCACGAACGGACGGGGTTACCGCGCTCTCA
>CM068956.1:159378323-159388583 GCA_035128595.1 Eptatretus atami | reverse complement strand
CGAACTTAGAAAATTGCGAATTGTGTTTTTAGGGGGTAGCCGATTTCAATTTGCATCTTCTCCTAGTAGTAGAGTAGATCAAGTCAACATTTCACCAGAATTGTTCAAAATTTGAAAAAAGTGTGAAAACTGGTACACATGACTACTTTTATCTGCTCTTTCATATAAGAGCAAGACACACATGATCAGACTACAATTATGGCCGCCATCTTGAATTTCAAAATGGCCGCCACCGAAAACTATTTTTACGATATCTTGGTCACCAAGAGGGTGATCGAGTCTCGGAACAAGGCATAGCGGGGGTATCTCCCGGTAATTAACCTCGGTGATTAATGTAGGTACCCGATTCCCATAACAGGAGGCCTAGGTAGCGGTCTTTAGTTATCTGGCATCCACACGTCGGTTAAGCGACCCTCCGCGTAACGAATTATCGTGTGCGCGGCGCCACAATTCGGAGGAGCTTGGTGAACGAGATAGCTTCCCCACCATGGTGCTTTCTCACGACCCCCGGCCCGCACAATGATATACTATTCTGATGCACCCACTCTGTGTACAGAGCCGCGGTCGCCGGAATAGGAGATTTTGACGTACGTCACTATGCCGCAGAGTGGGACGCCCAGTTAACATCCGCCAACGACTGGCACGCAAGCACTATGTGCTGTGAAACCGTGACAGTCTTGCCAGAGGTGCTGCTGAGATTTCGAACCCAGATGAGACGCTGAGATGAGTGGGCTTTCCTGCCTTCAAGAAGAAGAAAAAGAAGAAGAAGAACACAAACGGATTATTGAATTACAATTTGGGAATCTGTTTCAAAATGATCATCGATTTTGAATACAGCACGTGTCAGGTTGAATATGCATGTCACCACGCATTGATTAAGTGGCAAATATTCTCACTTTAAATATCATACAGTCCTTCTCAAGAAAAATGTTCGAAGAAAATATCAAAACAGATCGATCAACCAATGGTCTCACTTTATTTCAGTGGCCACTGAGTAACAGTCTATACTTTAAAACAGATTTAGGTTTAACAGCGTCCAGGATCCATGATTGTTGCACACCCAATCCAGAGCCCAAGAGCTGAGCAGTCAGCGATTCATGGAGCTACCCTTCAAAAAACTGACATTCAGAATACATTGCATTGTCTTGCAGGGCGCGGGATGGCTGACGTCAGTGTCATTGCTTTAAGTTGGCATATGACGTGAAGAAGGTGGGGAGGACATGGTTGAATATGATGTGCTGTTGGGCGATACTGATGTTCTTATGGATCAAACCTGATGATAAAGGGTATTAAAAAAAACATGATGTGGATCACCTAATGATGAGGCCTTGACTTGATGACAACACGCATCATTCAAGTCCCATACCCGATGGTCAATTATCCCAGGGGTCTTGAGCCTTCGATTGCGGCTGGGAAGCTCCAAGGAGCTCTTGGCGGATAAGGTTAATACATTCTGATGGTACAAACGAAGTGAGTTGACCATTTGGAACCCACAATGGCTCATGGAATCCCAAGTTGAACAGTTCATTTGTAATCAAGTTGTCGCACTGACACACTCATGGTCTTGTAATTAACAATAGATGGGAGTTAAAAAACTTCATAGCCCTACATACAATCACGGAACACTTTTTCGTCTGTACATTAGGCAAAAACCTTTTTTTAGCTTCCCTGCGTAAAAATTACCAATGATGGTCTCACATCAATGTCCTATATCTTGTGACATTTTTACAAGTTTCCTTCCTTCACCTCAAGATGGTAAATTTTACAAGGATTTACATAGAATTAAGCGCACGAGGAGGCTATTCGACCATCATGCCTGCCGCACACCAATAACAATTTAATCAATCGTTCGTTCCCTTCCCTTCATAGTGCGTCTTTGGCTGATTCATAACATAAGGTACTGTACATTTGCCGACACTCAAAGATGACAGGCTGAATCACCCTGGGTTATTCAGCGACAAACGGGCTTGACTCAGATCTAAATTCCCAACCACCATCCTAACGCAAGCCAACACCGAAATATGAGTGTCACGGAGCTCGGAGGCTTCTGCACACTTGATGGGTCATCCTTTGACCAGCAATACTTATAAAGGTTTAAAGGTAAACAGAGGTCAGAATAAAGTATTCGACATTACAACAATCTACAGCATGAAATTAGGCTCAATAAAAGATTCAAATTTCCATCAGCAACCAAACGATTAAACCTAGAAGGCACTCGGTAAGTGCATACCTCCGCAGGTGAACAGTTTACATATCAGTCTATACACTGAAAGACGGATCTTGGATCAGAGCGAACCAAAATGAATTGCTTTTTCTTCGTCCGTACCCAACTCAATCCATTGAGATTTGGTCCATAATTCTCCACAACTGTATTGGATTTGTGCGTTGTAACGATTTTGGCCATATCTATTCACACGTGAAGATTTACTTTAAAATCTAACATCTGGATCGATTTCAGCTAAAATCGAATCTTTGTCGTTCATCACACAACCAACTCTTCCACCGAAGTTTCGATCCGTCACAGCTGATATATTCTGTTAAGGGACAGACAGACGGTGAAAACTAACTCCACCACCATTCGTGGCGGATGGTACAATTGTGAGCGGAGTAGAAGAGGTATGGTCATTGAGTGGAGTAAGAATGTGCAGCGTGACTTCGAGAAGAACACAAAGTTCTCCAACTGGCTTTCTCTGTATTTAACATTACTCCACATTCTCCAATGAGATGTCAGTCAGGACGTGCAACGACTTTGAACACAACTCGAACACGCGCAGCAGGTTCAGTAACACAATGCACTCTGCTGTGCAGAATTTCCCCCTCACAGGACGGGAGAGGAGTTGGTTCATTTTGCGCATACTGATCTTGGTACTACCAACACGTATGCAAAATTTGGTTTAGATCAGCCAATGCCTGTGGTTTTCTTTTCTCTTCTATGGTTCTACACACAGCACACATGCGCACCACTTACGAAGCCTTGAAAAACTTTATTGTTTCAAAACACTATATTGTTTTTTTTTTTTTTAACCTTTCTGCGGTCTCTACTTGCTTTCTGCCAAGCATATAGTGCTGATCGGATGTCCAGAGGTACGCACCCTCTTGCGCTCTTAGCTGTCGCAGCCGAGTTAGAAATCCGACCGGTACCAAATGTCATCCCGGTGTTTCCACGGCATGGTGATTCCATCAATGTGTGCTTCACAGATGGATGTTTAATGGGAATCCCTCTGCCAGCATAGTGTGTGCATGTTAAAGATCCAGGTGTCCTTTTTAAAGAGTCAGCAAGCTATCACCGACACCTTAGATGAATTACGAATTCCTACTCTATCCTATGGGGGGCACTGCATTCAGGCGGAAATCAGCTCCCAGCAAGATGCGCAGCAAGCAGCCAATGCTGCACACGAAATGAGATGAATGAAGTATCAAGTATTCGTCGTTAGCTGGATAATGCACAGATCTCTCAGTCTCGGTGTGTTTTCCACAAGTAATGATGCCAAGTCGATGGAGCAATTGTCGTATGAGCACATTTCTCAAAGACAACAGCAAAGTTTTTGATGCACAGAATCGATTTACAAGCACCAAGTTACATATCATGCCATACACATGGAATTAATCACTACTCAAATTAGTCCTGGATCAGTGTGCTGACCACCGCTATTTATTAACAACAATGATCGGGCTACGGTCGAACTCAACGACGATTTGTTGAACTTTAACGTTTCTTAATTGAGTGTTTTCATAAGGTGGGGCGTAATTTCATTCATGTCTTGTCATGTGGTGACATTTTCTCCATATGCAGAATTAACAATGCGATTTGTGCGGGAAACTGCGTAAAGATGTTTCGATTAATGTTTCCTTTATGATAGTTAATTCTATTAGGTTCTCATAATTAATGAATACAGTTTGTTTATAACAGGTGAGCGCAAACATTGAATTACAGTAAATCGGTTATCATACCAATAGAGTGTAGAGACTGACTTTCAGTCATTTCTTTATTTTCAATTTGGGTTTAGATTGTGAACGGTGTGGATCGTTAGGACTTACAGAAAGGTGTGCTGATGTGTGAAGCTGTTTTTGGATTGATCAATTGTTCGAGCTCACGAGAGGTTAAAAATCCATTAGCGTAAAATGAAGCCGACTTGCGTAATGCTGTTTCTCGGTTCGTGAATCAGTTTTGAATGAATTACGGACAAGAATCGGCATGCGGTTAGGCCACACACTGTCAGAACACAGTGAAATTGAAAACCTTCATCAGCAGTGACCAAGAAGGTTAGCGAGAGTAACCTAAATTAAACAAATTCGTGTTGTAATCTTCACTATAAAACGGCATGGGGCGGAACCTGTATATACTTGAACAGCGCAGGCTGTGGGGTTATTAATTATTAGTTGTAATTAATTGGTTTTTTGGGGGGGGAAAGCAGCGTGCAGGAATGACAAGGACCGTCACACTCTCACCTTGATGTGAGCAGTCCAACACACATGAAAAAGGCTATGATACCCATTCAATGCAAGCTACCTACAGGTCCTGCCAATACCTGTTACCTCAAAAAGTTTTACTTCCGATGGTGTGTGTTCGTTAACAAGCACTTGTCTCACCTTTCCAAGCAGTCATCTGTGTAACCGCTTTGCAAGCCCTCGGAAACAGAGCAAGCGATTAGAGACTGCTTTAGTTATGTCACAAAATGGCTGCCTAATCAGATTCAAAACGATATTAAAATGAAATGTTCTAGAAGACACACACCTTTATGTTTAGCGCAACTATATTATTATTATTGAAAAGTGCATTCCATACTTATTTTTACGCCTCTTTCTTCAAGATCTACAAACATGGCAAAATGTACGTGGAAGCGGTAGGTCCATATAGATAATCCTGAATGTTGCAAGAGGGATCCTCTCGATCTCATTATTTATCTTTCCCTTTTTTCTCGTTTCTGTAGCTCCGCTACTAACACAGTTAAATTCGTTGTGAAAGTGTCACAAGAGGATAGTAAACTGAAAATCCATCTCTGGACAGCATTTGTTTGAGTACCACGATGTATCGTTTCATGGAGACAACCATGTGTTAAGCGGTGCTGAGAGCACTGCTTCCATTGAGTGCTTGCTGAAGCGTTTTGAATACTATAAGCAGCCATTGGGCAAGCGATAGCAAGCTCGCTTGCTAACGGAACACCCCGGGCACTCATCTAACTCTTATTCATTTAAAAAATATTTACGTTTTTTGCTGCCACTACTCCATTAATACAATTGAAGGAAACAAAAATGGATCCTTTAACTGGAAACTGGGAATGGATATAAAATTATCACTGGATCCTTCACAACGTAGGAATCAAAAACATGGTTTTTGAGGTTTTTTTTAACCCTTTGCATGCGTGGTTCGCGATTTTGGACAGATAATAAAAAATTAACTTTGTTTGTATTAAATTTTGGGTTAATTACTTCTCACTTGAGACCAAGTTGTGTTTTTGCAAACACACTTGGAATTCACAGCATATGAAAAAATAAATGAAGCAACAGGAACATGCGGCCGTTAGACAATTACACGCATCAAAGTGCTTAACCAAAATGTAAATCGTATTCGAATGCTGGTAATCAGTATGATAAGGGGTCTCCAAGCTATGCCCTGGTGTTGGCTTAATGTTGTGGGGTGGGCTTGGGTTCCTTGGATCCAGGGTTCAATCCACCTCAGCATGTTGAATATATACCAGTGGGGTTGCCTCTGCCTGTATCTTCTGACGGTCAGCAAAATGAGTGCCGTTGCTGGTATCCTGTGTCAGAATGGCGACCTGTCCAGATTGTGCCCAATAGCCAAGGAGACACTTAGTCAGCACCAACGCCTCTTGGCATTGAGATGGTCCTGATGGATTGGATGAGGATGTAATAATGGGTTCAAGCAACGACATACGTATCATAAATTTCTCAACAAAGATATTTCTCAAGAATTTATTTACTTTTTTCGTTTCCAGTTTGTCACTGTGACGGCGTGACATCACATTTACTGCAAATTAGCATCCACACATAAAGCAGAGTGTTGCTGGTTTATAGAGACCAAGAGGTGATGTAAAGGTGATGAATCATAGATTATCTTCAAAATCTTGACAATAAAATTGAGACATATGTTGTTCTATTCACTAAGCATCAACTGATCCATTGGATCCATTTCATTCACTTTGTACACCACACTCCCAATTCTCATCCAGGCAATGGCTTGACTCATCGCGCGACGCCGAAGGGAGGACTCAGTTTTGTACTCCGTTTGTTTTCTCTTCTCTTATGCTTTTCATTTGTTTGTCCAGGCATACTCAGAATTTTTGAGCGAGAACGCTGAAATGTTGGGGACAAAAAGTAATGATGAGCTTTGCAAAATTGTATTTAAATTTTTTTTGATAGTCAATTGTTATTTAATCTATTCGCGGTTATTAATTACTTTATTATTTTCTCATCTGCAATATTGTTGTGGGCGGGGCTCTGGTGGCGATAACGACCACTAGTGGAGCAGTAGAGCCGTCCTCCCCACGAACACCGGGAATTATAGGGTCGTGATCTCGGCACTCCGAAAGGTAGGGCATTAAAGACGCGTGGATTCGCCAATTCTTGAAGTGTGGGGTAGGTAATAGCCAAATTTCAATTATCTAAGTACCCACGTCGTCAAATTTACCGGGAAGACACAACCTCGACGGACTCTGTCGAACCGGTCGCTCTAGTGACTCGGGTCCAGTGTAACCGAGCGGAATTAGCAGAGTCATCGGACCAATGACACTTACGGTGGCACGACGCCTCACTATTCTTCAAGCCGCACCGTCTGGGTCAATGGTGGCCACGGCCTTATTTGGCTTTCAGCTTGGAGGGAACGAGTGCGGGCAGGAGCCTACGCTTGCACCTGTCCGCTCTATGCAGTCTGGTTCGAGACGACTGTTCGTGGGGGGGGGCATGAACCCACACTCCGTTGCGCGCCAAGCACCAGGGACCAGATGACGCGATTGACGCGCAGCACAGCACGAGAAGGACCAGACGAGACGAGCACCCGCGGTTGCACGAGAGTAACGCAGCAGGCAAGACGAGAAGCTAGCAAGGCGACGAGTTCTTTCTCATTCCAGCAAAAGGCAAGCCGAACTGAGAGCAACACTTTATTATAATTCCAGCTGTGTGCTCCGGGCGCTTCATGTAACGATTAATCTGCACCTGCTTCTTTCATCTTGATGATGGCTCGCAACATCTCTATCTTCTCTCCCCATGGTCGAGGGAACTGCCTCTGAGGCACTCGCCTTACCGGATTGGACGAGGGTTGGCGGTGAGCTCGTGGCCGCCCCTCATTGCGTCGGGCTGAACACTCCATCTGGAGGCAAGTCAGCACTGAGGTGATGAGCTAAGAAGTTTGTTTGGTGTTGTGCAGCCTTCAAGTGCTAAAAAAAACAACTAACTATAAAGAAACTCAAGCGCACACATGTAATCCCATTAGACAGAGGACGGACCCTGATATAACACAATTATGCGAAATAACTGAAATGCGGGGGTGCTGTTGTTTTGTGCAAGGCCTTCAGATTCGTACAATATTTCAGGCATATTTGAACATAACATGACAAGCGATTTCGCTATAAAGGTATTTGATGTATTCGATTAATCAAATTTATTTAATTTTTAACATTAATTTACTTAATTTTCAAGAGAAGTTAACGATTCGGATCTGAAACAGTGGTTGTTTTGGTAAATGCTCTTCAGCATTGAGAAATCAATTATGCAATTAATTAACAGATTATTGTGGCATTGCTCACCTCCCAAATTCCCAATTCCATGTGCTGCAAGGACGGTAACATGGTTGCCGAAGGTGCCCTGACGATGTCACACGCGGAATTTTTTATTTATTATTTGGCATGGGGTGCGGTGTATCTTGATTCACTGATACTTGTTTCTTGGTTGTTTGTCTGAAGTATTCAGCCATTTTGAGCTAGAAAGCTGAAATTTGGGCGTACAAAAGTGAAGATGTGCTTTGGCAAAAACTTTATTTTTTATTTTTTTGATTAAAGTTAATCGAATTATAAATCTCTTATTTATTTTGTCTACTCATCTGGCTAATACTCTCAGGCCTTTGAGCTTGGAGCTGCTATTTTGAATGAAGTGGAACAAGTGATTTTGGCTATAAAGAGTATTTGGATTTTTGATTAATCATTAATTATTCATTTTTCGATGATTACTTAGTTTAAAACGTTACAAGATTCGAGAAACGAGTGGTGGTTTCGGTAGCTATTCGGCAATTGATTGAGAAAACATTGTATTTTCGATTATTATTTATTCTTAACTTACGCATTAATCCAATAATAAATGCAATTATTGGAGACCACTCACTCCAATCCCGTATCTCCATATGCTGCAAGGTGCGAGTCAGTATCATCTGTACATTTTAACCAGTTTACTTTGTCATATTTACTCAGAGTACGTTGTACCATCATCCAGTATACATTTGTAATATTTACTTCAGAGACGTAAAAATTCGGGAATTACCTAAGTACATTTGTAATATAAAACTAAGTTTCATATGTACATATTTACTCGAGAAGTACATTGTACACTCATCAAGTATAATTTGGTACATACTTTACCTCAGAAGTACATTTGTAATATAAAACCAAGTTTCATATGTACATATTTAACTCGAAGTACATTTTGTAAATCATCAAAGTATAATTTGTACATAATTAATCAGAATACATTTGCGTAACATTAAACCAAGTTTCATATTGTACTATTATCAGAAGAGTACATTTGTACAATAACTATTCTTTGTATAACTAAACTACAGTTATCTAAGTTATATGTACATATTTACCTCAGAAGTACATTTGTAATATAAAACTAAGTTTCTTATGTAAATATTACCTCAGAAGTAATTTGTTACATATTAAAACTAAGTTCTATTGTACATATTGTACCTCAGAAGTTACATTCTGTACAATATAAAACTATTAGTTCATTGTACAGTATTACCTCAGAAGTACATTTTGTACACATCATCTCAAGGTATCATTGTGTACATTTTACCTAAAGAATTGACATCCACCATATATTTGTACAACCAAATACATTTACATCATTAGTATAAATTGTACATATTCACCTCAGAAGTACATTTGCACCATCATCTAAGTAAATTGTACATATTCACTCAGAAGAACATTTGTACACATCATCTAAGGTATTTGGTCATGAAAAAATATAATAATTGGTTCAACAAAAATATTTTCAACGAAAAATATAAAGTGAACATATTATCAGTATTGTTGTGTGTCGTCTGTGCTGTCTGTCTTCTGTCGAGCATAGTCCGTGGGTATTTCGACATCGATCCATCGCATGAATTTTGGTGGGAGGTTTATATACATGATCTAGTTGTGTTTTCTGAAAATGGCGAGTAGTGCGCCATTATTGGCGAGACGCCAAAAAAACAGTGTTTTTTAGGGGTAGCCGCATTTTCAATTTGCATCTTCTTCTTGTAGGTTTTTGGTCGATCTGACGGGGTTTCGGGTATTGTTAGCCTAATGGCACATGCATAGCCACAGAGCTCGATTTTTCATTTTGTCAAAGGTCAAGGTCACAAGGTCACGAAGTTATAAAAATTCGGTTTTGACAAAAAAAATTTTTCTCCGAGCGGTTTGTCGATCTGGCTGGGGTTTCCGGTATTTTGGTCTAGCCCAATGCACTGCATTAGCGCCACAAGCTCGATTTTTATTTTCGTCCCAAGTCAAGCCACAAGGTCACGAACTTAGAAAATTGCGAATTTGTGTTTTTAGGGGGAGCCATTCAATTTGCATCTTCTCTAGTAGTGAGTAGATAAGGTCACATTTCACCAGAATTGTTCAAAATTGTGAAAAAAGTTGCTGAAAACTTGGTACACATGACTACTTTATCGGCTCTTTCAATAAGAGCAAGACTCACATGATCAGACTACAATTATGCCGCCATCTTGATTTCAAAATGGGCCGCACGAAAAACTATTTTACATATCCTTTGGTCCAAGCAGGCCTAGAGCACTTGAATAAAGAGTTAATCAATGTCGTCAACACAACGGAATCACATAAACACACTTTAAGCTCGCATTTTCAGTCTTTCTGCCTTTAAAATCAAATGAACCCTTTTATAATAACCTAATACTTAAAAGTGTTTGCTCGATGTTTTGATATCAAATGCTCATGGCATGTAGAAATGGCTTTATCCAATTTAATTTCTCATATAAAGTTTTGAAAGGTTTATAATCTAAGAGTCTGGTCTGTCATTCGC
>CM068956.1:159364694-159377798 GCA_035128595.1 Eptatretus atami | reverse complement strand
ATGCATATCCGGTTTTCTTTGAATTTCTTTTTTTTGAGGCTCGTTGAGCTTTTGTTGTCAAACCTGTTTCTGCACTTTTGTCCATACTGCCCTGTTTCGAGCGTGCTTCAAATCCATCTCCACTGTCCCACTTCACAATGCAATATCCTCTGGTAACATCAATTTGAGAGAATCTCCAAATACTTCCACCAGCAATAGTTTGTAGCCGCATTGTTATCACTTCCTCGTATATTAGTATGCTGGGATTTAACAACGCTTTCTTTGGTGTCCTGTTGCAACATTGCACCAATTTCCAGTCAATCAAGCCTGTTTCTTGGGCCAATTGTCTTTAGAGAGATGCACCTTCACCAGCCTCGATTATTTCACTTTTGGAACACTTTATACGCATGTCAGTTGAAATGTATCCCGTCTAATTCCTGAAAAAAGGTAAAAAAATGTTATCCCACCATCTTAATTTACAACATATAATTTCTGCTTATACACATCTATAGCATGCATATCATCTCATTAATTTTCAGACAGCAACTGATTTAGTGCATTCAATTGCAATACGAGTCATATTCACCGCATGCAAGAAGTGATTAGATTGACCCCACACAGGACTTCTCTGGAACGCATGGATCGACTGACAGCCTGTGAACGACCGCGGACCATGTTTCAGAGCGAATACAGACAACTCTTAGCATTATAACACCTTTCAAAACTTTATATGTAAAATTAAATTGATAAAGCCATTTCTACATGCGTCATAGCATTTGGATATCAAACATCGAGCAAACACTTTAAGTCATTAGTTATGTTATCAAAGGGTCTCATTTCGATTTTAAAGCAAAAGACTGAAATGAGCATTATAAGTGTGTTTATTGATTCCTGTGTGACGAGCATTGATTAAACTCTTTATTCAAGTCTAGGGCCTCTTGGACCAAGGATTATGTAAAATAGTTTTTCGTGCGGCCCATTTTGAAATTCAAGATGGCGGCCATAATTGTAGTCTGATCATGTGAGTCTTGCTCTTAATTGAAAAGAGCACGATAAAAGTAGTCATGTGTACAGTTTCCACACTTTTTTCAAAATTTTGAACAATTCTGGTGAAATGTGACTTGATCTGACTCTACTACTAGAGAAATGACAAATTAAATGGCTACCCCCTAAAAACACAATGTCGCGCAATTTCTAAGTTGTGACCTTGTGGCTTGACCTTGGGACGAAAAGTAAAAATTCGAGCTCTTGGCGGCTATGGCAGGTCATTGGCTAGACCAAAATACCGGAAACCCCAGCCAGATCGACAAAACCCTCGAGAAAAATTTTTTTGTGTCAAGAATCAATTTTACAACTTCGTACTTGTGACCTTGACCTTTGACAAAATGAAAAATCGAGCTTGTGGGGCTATGCATGTGCATTGGCTAACAATACCCGGAAACCCCTGTCAGATTCGACAAAAACCCAAAGAAGATGCAAATTGAAATGCGGCTACCCCTAAAAACACACTGTTTTTGGTTGGGGTCTCCCATAATGGCGCACCATCGCCATTTCATGGAAAGACACAAACTAGATCATGTATATAAAACCTCCCACCCAAATTTCGATCGAGGATCGGATGCAAGAACCCAACGGACTATGCTCGCAACAGACAGACAGCACAGGACACACAACAATACGAAATATGTGTCACTTTATATTTTTCGTTGAAAATATTTTTTGTTGAACCAATTATTTATATTTTTCAGACCAAATACCTTAGATATGTGTACAAATGTTCTTCTGAGGTGAATATGTACAATTGTACTTAGGATATGGGCAAATGACTTTCTGAGGTGAATATGTACAAATTATACTTAGATATGTGTACAAAATGTACTTCTGAGGTAATATGTACAAATTATACTGGAGATGATGTGTACAATGTACTTCTGAGGTAAATATGTACAAATGAACCTAATAGATGATGGTACAAATTACTTCTTGAGGGTAGATATGTACAAATGAACTTAAGTTTTATATGTAAAAATGTAACTTCGAGGTAAATATGTACATATGAACTTGTATATTACAAATGTACTTCTGAGGTAATATGTACATATGAAACTTAGTTTTATATGTACACAATGTACTGTCTAGTAAATATGTACAAAGAAACTTAGTTTATTATGTAACATAATGTACTTCTGAGAATATAGTCACATATGAAACTTGTTTTATATGTACAGCAAATGTATCTCTGAGTAATTATGTAACAAATTATACTTTGATGATGTGTACAAAATGTACTTCGAGTTAAATATGTACATATGAAACTTGTTTTTATTACAAATTACTTCTGTAGGTAAAGTATGGTACAAATATACTTTGGATGGAGTGTACAATGTACTCTCGAGTAAATATGTACATATGAAACTTAGTTTTATAATCGTACTTCTAAAATGTACAATTATACTTGGTGAGTGTAAATGTACTTCCATGTTATTAAGTAAAAGTAGCTGAGTTTACTGATATGGAAGGTAATACTTAATGAAGATTGGTTTAAATGTACAGAATGATACTGACTCGACGCTTGCAGCATATGGAGAACGATTGGAGTGAGTGTCTCCAATAATTATTTATTATTGATTAATGCGTAATTAGAATAAATAATAATCGAAAATAACAATGATTTCTCAATCAATTGCCGAATAGCTACCGAAACCACCACTCGTTTCGTCGGAATCTTTGTAACGTTTTGAAACTAAGTAATCATCGAAAAATGAATAATTAATGATTAATCAATATAATCCAAAATCTTATAGCCAAAATTCACTTGTTCACTTCATTCAAATACAGCTCTCAAGCTCAAAGGCCTGAGAGTATTGCCCAGATGAGTAGACAAATAAATAAGGATTTATAATTCGATTAACTATTAATCAAAAAATAAAAAAAAAGTTTGCCAAAGCACATCTTCACTTTTGTCACGCCCAAATTTCAGCTTTCGTGCTCAAAGGATGGCTGAATAGTGCAGACAAAACAACCAAGAAACAAGTATCAGTGAATTCAAGTAAACCGCACCCATGCCAAATAAATAATAAAAATATTCCGCGTGTGACATCGTAGGGCACCTTCGCGCAAGCCATGTACCGTCCTTGCAGCACATGAATTGGAATTGGAGGTGAGCAATGCACATAATGTTTAATTAATTGCATAATTGATTTCTCAATTGCGAAGAGCATATCCAAAACACCACTGTTTCAGATCGAATCGTTAACTTCTTGAAAAATTAAGTAATTAATTTAAAAATTAAATAACATTCTGATTAATCAATGACATCAAAATACCCTTTATAGCGAAATCGCTTGTCACTTTATGTCTCAAATATGCCTGAAATATTGTACGAATCGGAAGGCCCTTTGACACAAAAACAGACAGCACCCGCGCGCATTAGTTATTTCGATAAGTTGTGTTATAGTCAGGTCCGTCCTCTGTCTAATGGGATTACATGTGTGCGCTGTGAAGTTTCTTATAGTTAGTTTTTTTTTTAGCACTGAAGCTGCACAACACCAACAAATCTTCTTAGCTCATCACCTGCAGTGCGACTCTGCCTACCAGAGAGTGTTCACCCGCGCAATGAGGGCGGCCACGACTTCCCGCCAACCCCTTCGTCCAATCCGGTAGGCGAGTGTCTCAGAGGCAGTTCCCTCGACCATGGGGAGAGAAGATAAGAGATGTGCGACCATCATCAAGATGAGAAGAAGCAGGTGCAATTATCCGTTACATGAAGCTTGCCGGAGCACCACCAGTGGAATTATTAATAAAGTGTTGCTCTCAGTTCGGCTTGCCTTTTGCTGGAATGAGAAAGAACCTCGTCGCCTTGCTAGTTCTCGTCTTGCCTGCTGGCGTACTTCGTCACGCGGGTGCCTCGTCTCGTCTGGTCCGTCTCGTGCTGGCTGCGCGTCAATCGCGTCATCTGGTCCCTGGTGCTTGGCTGCCAACGAGGTGTGGGTTCATGCCCCCCCCACCGAACCAGCTCGTCTTCGAACCAGACTGCATAGGCGGACAGTGCAAGCGTAGGCTCCTGCCCTGCACTCGTTCCCCCCAAGCGAAAGCCAAATAAGGCGTGGCCACCATTGACCCAGCACGGTGCGGCTTGAAAAATAGTGAGGCCTCGTGACCCGTAAGTGTCATTGGTCCGATGACTCTGCTAATTCCGCTCGTTACACTGACCCGAGTCACTAGAGCGACCGGTTCGACAGAGTCCGTCGAGTGGTCTTCCCGTAATTTGACGAGTGGGTACTTAGTATTGGAAATTGCTATTGACCCTACCCCACACTGTCAGAGAATTGCGATCCAACGCGTCTTTAATGACCCTGACCTTTCGGAGTGTCCGACCGAGTCACGACCCTAAATTCCGGTGTTCGTGGTGAGACGGCTCTACTGCTCCACCTAGTGGTCGTTTATCGCCACCAAGCCCCGCCCACAACAATATTGCAGATGAGATAAACATGAAAAAGTATTAATAACTCGCGAATAGATAATAATTAACAATTGACTATCAAAAAAAATTTAAATACAATTTTTGCCCAAAGCTCATCATTACTTTTATGTCCCCAAATTTCAGCGTTCTCGCTCAAAAGTTCTGAGATAGCCTGGACAAACAACATGAAAACAATAAGAGAAGAAAAACAAACGAGTCAAAAACTGAGTCCTCCCTTCGGCGTCGCGGCATGACGTCAAGCCATTGCCTGATGTAGAATTGAGGAATGTGTGTACAAAGAATGAATGAAATGGGATCCAATGATCAGTTATGGCTTCAGTAAGAACAACATATGTCTCAAGTTTTATTGTCAAGATTTATGAAGATAATCATATGCGATTCATCACCCTTTACACACCTCTTGTCTCTATAAACCAGCAACACTCTTTTATGTTGGATGCTAATTTGCAGAAATGTATGTCACGCCGTCACAGGTGACAACTGGAAACGAAAAAAGTAAATAAATTCTTTGAGAAATATTCTTTGTTGAGAAATGTTATGATACGCTATGTTCTTGCTTGGAAGCCATTATTTATTATCCATCCATCCATCAGGACCATACCAATGCAGAGGCGTTGGTGCTGACTAAGTAGTCTCCCTTGGCTGTTGGGCACAATCCTGGACAGGTCGCCATTCTGACACAGATACCAGCAAGCTGGCACTCATTTTGCTGACCGTCAGAAGATACAGGCAGATGGCAACCCCACTGTATAATTCAACAGCTGAGGGGATTGAACCCTGGATCCAAGGACCCAAGCCCACCACCCCGAACATTAAGCCAACACCAGGGCATATGCTTGGAACCCCTTATCATTACTGATTAGCCAGCATATCGAATACGATTTACCATTTGGTTAAGCACTTTGCATGCCTGTATTGTCTAACGGCGCATGGTTCTGTTGCTTCATTTATTTTTTCATATGCTGTGAATTCAAGCTGAGTGTTTGCAAGAAACCAACTTGTCTCAATGAGAATAATAACCCAAAATTTAACTACAAAACAAAGTTAATTTTTTATTATCTGTCCAAAATCTGCGAACCAGCAGTGCAAAAGGTTAAAAAAAACTCAAAAACCATGTTTTTGATTCCTACGTTGTGAAGGATCCAGTGATAATTTCTAATATCCAATCAGTTTCCAGTTAAAGGATCCATTTTTGTTTCCTTCCAATTGCTATTAATGAAGTAGTGGCAGCAAAAAAGAAATATTTTTTAAATTGAATAGACGTTAGATGAGTGCCCGGTGGTTGTTCCGTTAGCAAGCAGCTTGCTATCGCTTGCCCAATGGCTGCTTATGTTATTCAAAACAGCTCAGCAAGCACTCAATGGAACAGTGCTCTCAGCACCGGCTTAAGTCACATGGTTGTCTCGCATGAACGATACATCGTGGTACTCAAACAAATTGCTGTCCAGAATGGATTTTCAGTTTACTTGAGTTCCTCTTGTGACAACTTCACAAACGAATCTTACTGTGTTCAGTAGGGCTACAGATACGGAGAAAAAAGGGAAAGATAAAATAAATGAGGAGTCGTGAGAGGATCCTCTTGCAGATTCAGGCCATTATCTATAGTGGACTACCGCTTCCACGACATTTTGCCATGTTTGTAGATCTTGAAGAAAAGGGCGAGTAAAAATAAAGTATTGGAATGCAATCTTTTCAATAATAATAATCAAGTTGCGCTAAACATATACAGGTGTGTGCTTCTAGAAACATTTCATTGTTGAATATCGTTTTGATCTGTTAAGGCAGCCATTTTTGTGAACAAATAAAGCAAGTCTCTTAATCGCTTGCTCTGTTGCCGATGCGGCTTGCAAAGCGGTTGACACAGAATGACTGCTTGGAAAGCGATGACAAGCTGCTTTTAAACGAACAGCACCATGGAAGTAAAACTTTTGAGTAACAGGTATTGGAGGACTGTTAGGTAGCTTGCATGTGAATGGGTGATCATAGCCTTTTTCATGTGTGTTGGACTGCTCACCGATAAGGTGAGAGTGGATCGGTCCTTGTCATTCCCTGCACCTGCTAGTCTCTCCCCCCCAAAACACCAATAATTACAACTAATAATTAATAAACACCACAGCCTGCGCATGTTCAAGTATATACAGGTTCCGCCCCATGCCTTATATGAAGATTACACAACGAATTTGTTTAATTTAGGTATCTCTCGCTAACCTTTTTGGTCACTGCTGATGAAGGTTTCAATTTTCCACTTGTGTTCTGACAGTGTGGCCTACCGCATGGCCGATGTTTGTCCGTAATTCACTTAAAAACTGATTCCGTACCCGAGAAACAGCATTACGCAAGTCGGGCTATCGATTTGTACGCTAATGGATTCGTTTAAACACTCTCTGAGCTCGAACATTGATCAATTCACGAAAGAACAGCTTCACACATCAGCACACTTTTCTGGTAAGGTCCTAACGATCACACCTTCACAATCTAAACCCAAATCTGAAAATAAAGAAATGACTGAAATCGTCTCTACACTCTATTGGGTATGATAACCGTTTACGTGTAATTCAATGTTTGCGCTCACTGTATTAAACAAAGGTATTCATTAATTATGAGAACCTATAGAATATAACCTTCAAAAGGAAACATTACACGAAAAACATTTTACGTCAGTTTCCCGCACAAATCGTTGTTATATTCTCATGTATTGGAGAAAATGTCACCACTAAAGACATGAATGAAATACGCCCCACCTTTATGAAAACTATCAATTAAGAAACGTTAAAGTTCAACAAATCGTCGTGAGTGTTCGACCGACGCCCGATCATGGTTGTTAATAAATAGCGGTGGTCAGCTCACTGATCCGACTAATTTGAGTATGATTAATCCATGGTATGCAGATAATGTAACTTGTGCTTGTAAATCGATTCTGTGGCATCAAAAACTTTGGCTGTTTGTCTTTGAGAAATGTGCTCATACGACAATGCTCCATCGACTGGCTCATTGTACTTTGGAAAACACACCGAGACTGATGAGATCTGTGCATTTCCAGCTAACGACAATACTTGATACTTCTATTGCATTCATTTCGTGTGCAGCATGTGCGTGCTTGCTGGCATCTTGCTGGGACGATTTCCTCTGAATGCAGTGCCCCCATAGGATTAGGTAGGAATTCGTAATCATCTTAAGCTGCGGTGATAGCTTGCTGACTCTTTAAAAGACACCTGATCTTTAACATGCACATCTATGCTGGCAGAGGGATTCCCAGATAAACATCCATCTGTGAATCACACATTGATGGAATCACCATGCCGGTAAACCGGGATGACATTTGGTACCGGGTCGGGATTTCTAACTCGGGCTGCGACAGCTGAGAGGCGACGGGTGCGTACCTCTCGGACATCCGATCAGCACTATATGCTTGGCAAAAAGCAAGTAGAAGACCGCAGAAAGGTTAAAGAAAAAAAAAAACAATATAGTGTTTTACGAAAAATAAAGTTTTTCAAGGCTTCGTAAGTGGTGCGCATGTGTGCTGTGTGTAGAACCATAGAAGAAAGAACAAAACCACAGGATTGGCTGATCTAAACAAATTTTGCATACTGTTGGTAGTACCCAAGTCAGTCATGCGCAACAATGAACCAACTCCTCTCCCGTACCTGTGAGGGGGAAATTCTGACACAGCAGAGTGCATTTGTGTTACTGATCCTGCTTGCGGTGTTCGAGTTGTGTCAAAGTCGTGCCCACTCCTGACTGATTCATTGGAGAATGTGGATAGTATGTTAAATAAAAAAGCCAGTTGGAAACTCTTGTTTCTCTCGAAGTTCACGCTTGCAACACTCTTACCTCCACCAATGACCATACTCTTACTCCGCTCACAATTGTTACCTCCGCCACCGAAGGTGTAGTTAGTTTTCACCGTCTGTCTGTCCCTTAACAGAATTCTCAGCTGTGACGATCGAAACTTCGGTGGAAGGTTGGTTGTGTGATGACGACAAAGATTCGATTTTAGTGAAATCTCGATCCAATGTTAGATTTTTAAAGTAATCTTCACGGTGAAAGATATGGGCCAAAACGTTCAACGCACAATATCTGCAAATGTTGTGGAGACGTTATTGACCAAATCTCAATGGATTGAGGTTGGTAGGGAAGAAAAAGCCAATTCGATTTTGGTTCAGCTCTGGATCCAGAGATCCGGCCTTTCAGTGTATGACGATATGTAAACTGTTCACCTGCGGGAGTATGCACTTACCGAGTGCCGTCTAGTTTAATCGTATTGGTTCTGATGGAAATTTGAATCTTTTATTGATCTAATTTCATGCTGGTCAGATTGTTGTGAATGTCAGATATTTTTCTGACTCGTTTACCTTTAAGCTTTATAGTATGCTAGTCAAAGGATGGAGCCATAAAGTGTGCAGAAGCCTCCGAGCTCTGACACTTCATATTCGGGTGTTGGCTGCGTTAGGATGGTGGCTTGGGATTCTAGAGTCTGAGTCTAAGCCCGTTTTGCTGAATTAACACCAGGGTTGATTCAGCCTGTCATCCTTTGAGTGTCGGCAAATGTAGTACCTTTATTTATGTATAGCAGCCAATAAGACTGCACCATGAAGGGAAGGGAACGACGATTGATTAAATCTGTGTATTGGTGTGCGCAGGCATGATGGTCCGATAGCCCCTCGTGCCGGCTTAATCATGTAAATCTTTGTAAAGATTTACCATCTTGAGGTGAAGGAGGAACTTGTAAAAATGTCACAAGATATAGGACATTGATTGTGAGACATCATTGTTAAGTTTTACGCAGGGAGCTAAGAAAAGGTCTTTTGCCATAATGTACAGACGAAAAATGTTCCTGAGTATGTTAGGGCTATGCAAGTTTTTTAAACCCGCATCATTGTTAATTACAAGACCAATGATGTGTCAGTGCGACAACTTGATTACAAATGAACTGTTCAACTTGGATTCCATGAGCATGTGGGTTCAAATAGGTCAACTCACTCGTTTGTACATCAGAATGTGATTAACTTTCCCGCCAAGATGCTCCTATGGAGTCTCCACAGCCGCATCGGAAGTGGCTCAAGCGCCTGGGGATAATGTGACCATCGGTAGTGTGACTTGAATGATCCGTTGTTCATCAGTCAAGGCTCAATCATTAGGTGATCCCATCATGTTTTTATAACCCTTTATCATCAGGTTTGATCCATAAAGACACATCAGTATCGCCCAAGCACATCAATTCAACCGACTGTCTCCCCACCCTTCTCAAGTCATATGGCAACGTAAAGCAATGACACTACGTCACCATCCCCGGCCTGCAAGACAATGCAATTATTCTGAATGTCAGTTTTTTGAAGGGGTCAGGCTCCATGAATCGCTGACTGCTCACTCTTGGTTGTCTGGATTGGTGTGAACATCATTGGACCTGACCTGTTTAAACCTAAATTGTTTTAATATATAGACGTTATCTCAGTGGCCACTGAAATAAGTGAGACCAGTTGGTGATCGATCTGTTTTTGATATTTTCTCCTGAACATTTCTTCTTGAGAAGGACTGTATGATATTAAGAGTGAGAATATTTGCACACTTAATCATGCGTGTGGACCATGCAATATTCAACCGTGACACGTGGCTGTATCAAAATCGATGATCATTTTGAGAACAGATTCCCAAATTGTAGATGTCAATAATCCGTTATGTGTTCTCTCTTCTTCTTCTTTCTTCTTCTCTGAAGACCAGGAAAAGCCACACTCACCTCTCAGCTGTCTCATCTGGGTTTCGGAATCTCAGCAGCCACCTCGCTGGAGACTTGCACGGTTTCACAAGCCAATAGTGCTTGCTGCCGTCTTGGCGGATGTTAACGTGGCGTCCCATCTGCCGGCAGAGGTGACGTACGGTCATAAGATCTCCTATTCGCGGGCACCGGGGCTCTGTACACAGAGTGGGTGTAATCACGAAATATGTATTTATCATTGTTGCGGGCCGGGGTGTGAAAAGACCATGGTGGGTGGAAGCTATCTCGTTCTACCAGCTCCCCGGAATTGTAGGGCCGTCGCAGCACCGATATTCCGTACGCGGAGTCGCTTAACCGACCTTGTGGATGCCATGATAACTCAAGACCGCTACCTAGGGCCTACCTGCTATGGGAATCGGGTACCTACATTAATCACGAGGTTAATTACCGGGGATACCCCTCGGTATGCCTTTGTTCCGAGACTGGCGATCACTCTCCCGACCGATCACTTTACCGGATCGGCTGCAGCCGAGCGACTGCCAATGACGTACCGCTAAAAGAACGAATCGTGGAAAGAAGTCCGGGCTAAACTAGGATTCGGCCATCTGATCAATGAAAGAACACAAAGACGAGCTGGGGAACATTCTTAATAATGAGTTATTACAATGGCGGAAATATATGTGCACGATCAAGATTTATTTGGATGTTGTGCAGAGATGGGGGAAGAAGGTGTGGCATGCCACAAATAAACATCAAACTTACAAAGGACACAGAGCAGATTAAACCGAAATATAATAATAATAAAATAATGATACGATCTTCTCAGTCTTACTTGAGCAGACAGCACCAGCGCACACACACACACACACAACCCGATGAAGAGAAAGTTTTGCAACAGGAAGGAGAGAGTGGGCTACTTCTCTGTACCTTTGTGCCTGATAGCACGACGTGCCACCAATACTTTTCGGGGGGGGAGCTCCTTTGTGCGTACCCGAACCAATGGCTTTATCTCTGCGCTTCAGCCACACGTTGAACGTGATTCAGAAAGAAGACCTGAGTTCGAGAAGGAGCGGAGTCAGATCGAGTAGTGGTAGGCGGGGACCAGGTAGGCGGTGGTGCAACGTCGTGCAGAGATGAGGCAGTCAAACAGCAGGAGGCGCGGCGTGTGGTCACGAGGCAGGCGAGAGAGGCCGAGAAAGGAAACGGCGAGGTACTGCCCCGACCTTTTATAGGACCCGGCAGCTCGGGGGAGAGCCATGCCGAATCAAACGTCATCACCCAAATCGGTCTCTGATTGGCGCCCCACCCTCACATGGCCCCACCAACTTTGCGGAAAACCACCTCACTTCGTTTCTGCAAGCATCCTAGACAGCGGATACCTCCGCTCCGACCCCACGAGATGACACAATCCCCACACCGAAATTAGCAGCGAAATTAACAGCTTGGTTGCAAATAAGGCAGGAAGTACCAGATGGTTATCCCCAGATGAGGTGGTTCTAGCCCATATTCAATGGTGTTCAAAATTCCCAACACAATACAAGCGCATCTCGGTCTGGCTTCCATCAGTAGGCAAAATAGAGTGTGTAAAAGCACCTTAAATAGCACGATACTTTAGACTGGATATTACTAAACAGCCAGTTTTTTGACTATAGACTAAACACAGTTGTTTTTTGCTCATGGACATATCCCGGAAAGACCAGAAACCAGAATTCAGATGAGATGAATAATAGCTTATTAACAGAGAAACATCACGATAGCCTCACTCAGTACCAGAAAAGAAAGACAACATAATAATTGTGCCTAGCACATTACCATCAGCCATCTTAACATGGGGAGGCCAGTTAATCCCTTATCAAAGTGACTCGAAAATGACACTTCAAAAAATGGTTTGAGAAAGTTACCATTAACTACCACACAGTCCTCAATCCTTTTCTTCAGGAAAATGATAACTTGCTTTTTCTTGATCGCTAAACCCAGTCTCGGGCCAATTGCTCCACAAGACAGATTCATTCTGGGTTTTGTTTCCCGAAGGAGCTAAAACTCTAACAACGATCCACATCAATGTCACGGTGAACAAAAATATCTTCCATGACTTTGAATGGGAACTCCATCATCATCAAAAATTTCAAGAGATTGGGCTTCGCTGCTACTCTGGAAATGCCCATCTTATGAAAATGGATGGAGAGGTCGACCGACCCCTCACCTGAAAGATCTATGCAGATAAAAGTCCTGAATCCACTCAACATTCTTCCATTTAATCCGAGTTGATTATCTTGTAATAGGAGCCATCTTTCCAAACTGAATCAATCCTTATTGATATCAAGGAACACTCCCAAAGAGATCCTCCGATTATTTGGGATTTCATACCTCATTCCCAGTCGTAATGTAGTCCATAACAGACGCGTCCCGTTTCTAACCCGCACTCTGAATTTATACATGAGATTTTCTTTCCAGAAGAAAACCAATCATTGTTCACCATCTTCTCCATTAAATTTCAGACACGAAATAATAGAATTGGATAATATGAAATGACTCTCGATCTTTCCCATCTTCAGATAGATTAAAAGTTCATTTCCAATCACAGGGAAGTTTCACTCAAGCCCAACCTATATAGAAAAATCTAGATCCACACCCAAATACCCTATCATCAAATGGCTTGAACATGAAAACGATTAACCGAATCTCGCCTGGGGCGCTTCCTCGCCTCGGACTAGCATTAAGCTCCGAAATGAAGTCCAACTAGTAAGAATTTAATCTCTTCTCTTTGACAAGTCCTGTTAAGACCAGGCGACGCAGCGTGAGTTCAATGGCAAGGACATCTAATTGTTTCTTTTGTCTCCATGACGCAAGGACTGACAAAATTGATATTCAAGTTCGTCGATATGCACATGTGTTACAAGATAGGAAAGCTCTCCGAAGGTGACATGCA
>CM068956.1:159351347-159364684 GCA_035128595.1 Eptatretus atami | reverse complement strand
TCATCTATCATGTCTGACTTCCATCACCAACCGTGTGCAAAAACTGAATGCTCAGCATGTAAGAGACACCCAAAGCACTAAAGTCGATAGTCTAATACTTGGTGAGCTCGTTTCGTACATACAATAATTCCGCCAAGACGAAACGTTGCCAGTCTTCAGATTGTCAGATATGGGGAGACTTTACGAGTCCAGATTAAGAGAAGAAGATCAAAGAGAAGAGATTAAATTCTTACTAGTTGGACTTCATTTCGGAGCTTAATGCTAGTCCGAGGCGAGGAAGCGCCCCAGGCGAGATTCGGTTAATCGTTTTCATGTTCAAGCCATTTGATGATAGGGTATTTGGGTGTGGATCTAGATTTTTCTATATAGGTTGGGCTTGAGTGAAACTTCCCTGTGATTGGAAATGAACTTTTAATCTATCTGAAGATGGGAAAGATCGAGAGTCATTTCATATTATCCAATTCTATTATTTCGTGTCTGAAATTTAATGGAGAAGATGGTGAACAATGATTGGTTTTCTTCTGGAAAGAAAATCTCATGTATAAATTCAGAGTGCGGGTTAGAAACGGGACGCGTCTGTTATGGACTACATTACGACTGGGAATGAGGTATGAAATCCCAAATAATCGGAGGATCTCTTTGGGAGTGTTCCTTGATATCAATAAGGATTGATTCAGTTTGGAAAGATGGCTCCTATTACAAGATAATCAACTCGGATTAAATGGAAGAATGTTGAGTGGATTCAGGACTTTTATCTGCATAGATCTTTCAGGTGAGGGGTCGGTCGACCTCTCCATCCATTTTCATAAGATGGGCATTTCCAGAGTAGCAGCGAAGCCCAATCTCTTGAAATTTTTGATGATGATGGAGTTCCCATTCAAAGTCATGGAAGATATTTTTGTTCACCGTGACATTGATGTGGATCGTTGTTAGAGTTTTAGCTCCTTCGGGAAACAAAACCCAGAATGAATCTGTCTTGTGGAGCAATTGGCCCGAGACTGGGTTTAGCGATCAAGAAAAAGCAAGTTATCATTTTCCTGAAGAAAAGGATTGAGGACTGTGTGGTAGTTAATGGTAACTTTCTCAAACCATTTTTTGAAGTGTCATTTTCGAGTCACTTTGATAAGGGATTAACTGGCCTCCCCATGTTAAGATGGCTGATGGTAATGTGCTAGGCACAATTATTATGTTGTCTTTCTTTTCTGGTACTGAGTGAGGCTATCGTGATGTTTCTCTGTTAATAAGCTATTATTCATCTCATCTGAATTCTGGTTTCTGGTCTTTCCGGGATATGTCCATGAGCAAAAAACAACTGTGTTTAGTCTATAGTCAAAAAACTGGCTGTTTAGTAATATCCAGTCTAAAGTATCGTGCTATTTAAGGTGCTTTTACACACTCTATTTTGCCTACTGATGGAAGCCAGACCGAGATGCGCTTGTATTGTGTTGGGAATTTTGAACACCATTGAATATGGGCTAGAACCACCTCATCTGGGGATAACCATCTGGTACTTCCTGCCTTATTTGCAACCAAGCTGTTAATTTCGCTGCTAATTTCGGTGTGGGGATTGTGTCATCTCGTGGGGTCGGAGCGGAGGTATCCGCTGTCTAGGATGCTTGCAGAAACGAAGTGAGGTGGTTTTCCGCAAAGTTGGTGGGGCCATGTGAGGGTGGGGCGCCAATCAGAGACCGATTTGGGTGATGACGTTTGATTCGGCATGGCTCTCCCCCGAGCTGCCGGGTCCTATAAAAGGTCGGGGCAGTACCTCGCCGTTTCCTTTCTCGGCCTCTCTCGCCTGCCTCGTGACCACACGCCGCGCCTCCTGCTGTTTGACTGCCTCATCTCTGCACGACGTTGCACCACCGCCTACCTGGTCCCCGCCTACCACTACTCGATCTGACTCCGCTCCTTCTCGAACTCAGGTCTTCTTTCTGAATCACGTTCAACGTGTGGCTGAAGCGCAGAGATAAAGCCATTGGTTCGGGTACGCACAAAGGAGCTCCCCCCCCGAAAAGTATTGGTGGCACGTCGTGCTATCAGGCACAAAGGTACAGAGAAGTAGCCCACTCTCTCCTTCCTGTTGCAAAACTTTCTCTTCATCGGGTTGTGTGTGTGTGTGTGTGCGCTGGTGCTGTCTGCTCAAGTAAGACTGAGAAGATCGTATCATTATTTTATTATTATTATATTTCGGTTTAATCTGCTCTGTGTCCTTTGTAAGTTTGATGTTTATTTGTGGCATGCCACACCTTCTTCCCCCATCTCTGCACAACATCCAAATAAATCTTGATCGTGCACATATATTTCCGCCATTGTAATAACTCATTATTAAGAATGTTCCCCAGCTCGTCTTTGTGTTCTTTCATTGATCAGATGGCCGAATCCTAGTTTAGCCCGGACTTCTTTCCACGATTCGTTCTTTTAGCGGTACGTCATTGGCAGTCGCTCGGCTGCAGCCGATCCGGTAAAGTGATCGGTCGGGAGAGTGATGCCAGTTCGGACAAAGGCATACGAAGGGGTATTCCCGGTAATTAACTGTGATTATTAGGCTACCCGATTCACCCATAGCAGGTAGGACGCTAGGTAGCGGTTGAGTTATTGGCATCACGGTCGGTTAAGCGACTCGCGCGTTAACGGAATTATCGTGTGCGACGGCACAATTCCGGGGAGTTGGTAGGAAACGAGATAGCTTCCCCACCTAGTGGTGCTTCTCACACCCCGGCCCGACATATTATACTATTTCTGATCGCCCACTCTGTTACAGAGCCTGCGGTGCCGCGAAGTAGGATTTTGACGTACGTCACTCATGCCGGCAGAGTGGGACGACGTTAACATCCAGCCAGAGGCACGCAAGCACTATTGCTGTGAAACACGGGTGACAAGTTCTGCGGGTGGGCTGCTGAGATTCTCGAAACCCAGATGAGACAGCTGAGAGGTGAGTGTGGTTTTCCTGCCTGCTCAAGAAGAAGAAAAAGAAGAAGAGAGAGACACATAAGGATTATTGAATTACAATTTGGGAATCTGTTTCAAATGATCATCCGATTTTTTGATACAGCACGTGTCAGTTGAATATCATGGTCCACGCATTGATTTAAGTGGCAAATATTCTCACTTTTAATATCATACAGTTCCTTCTCAAGAAAAATGTTCGGAGGAAAATATCAAAAACAGATCGATCACAATGGTCTCACTTTATTTCAGTGGCCACTGAGATAACGTCTATATTTAAAACAGATTTAGGTTTAAACAGGTCAGGTCCATGGATTGTTCACACCATCCAGCCCAAGAGCTAGCAGTCAGGATCATGGAGCTACCTTCAAAAACTGCATTTAGAATAATTGCATTTTCTTGCAGCCCGCGGGATTGGTGCGTGTGTCATTGCTTTAACGTGGCATATGAGTGAAGAAGGTGGGGAGACAGTGGTTGAAATGATGTGCTTTGGGCGATACTGATGTTTTTATGGATCAACCTGATGATAAAGGGTTAAAAACATGATGTGGATTCACCTAATGATGAGCCTTGACTTGATGAAAACGATCATTCAAGTCCATACCATGGTCAATTATCCCAGAGGCTTGAGCACTTCGATGCGGCTGGGGAGCTCAGAGAGATCTTGGCGGAAGGGTTAATCATTCTGATGGTACAACGAAGTGGGTTGACCTATTTGGAACCCACAATGCTCATGGAATCCAAGTTGAAGTTCATTTGTATCAATTTGTCGCACTGCACATCATTGGTCTTGTAATTAACCAATGATGGGGTTAAAAAACTTCATAGCTACATACTAGGAAACTTTTTCGTCTGTACATTAGGCAAAAACCTTTTCTTTAGCTCCTCGTAAACCTTACAATGATGGTCTCACAATCAATGTCCTATACTTGTGACATTTTTAACAAGTTTCCTTCCTTCCTCAAGATGGTTAATATTTACAAAGGATTTACAAGGAATTAAGGGCACGAGGGGCTATCCGCCATCATGCCTGCGCACACCAATAACAGATTTAATCAATCGTCGTTCCCTTCCCTTCATGTGCGTCTTTGGCTGCTCATGGTATCATTTGCCGACACTCAAAGGATGACAGGCTGATCAACACCCTGGTGTTAATTCAGCGACAAACGGGCTTGACTCAGGAGTCTAGAATCCCAAGCCACCATCCTAACGCAAAGCAACACCCGAATATGAGTGTCAGGAGCTCGGAGGCTTCTGCCACTTGATGGTCATCTTGACCAGCAGTACTTATAAAGGTTTAAAGGTAAACAGAGGTCAGAAAAAGTATCGACATTCAACAATCTACAGCATGAAATTAGGCTCAATAAAAGATTCAAAATTTCATCAGAACAAACGTATTAAACTAGAAGGCACTCGTAAGTGATACTCCGCAGGCTGAACAGTTTACATATCGTATACACTGAAAGGCCGGATCCTGGATCAGAGCTGAAACCAAAATGAATTGGCTTGTTTCTTGTCACGTACCAACTCAATCCATTGAGATTTGGTCCATAAGTTCGTCCACACATTTTGAGATATTGTGCGTTGTAAATCGTTTTGGCCTTCTTTCAACGGGAAGATTACTTTAAAATCTAACATTGGAATCAGATTTCAGCTAAAATCGATCTTTGTCGTCATCACACAACCACACCTTCCACCGAAGTTTCGATCGTCACAGCTGAGATATTCTGTTAAGGGACAGACGACGGTGAAAACTACTACACATTCGGTGGCGGAGGTAAATTTGTTGAGCGGAGTGTAAGAAGTATGGTCATTGAGTGGAGTAAGAAGTGCAAGCGTGACTTCGAGAAGAAACAAAGTTTCCAACTGGCTTTTTGTATTTAACATTACTTCCACATTCTCCAATGAATTCAGTCAGGAGGGGCACGACTTTGACACAATCGAACACCGAAGCAGGGTCAGTAAACAAATGCACTCTGGTGTGTGCAGAATTTCCCCCTCACAGGACGGGAGAGGGGTTGGTTCTTTTGTGCGCATGACTGACTTGGTACTACCAACAGTATGCAAATTTGGTTTAGATCAGCCAAGCCTGTGGTTTTTTTTTCTTCTATGGTTTACACACAGCACACATGCAGACACTTACGAAGCTTGAAAACTTATTTTTCTCAAAACACTATATTGTTTTTTTTTTTTTTAACCTTTCTGGGTCTTCATACTGCTTTTTGGCCAAGCATATAGTGCTGATCGGATGTCCAGAGGTACGCACCGTCCTTGCGCTCTCAGCTGTCGCAGCCCGAGTTAGAATCCCGACCGGTACAAAGTCATCCCGTTGTTTACGGCATGGTGATCCATCAATGTGTGTGTTCACCAGATGGTGTTTACTGGGAATCCCTCTGCCAGCATAGATTGTGCATGTTAAAGATCAGGTGTCTTTTTAAAGAGTCAGCAAGCTATCACGCAGCTTAGATGATTACGAATTCTACCTACCTATGGGGGGCACTGATTCAGAGGAAATCAAGTCCCAGAATGATGGCAGCAAGCAGCCACATGCTGCACACGAAATGAGATGAATGAATATAAGTATTGTCGTTAGGTGGAAATGCAACAGATTCTCAGTCTCGGTGTGTTTACAAGTAAATGAGCCAGTCGATGGAGCATTGTGTCATGAGCACATTTCTCAAAGACAACAAAGCAAAGTTTTGATTGCACAGAACGATTTACAAGCAAAGTTACAATCATGCCATACCTGGAATTAATCATACTCAAATTAGTCTGGATCAGTGAGCTGACCACCGCTATTTATTAAAACATGGATCGGGCTCGGTCGAAACTAACGACGTTTGTTGAACTTTAACGTTTCTTAATTGATCGTTCTTCATAAAGGTGGGGCGTAATTTCATTCATGTCTTTCAGTGGTGACATTTCTCATAATGAGAATTAACAAGCGATTTGTGCGGGGAAACTTGCGTAAATGTTTTTCGTTAATGTTTCCTTTTGAAGTTAATTCTATAGGTTTCTCATAATTAATGAATACGTTTGTTTAATAAACAGGTGACGCAAACATTGAAGTTACAGTAAAGTTATCATACAATAGATTGTAGGACTGATTTCAGTCATTTCTTTATTTTCAGATTTGGGTTTAAGATTGTGACGTGTTGGACGTTAGGACCTTACAGAAAGGTGTGCTGATGTGTGAAGCTGTTTTTGTGATTGATCAATGTTCGAGCTCAGAGAGGTTTAAAACATCCATTGCGTAAAATGAAGCGACTTGCGAATGCTGTTTCTCGTCGGAATCAGTTTTTAAGTGAAGTTACGGGACAAGAATCGGCATGCGGTAGGCCACACTGTCAGACACAGTGGAAAATTGAACCTTCATCAGCAGTGACCAGAAGGTTAGCGAGAATAACCTAAATTAAACAATTGTTGTCGTGAATCTTCGTATAAAACGGCATGGGGCGGACCTGTATATACTTGAACAGGCAGGCTGTGGTGTTTATTAATTATTAGTTGTAATTAATTGGGTTTTGGGGGGGAGAGAAAGCAGGTGAGGAATGACAAGGACCGACACTCTCCTTTGGTGAAGCAGTCCAACACACATGAAAAGGCTAGATACCCATTCACATGCAGCTACCTAACAGGTTCCAATACCTGTTACTCAAAAGTTTTTACTTCCATGGGTGTGTTGTTAAAAGCAGCTTGTCTCTCTTTTCCAAGCCAGTCATTCTGTGTAACCATTTGCAAGCCCTCGGCTAACAGAGCAAGCGATTAGAGACGTGCTTTAGTTTGTTCACAAAAATGGCTGCCTAATCAGATCAAACGATAATTAAATGAAATGTTTCTAAGAAGCACACACCTGTTATGTTAGGCAACTTATTATTATTTTGAAAGTTGCATTCCAATACTTTATTTTTACGCCCTTTTCTTCAAGATCTACAAACATGCAAAATGTCGTGGAGCGGTAGGTCCATATAGATATGGCCTGAATTGGCAAGAGGGATCCTCTACGATCTCATTTATTTTATCTTTCCTTTTTTCTCGTTCTGTAGTCCGCTACTGAACACAGTAAGATTGTTGTGAAGTGTCACAAGAGGCTTCAAGTAAACTGAAAATGCATTCTGGACAGCATTTGTTTGAGTACCACGATGGTATCGTTTCATGGAGACAACCATGTGTTAAGCCGGTGCTGAAGCACTGTTCCATTGGAGTGCTTGCTGAAGCGTTTTGAATAACATAAGCAAGCCCTTGGGCAAGCGATAGCAAGCTGCTTGCTAACGGAACACCCCGGGCACTCATCTAATTTATTTCATTAAAAATATTTACTGTTTTTGCTGCCCACTACTCATAATACAAGTTGGAAGGAAACAAAAATGGATCTTCTAACTGGAAAACTGGGAATTGTATAGAAATATCACTGGATCTTACAACGTAGGAATCAAAAACATGGTTTTGAGGTTTTTTTTAACCTTTGCCTGCTGTGGTTCGCGATTTTGCGACGAGATAATAAAAAATTAACTTTTTTTGTATTAAATTTTGGTTAATTTGTCTCATTGAGAAAGTTGGTTTTTTGCAAACACTCACTTGGAATTCACAGCCATATGAAAAAATAAATGAAGCAACAGGGAACATGGCCGTAACAATTACACGGCATGCAAAGGTTAACCAACATGGTAAACTCGTATTCGATATGCTGGCTAATCAGTATGATAAGGGGTTCAAGCATATGCCCTGGTGTTGGCTTAATGGTTCGGCGGTGTGGGCTTGGGTTCCTTGGATCCAGGGTTCAAATCCCGCTCAGATGTTGAATTATACAGTGGGGTTGCTCTGCTGTATCTTCTGAGGTCAGCAAAATGAGTGCAGTTGCTGGTATATGTGTCAGAATGGCGACCTGTCCAGGATTGGTGCCCAATCAGCCAAGGAGACTACTTAGTCAGCACCAAGCTCTTGGCATTGAGTATGGTCCTGATGGATGGATGGATAGGATGAATAATGGTTCAAGCAAGAGACATACGTATCATAAATTTCTCAACAAAGATATTTCTCAAGTTTATTTACTTTTCTTCGTTTCAGTTGTCACTGTGACGCGTGACATACATTTCTGCAAATAGCATCCAACAATAAAAGAGTGTTGCTGGTTTATAGAGACGAGGTGTGATAAAGGGTGATGAATGGCATATGATTATCTTCATAAATCTTGACAATAAAATTTGAGAAATGTTGTTCTATACTGAAGCATCAATCTGGATCCATTGATCCTTTCATTCATTTGTACACACTCTCAATTCTCATCAGGCAATGGCTTGACGTCATGCGCGACGCCGAAGGGAGGACTCAGTTTTTACTCCGTTTGTTTTTCTCTCTTATGCTTTTCATGTTGTTTGTCCAGGCGATACTCAGAATTTTGAGCTGAAGAAGCTGAATTTGGGGAACAAAAAGTGAAGATGAGCTTTGCAAAATTGTTTTAAATTTTTTTTGATTAGTCAATTGTTATTTTAATTATTCGCGAGTTATTAATTACTTTTTATTTTATTTCTCATCCTGCAAATTGTTTGTGGGCGGGGTTCGGTGGCGATAAACGACCACTAGGTGGAGCAGTAGAGCCGTCTCCCAGAACACCCGGAATTTAGGGTCGTGATCTCGGCAACTCCGAAAGGTAGGCATTAAAGACGCGTGATCGCAATTCTCTGAAGTGTGGGGTAGGGTAATAGCAATTTCAATATCTAAGTACCACGTCGTAAATTACGGGAAGACCACTCGCGGACTCTGTCGAACCGGTCGCTCTAGTGACCTCGGGTCAGTGTAAGAGCGGAATTAGCAGAGTCATCGGACCCAATGACACTTACGGCAGACGCCTACTATTTTCAAGCGCACCGTGCTGGGTCAATGGTGGACGGCCTTTATTTGGCCTTTCAGCTTGGGGGAAGGCGAGCTGAGGGCAGGAGCCTACGCTTGCACTGTCCGCCTATGCAGTCTGGTTCGAAGACGACTGTTCGGGGGGGGGGATTGAACCCACACGTCGTTGGCGCCAAGACCAGGGACCAGATGACGCGATTGGACGGGCAGCACAGCACGAGAAGGACAGACGAGACGAGCACCCGCGGGTGACGGAGTAACGCAGCAGGCAAGACGAGAAGCTAGCAAGGCGACGAGTTCTTCTCATTCCAGCAAAGGCAAGCCGAACTGAGAGCAACACTTTATTAATAATTCCAGCTGGTGGTGCTCCGGGCGCTTCATGTAACGATTAATTGCACCTGCTTCTTTCACTCTTGATGATGGTCGCAACATCTCTATCTTCTCTCCCATGGGTCGAGGGAACTGCCTCTGAGGCACTCGCTACCGGATTGGACGAGGGGTTGCGGGTGAAGCTCGTGGCCGCCCTCATTGGTCGGGCTGAACACTCATCTGGAGGCAGTCGCACTGAGGTGATGAGCTAAGAAGATTTGTTTGGTGTTGTGCAGCTTCAGTGTAAAAAAAAAACTAACTATAAAGAAACTTCACAGCGCACACATGTAATCCCATTAGACAGAAGGACGGGACCTGATATAACACAATTATGCGAAATAACTGAATGCCGCGGGTGCTGTTGTTTTTGTGTGCAAATGGGCTTCGATTCGTCAATATTTCAAGGCATATTTGGACATAAAGTGACCAGCGATTTCGCTATAAAGGGTATTTTGATGTAATTGATTAATCAGAATTTATTTAATTTTTAAATTAATTACTTAATTTTCAAGAAAGTTACGATTCGATCTGAAACAGTGGTTGTTTTGGATGCTCTTCAAGCATTGAGAAATCAATTATGCAATTTTAAACATTATGTGTCATTGCTCCCTCCATTCCCAATTCATGTGCTGCAAGACGGTAAACATGGTGTGCGCGAAGGTGCCCTGACGATGTCACACGCGGAAATTTTTATTATTATTTGGCATGGGGTGCGTGTACTTGAATTCACTGATACTTGTTTTCTTGGTTGTTTTGTCTGAGCCTATTCAGCCATTTTGAGCTAGAAAGCTGAAATTTGGGGGACAAAGTGAAGATGTGCTTTGGCAAACTTTTTTTTTATTTTTTGATTAATAGTAATCGATTATTAAAATTCTTATTTATTTTGTTACTCATCTGGGCTAATACTCTCAGGACCTTTGAGCTTGGAGCTGCTATTTTGACATGAAGTGGAACAAGTGATTTTGGCTTAAGAGTTTTTGGATTTATTGATTAATCAATTAATTATTCATTTTTCGATGATTACTAGTTTAAACGTTACATAAGATTCGAGAAACGACGTGGTGGTTTCGGTAGCTATTCGGCAATTGATTGAGAAAACATTGATTTTACGATTATTATTTATTATAATTACGCATTAATCCAATGATAAATAACTTATTGGAGAACCACTCACTCCAATCGTCTCCATATGCTGCAAGGTGCGAGTCAGTATCATTCTGTACATTTTAAACCAAGTTTCATTTGTCATTTTATCAGAGTACTTGTACCATCATCCAGTATACATTTGTAATATTTCTTCAGAAGCTACTTTGTACATTAAAATAAGTTTCAATAGGGAATATTTACCTAGAAGTACATTTGTACATATAAAACTAAGTTTCATATGTACATATTTAACTCGAGAAGTACATTTGTACACTCATCAAAGTATATTTGGTACATATTTACCTCAAAGTAATTTGTAAATATAAAACCAAGTTTATATGTAATATTTAACTCAAGTACATTTGTACACATCATCAAAGTATAATTTGTTACATATTTAATAGAATACATTGGTAGCATTAAAACAAGTTTCATTGTACATATTTCAGAAGTACATTTGTACATATAAAACTAAGTTTCTTTGTAATATTATACTAGAAGCTACATTTGTACATATAACTAAGTTATATGTACATATTTACCGTCAGAAGTACATTTGTAATATCAAGTTTTTATGTAATATTTTTACTCGAAGTACATTTGTTACATATAAAACTTAAGTTTATTTGTACATATTTACCTCAGAAGTATTTGTACCATATCTATTAGTTTCATTTTAGCATATTTACTCAGAAGTACATTTTGTACTCATCTCAGTATAATTTGTACATATTTACCTAGAGTACTTTTGTACACATATCTAAGTATAAATTGTACATATTCACCTCAGAAGTCATTTGCCCATATCCTAAGTAAATTGTACATATTCACTCAGAAGAACATTTGTACACATATCTAAGGTATTTGGTTCTGAAAAATATAAATAATTGGTTCAACGAAAAAAATATTTCAACGAAAAATATAAAGTGAACATATTTCGTATTGTTGTGTGTCCTGTGCTGTCTGTCTTTGTCGAGCATAGTCCGTGGGTATCTTCGCATCGATCATACGCATCGAACTTTGGTGGGAGGTTTATATCATGATCTAGTTGTGTTTTTCATGAAAATGGGAGTAGGTGCGCCATTATGGGCAGAGCCAACGCAAAAACATGTGTTTTTAGGGGTAGCCGATTTTCAATTTGCATCTTCTTTGGGGTTTTTGGTCGATCTGACAGGGGTTTCGGGTATTGGTTAGCCAATGCACATGCATAGCCACAAGCTCGATTTTTCATTTTCGTCAAAGGTCAAGGTCACAAGGTACGAAGTTTAGAAATTGGATTTTGACAAAAAAAATTTTTCTCCGAGGGTTTTGTCGATCTGGCTGGGGTTTGGTATTTTGGTTAGCCAATGGACTGCATAGCGCCAAGAGCTCGAATTTTTATTTTTCGTCCCAAGGTCAAGCACAAGGTCACGAACTTAGAAATTGGCGAATTGTGGTTTTTAGGGGGAGCCGATTAATTTGTCATTTCTCTAGTAGTGAGTGATAGTCAACATTTCACCAGAATTGTTCAAAAATTTGAAAAAAGTGTGAAACTGGTACACATGACTATTTTATCTGCTCTTTCAATTAAGAGCAAGACTCACATGATCAGACTACAATTTATGCCGCCATCTTGAATTTCAAATGGCCGACGAAACTATTTTTACGATATCTTTGGTCACCAAGCAGGCCTAGACTTGAATAAAGAGCTAATCAATGTCGTCACACACGGAATCCATAAACATCACTTATAATGCTGCATTTCAGTCTTTCTGCTTTAAAATCAAATGAGACCCTTTATACATAACTAATACTTAAAAGTGTTTGCTCGATGTTTTGATATCCAAATGCTATGGCACTGTAGAAATGGCTTTATCAATTAATTTTCATATAATGTTTTGAAAGGTGTTATAATCTAAGAGTTGTTGTATTCGCTCTGAAACTATGGTCCGCGGTCTTCCAGCTGTCAGTCGATCCATGCGTTCCAGAGAAGTCCTGTGTGGGGTCAATCTAATCACTCTTTGCATGCGTGAATATGATCGTATTGCAATTGATGCACTAAATAGTTGCTGTCTGAAATAATGAGATGTATGCATGTATAGATGTGTATAGCAGAAATATATGTTGTAAATTGTATGGTGGTGGATAACATTTTTTTACCTTTTTTCAGGAATTTGATCGGTGATACATTTGCACTGACATGCTATAAGATGTCCAAAAGTGAAATAATCGATGGCTGGTGAAGGTGCATCCTTCTAAAGACAATTGGCCGCAGAGAAAACAGGCTTGATTGACTGGAAATTGTGTGAATTTTGAACAGGACACCAAAGAAAGCTTGTTAAATCCCAGCATAGCTAATATACGAGGAAGTGATAACAATGCGGTACAAACTATTTGCTGGAATATTTTGGAGTTTCTCAAATTGATGTTACCAGAGGATATTGCATTGTGAAGTGGGACAGTGGAGATGGATTTGAAGCACGCTCGAAACAGGGCAGTATGGACAAAAGTGCAGAAACAGGTTTGACAACAAAAGCTCAACGAGCCTCAAAAAAAAGAAATTCAAAGAAAACCGGATATGCATCAAGTCCTGTTAAGACAGGCGACGCAGCGTGAGTTCAATGGAAGGAGATCTATTGGTTTCTTTTGGGTCTCCATGACGAGGACTGACAAATTGATATTCAAAGTTGTCGATATGCAATGTGTTAAAGATAGGAAAGCTTCCGAAGGTGCATGCATGCTTAGAATGCGAGGTACAGCTAATCATGTTGACTTCCATCACCACCGTTGCAAAAACTGAATGCTCAGCATGTAAGAGACCCAAGCACTAAGTCGATAGTCTAATATTGGGTGAGCTCGTTTGTACATAAATAATTCGCCAGAAGAAACGTTGCCAGTCTCAGATTGTCCAGATATGGGGAGACTTTACGAGTCCGATTAAGAGAAGAAGATCCAGACTTTTCTGGAAAGGTCAATACAACACATTGAAGGAGAGATGTTGTGCTTATCAGATATGGAGATGCTCAAACTCAAGGAAGAGATGTGGT
>CM068956.1:159302242-159313644 GCA_035128595.1 Eptatretus atami | reverse complement strand
AAGTTGGTCCATGTTTTTGGATAGTGAGGTGTAAATGGAGTCATCACTGTTTGGTGGACAGTACAACACATGTAAACATGAGGTAGGAGTGGAGGGGAAGCCTTAGCCAGAGGTATTCCTGGGGGTGTGGAGGAGTGAGGGCAGTGCATGGAGAGTGAATAATAGAGTCTTTGATGAAGAGAGCAACTCCTCCACCAGGACAAAGCTCAGGTCTGTCAAACCGGAGGAGGGAGTAACGAGGGAGAGATACTTGGGAGTCAGAGACGTTTTGAGGGAGGAAAGTTTCTGTTCGGCAGATTATGTCTGGCTTGTCAGTGGCAACCTGGATGAGAAGATCCGTCAGGTTTGAGTGAAAGCCCCGGGTGCTTGAGTTCCACAATGTTAGGGAAGATGGAGGGGAGGAGGCTTTGGGTGCATGGAAGGGGAGGGGAAGGGGATTGCCGCCAAAGGTAACATTGGCATTCTGAACTTTTTTGGACCATTCTACCGAGTGACTTCACAGTTACTCATGCAAACATGGTTAAATCAAGTCCTAATTTCAGAGAATAGAGGTGCTTCGCCAAACACTGAGATATTTCTGAAATCAGTCCAAAAATGGTCAAATATTACCAATCTAAGAATTACATGAACCCAATTGGATTTTTGCAACATATTTCACCATATGTAACGTGCACTTGCAAAATGTGCAACAGGGCAATTTTTTTGGCGACAAGAACACCATCTTTCAGTCGCCACATTTGCCACAATTACAATGGATACGCGAATTCCTCTGTATTGCCTGACACCCTAACCGGCACTAGCGTTTTTCATCTCTTCCTCAACCCATAGGAGAGAGGATTGAGTTGGGTCTCATTGAGACTTGAGAATCTTCGTCATCTCATGTTGTGCAAATAATTAGCCCTTTGATATGATTGAATGGCGTGACTAGTAGGGGGCACTCGTGCAGGATAGCCCCTTGCATATGAGGGTATTGCTGGTCACGGAGGCTTGTCCATACTGGTTACGTTGTCCCTTTTCATCCTTGGACCAGATAGCTTTCCGCCTTTACCATATCCTCCTTCAGTTGGCCCATTTCTGCTGATCCAAAGTTGTTCCAAAACCAAAGGATTTGGCTTTGATTGCTGCAGGTTTTGTGCCAACTTTACTAGTGTAGTCAATCCTGTCAGGGTTGAACTGCAGAAGCACCTTTTGCAAAGATTCAGACCTATGCGCGGGCCAGCACATTGAATGGGAATGTTGTCTTTGTGCGATCACGGACACCGGCTTTCACCATAACTCAAGTAAACCTTGACTTGGAGAGTTTTGCCAATAGTACAGAAGAGGACGAAATATCAGTGTTCTGCCGAAAAGCACAACTATTCTCTCTACTTCCTGCTTTACAGCATTGCGTGCATTGGAGGTATGATGGCGACTGTCAGCTCTTCAATGTCAAGGCAGAGCTCCAGAACCTCATCAGAATGAGCCAGCAACAAGACATGCAAGGTTCATCAGAAAACCGCTCACTACTATCTCCTGATCAGTTGTTTTCCTTTGCCCTTGATATGGCTTGCTGGGGCAAGCAAGAGTTGGAGCTTTGCTTTGTTTCTCATTGCTTTGGCCAGAATCTATCCATCCCACTGCAAGGGTATCCTCGCTGACTAGATTCAATTCAATTGGGCTGATGTCCTTCCCGCCTCATTTCTTTCAGAGTCCTTTACTGAAGATCTATATATGAGTCAAAGGACTAATCAAATTCTTTCTGGGCATGCTTTGATGAATTGGAAACATAGTCCCAGAATGGAACTTGCAGTATTTCCAAAGGGTGTTGTGTTCTTGGACTGATCTTCCTGACATTTGCCATGGCATCTACAATGTAGGCTGTTCTTACTGAGGTGTTCGGTGAAATTCAGCCCTTTTGATTCTTCATCTTTAGATTACTTTCCAGTTCATTCATCAATCCACTCTTATCGACTTGGAATTTCCAGCCTTCGTTCATCAAATAGCTAGTAAGAGCTGACAAATCGATACTCTTTAACTCCTTCTCATAGACCTGGGCCCCGTGCCTTGAATTTCCGCCCACTCGATTCTTGAGGCTTATCTTTCAGGCTTTGTTGTTTGGGAAACCTTGCCACCTTCCTTGCCACCGTATTTCTCTGAATGCTTGAAAAAGTCTTCAGGTTTCATATCGGTGAATTTGTGAAGACCTGAAAGACTTCTCAACCAGACGTTCTTTGCCGGAACTTTTCATAGCGTATCTGCTCCCTGTTGTTTCCATGGAGCAAGCTGGTCACGATCACGTCCGTCATAACTTCCTGGTGTCATGCTGTTGGTTGGAGCTTGGTTCAGGAACGTCAGTTCTGAAAGGGTTCTCCTTGTTCTCGATCACAGTGAGAATAGCTTGATGTTCTTTTCCCCAAATTCAGTCTCTGATTTGCTTGAAGAAGAGTTGACAGTCTGCTGATATAGCCTGATCTCACTCCATCAGTCACGATGGAGATTACTAACACCTAACATTTATGATAGATGATGTCCCACATTTGCCTACTACTTTTTCTTCTGTGTTGCTACCATTTTCCCCTTGAGCTACTCTTCTTTGACCTATTGATGTTTGCTCCAGCGCCATGTCTTGCCCCTACAGCTTTGAAATACAACCGATCGCTTTCATTGCAAATTCCCATCTTGAATGCTGGTGAACTGGGGTAGTTTTCAGGGAGTTTCTATGTCCTCTAGTTCAGTGGCCATCTCAATAGTTGGTAGAGTCAAACGCAGCAAACATGGTAGCAATGCTGCACTGCCTGCGATGTAGCTCCAATTGGCCTCACGGTTCGCTTCTGATCAAGTTCTCCACATTTGAAGCCAAATTGATTGAATGTGTCCCAGAACTTGAACGTTTCACTGCGATTGTAACCCTTGGCCTTGCATTTCGAGCCCTGAGGGTAATCTGAAAATAATGAAAGTGATGTGTGAGCCCTATAACCTTTTTCATTGATGTACATGTACTGCAGGTATTACCTTGACGCTCCTATATTTAAGGCTATGAAAATCATGAAAATATGTCACTATCGAAAATAGTGTGCATACAGTTATGATCTATCATTGGTCCCTTAAAAGGTTAATACAAATATATGAATCATTTGATTGCTGAGTCCCTTGGCTATCAGAATCTGCCAATTTAATTCCAAAAAATTGATCCACATAGCTTCAATGGCATGTTTCTGTAGCCAAGGTTCAAATTTTAGCATAGGTCATTTTCGTGACCTTTGACCTCTGGTGACCCAATTAGCCAAAAATTGTCAAATTACTGTATTGGATCTGAAAGAGCAATTTAAAAACAAACATTTTGATGGTAATTTGTGTGATATCTTCAATAATTGCCGGAGAAATCAGCTTTTATGTTTTCCCCTACCCCCAAATTACAGCTCAGATTGGCGCTCGGACCAAATTCAAACGTCAATTGGGAGTGTTAGTGCCAGGCATGAATGTCCAACCTCATTTTTCCGATGTGCTAGGTGCCTAGTTTTAAAAATGAAGAGAAACTTAGGCACATCACTTGCACACGGGACCCCCCCAGGTCCATGATTGATGTCGTGGAACAATGTGCTCTTGAATAATGCATCAATTCCTATTTCTCTCACATCAAAGCAACTGAATACTGCGATACAATGTTACGGCAGATTTAGAACCAGTCAATGGCAAAACGTCAAAGGTAATGCCATTTTTGCTCAAAATTATGGCTCAGACTTGTCATATGATAAAATTTAATTGCTCATAGTTGAGCTTGTTGCATACTATACCACATGCAGAATAAAGACATCAGGGAGATATCCGTATACTTTTTACGGGAATTTACAATGACATCAGTTGGCAATTATGCCTGTGTGGCTTAATGTTGGTGGTGGCGCTGGGATTCCAGGATCTGGTTGAATCCCACTTGGCTGTTGAAGAATGAATACCATGTGCGATTGATCTGCCTCTGTCATCATTCCGAGGTCAGCAAAATTGAGTGCCAGCATGCTGTTATCTGTGTCGGTGGCGACCCGTCCAGGATTGTGCCAAGTAGCCCAGGAGACTGCTTCGTCAGCAACCAACTGCCTTGCACAGAGTATTGTCCATGAGTGATGGATGGACGTGACAATCGACAAACACATACAGCGTATGGGATTTGAATCTCAGTTCAAGCTGCATCATGGGCCAGTGGTTCAGTCAGAAACAGAACACAACAGGGCCAATCCACTAGGGCATTCAGATGAATGGTGCAGTACTCGTAGTATCAATCTTGGATGATTCTCAGGGAGGGTACTTCGGGAGGGTTTTGAGCACCAAGTGCTCAGGGCTCACTGCTGGTCCAAGACAATTGTAAGAGATAGGCTTGTTAGATTGCATTGCTCATTTCATGCTCGTTGAGGGCAACAATTATTTTCCCGATGCAGACTATGCATTTCACTACTGAGTAGATGACTTTTACTATTACTCATGCTAGTTAAACACTGGTTATAGAACACTTGGTTGCATTTCGTGATTGTCATTCGTGGGTTTGTCAAATCTAAACGAAATTTCAACTTCTGTCGATTCTTCATCCACTGAGTATATATTTGGCCAGGACTCAATAACAATTGATCTTTGGCCTCTGTACTGCAGTGGCAGGGAATTTGGAATTTGGCCCATACACCGACAATCATGGGACTACTCTTCTGAAGCCACCGTGGGATTATTTTCATGTTCCACCAGTAATGCGGCAGTGGGAAAAAGCTGGCTCAATGTTCCTTGAAGGATGTATGATAGTGCATTTCCCTCAATGATGCAGTGTCCTTACCAGCATGACACTTTGTAGCTAGGACTTGAACCTAGACCGGACAACTCAAAGGCTGAGTATTTTGTCCCAGCTGTCCAATGCCACGTTTATACTAACCCAGATGACAAGGAAATATCATAATTAACTTACAGCCAACAGAATGCACAGCAGATACTGGAAGGTAAGGGGGTGGGTTGGGGGCAGGGGGAAATCTTGCATTTTTCATGTGTAATATGTAGATGGCCTCCGTGCGAAGTCTTTCCAATACGGGTGATTTTGTGTAGCTTATTTTCAACTGTTGTATTCCTTATCAATGGAAAATCTTTGTGGGTAATTTTAATGACAACCCCTTTGGCTGTATCACTGTTATAGCACAAAAATTTCTAATTTGAGCTTCAAGATATTGTGTTCCCCAACCTCTCTGTCTCTCTCTTCTCCTCTCTCTCTCTCTCCTCTCTCTCTCTCTCTCTCTCTCCTCTCTCATACCAACTGTCGCTGATTCTGTCTTTTGCACTATTGAGAAACAGATTTATTTGACTATCTCACTCTTGCCATGAGGCCATGAATCCGAACCACCCTCAAGTAGAATTTTCTCTATCTCGGAGCTTCAAGGTACACCACAGGAGTGGCTGAAATCTTCCCACATGGATGTTTTGGTGGGAAGCTCTTACATTTTCCATTCTTAATGATTTGAACAAATTATCACCCACCCATATCCCACCTACCCATATCCCAGATCGTTCATGACACACTACAATACTTTTGGATTTATTCTTCACTTCCAATCTGTTGCATTACAATACGAAATTTCACTCCAATTGGTTCTTCTGACCACGATCTTGTGACATCACTGGACTACCACACTTCTTCTCATCCGACCTGCCTCCGATTGAACACCAGTTTGGCATTTAATAATGCTGACTGGACTGTGTTTACGAAACTATCTTTTTCTGACTTTCCCTGGAAAGACTACTGCCTCTCCTCGGGCGATGCCTCTATCTCTGCTGAATGTATAGCTGAGGTTCTTGTTGCAGAAATGGAGGCTTACAGTATATTACCCTTCTCTTTCAAATCTATCTCTCTACCAATTCTTGCGTTCAATAATTCCTGCTCTGTGGCCATTCATGCAAGGGATGTGCGGCATATCGGACATGGAAAAACTCTTCTTCCTCCGACTCGCATTCAGCTTTCAAATCTGCCAGAAATCATGTGCAAATATTGTTATTCTGAGGCGAAGTATTCCTTTATTCAAAAAAATGTGACAACCTCTCATCTTTTCACGAATTAGATATTTCTGTCCTTGAGCTAAGTATCTCCAACAACTTCTGTCTCTCTCCTTACTTCGCTGTCTCTCTGACTGAGAAAGCAACTTTTTTGGTTTCTCTTTTCTCCCCTCCAACTCCACTCTGATGACTCTAACATTCCATCTCCCTTCTGATGCACCCCTCACCCAATCTATGTCCCTCCCGATAATGTCTTTTCATGCAGCAGTCAAAAATACTCCTCCTCTCTCTCTTGGACATAAGCAAGGCCGATGGGCAAGATGGCATTCCTCCCCGTGTCTTAGAAGGAATGTGTGCAGGAACTGCACCCGTGTATGCTCGTTTGTTTCGTTTTGTTTGAAAACCAAACTTTTTCCTTTTCCTGAAAACATCCTTAGTTACAACCTATTTAAAGGAAGGTGATCGTTCAAACTCTCTAACTACTGCCCCTTGTTCTGACTTCTACCGTTTCCAGTCTTTGAATGTCCTTCCAATTCCATTTCTCAAACATCTTGAACTCACAGTCTTCTATCTGAACCACCCAATATGGCTTTCACAAGCAAGATCGAAGGTGTATATCCGCTTTCTTACATTACGAATGTCTGGGCTTTCTTTGAGAGAGTTTCGGGCAATCTTTTGTTTTGGCCTTGATATCTCAAAAGCCTTTGACAGAGTTGGCGCTCGCGCGGTGTTGGTATCCAAGGCTTCCCTCTTCGGCTTTCCTCCTTCACTCTGCATCTCCTATATCGAGCTTTCTCTCCGACGCTTTAATCACCGAATTGTTGATGTTCAACATAAACCCCCTTCCCCAGCACAGCAAGTGTACCTCAGGGTTCCGTCCTTGTCCCCACACTTCTTCCTCTTTTATCAATGACTTCTTTCTTCACAAATAACCAATGCACTCGTATTGTGATGGATCAACATTACATGCCTCTATGTCTTTCCCATCTGCCCCTGATTCCCTCACTCGATCTACTTCTCGTTTCATCACAGCCACGTCTTTAAATTCGGATTTTGACAAAATCTCCCAGTGGGGCAAAATTGTAATCAAGTTTAAATTTAATGTTTCAAAAACTCAATTTTTTCTCATCTCTCTCCTAAAAACTCCTCTCACTCTCCAATCTCCTTTGAAGATCTTACAATTACACCATGTGATACCAATAAACCTAACTAGGTATCACTTCTAACATTAAATTTATTCTGGAATTAACCATTATGCACACATAGCTAATCTGCCTCGAAGAAATTGGAGTCCTGTTCAGATGTCGAAGATTCTTCTTTCCTCTTGAACGTTCTCCAACATAGCATGAAGGATTGATCTTCGTCCTTGTATGGAGTACTTCTCTCACATCTGTGTGAGTTCCAGTTCACATACTCACTGGACGATTGAATCCAAAGTTATTCGACTTGTCAACTCTAACCCAATGTGACCTCAAACTCAACCACTCAAACTATGCCGCAACAGTAGCTCTCTTTCTCTTTTATACAGATATTACTTTGGTTCTGATCGCAGAACTTGTGCTTGTGTTACCCTCCACCATTAGCGAGACCCAAGCATACTCGACAGCCACTAGATCCATGCTTTGTTTATGTGTGGCCATTGGCAACTCAAGGGTGGCCGTTACGGATGTTTGTTTCTTGCCCTCCACTGCCAAACTCTGACTCTTTACCTTCTCACGTCTTCCCAAAAACACTTGTGACCTTCCCTTTTAAAAAATCTGATTTTTTCTTCTCAAAACTCTGGACTTATTCTCTCTTTCCTACTTTTCTATTCATGCAGTAATTTTATTTAAGGCTTCGGCCTCGATATAAGACTATTCCAGTCCGTGGACTGTAGCCTTCCAACATAAAAAAGATAGAAATCCTTTTGAATTTAATATTGCAAAGTTGACTTCCAGCACTTTGTTTTTGAACTTCAACATTCCTGTTCGTAAAATCAACTGAACTTCTATAAGTGTATACCACCATGCCTGGTGTTGGTCGTGTTTACGGGCGTGGCGCTGGGATCCTAGGGTCCTGAGTTTCAGATTCCCGTGGCGCTGATTAATTCGCCAGAGAGGTGAACTGCCTGTCATCCTCCTGAGTCGTGCAAATGAGTACCAAGGCATTGCTGGTATCCCGTGTTGGAGTGCGACCTGTCCGTATTGTTCCCTAGCAATCGAACTACTTTGTGAACTGATGCTTGCATAGAGAGAGGCATGGTACATGACTGGAATCCAAACCAAATCCTGGCAGCTTGGGGGTGATGTCACAAGCTGCATTATATCAGCTGGAAATTTGTTATTATACGATGTGATTTGAGTACAAAAAATCCCAAGAACACTTCAATCGAATAATAATATTTTGTTGGGGGCAAGCTTGAAGAATTTTCAGGCCATGTGTTGGATATATAAGTTCTAAAATCTCCTTTGTTGATCATCCCCAAATTCACCTGCCATGGTAAGTGAGAGCATTATAATTCAATACAGAAAGGCCTGTAATCACTGGGAAAAAACTTTAAAGCTGACCTGGGAAATGATCCTTAACCGTGGTGGATATCTGCCCAGGGTGAGTCAGAATGGTGAAATTCAGTTGCAAATGACGAAAGCGTAGGCGCTTCACTTTGCCGCACCCAATCGCTTTTGTGGAGATCGGCTGCGCAGATTACCATTGTCAGGTTTTAGCATGAACAGTGACGTAATGGCGGTCCAGATGTTATTACCCGACGAAACTTGATATAAGGTCCAAGGGATTCAAATCTCAGCGCTTTGATGAAGAGTTATCCAAATGGGGTTGGTAAAAAAAAGGTTTAGAGACATTAGCACCGCCTTGTCATGAGTATCACTGTAAAATACACTGACATTTGAATTGTTGAAGTCGAACATCATTTGACATGAATTTGAATGTGGTTTGAACTTGTGGAAGAAATTGATGCCTTAGTTATGCGACGAGTAAGACATTCTACTTAATATACGATAAAGTCCCTGCAGGCTGCCATATGCCCTCTGGCTCATTGTGATGGTATTTTTTGTAAAATAAGAAGAAAAAATCAGTAGCATTTATTTGTTTAAAAAAAAATCCACAGCCGGATTCCTTTTTCTTCTTCAGGAGATCAGGTGGGGTGAGTTGGCTGCGTGTCATCCTGTTTTCCAGTTCAGTTAATCAGTATCCGCAAGCCAATATGTCTTGAGTCACTAATTGCTTGATGTTTTCTGATAGATGCGGAGGTCAATATCGCCCCCCATACCCTTCTCACCCCCACCCCCCTGCCCTTGCACCCCCACCCCCCCCGCCAGACTAAATTTGTCACTTGGTAAAAGACGGACCAAAAAAAAAACCGAAAGATATAAATTCCAATCTCTTTGCCTTTTGCTAAGTCAAGGTGAAAAAAGAGATTTAAAACATAAACAGTCTGTTGGCAGGAAAGAGATGGCAGTTATTTGTTATTATTATTATTATATTATTTTATTATTATATTTTTGATCGTGAATTTTGATGGGATGCAGTGCAGAAGGCAGGCCAAGTGCCTGCGAAATAGAAGGATTTGCTTACTGGCTTTGGGTGGTGCTGTTTGATGATGAACTTTCATGTCTTTATTGGTTTCCTTCCGTACCATCACAATATGTCACGTGAACCTTTGTTACTTTTGTTCAGTGCCCGAGGTAAGGGTGTGGGGGAGTGAAGGGCAATGTGTTCGGGAGTGGAGCGATAGATTTTGGAGGAGCCAAAGTGGCTTGTAGTGTTTAGGTTCCAGCGGTTTATCAATTACACCATCGTCAACATTTAAATGTCTGCTGACAGGCGGTGGATGAAATGCATTGAATTGGTTGGAAGTTTCCTTTTCATATTCATTAAAAAAAGTTTGAAAAGATGCTCGAAAATTACAGCACATGTAAATTATTTTAACACTTCCTCGGATTCCGCAGCAGACATCAAACCAGACATGTTGCTTCTGGATGAACACGGTGAGGATATTGACTGATTATAATCATCCTTATTTGTTTCCTCTACATTCGTACTCGCAAGTTTTTTTTTGTGACAAGCTTTACTCATCTGTGGCCAACTGCGTTCATCTTCTTTTTATTTTTCCTTAATGTCGTCGGACTTGTGTGAAGTCCTACATTTCTGTCAAGCCTTTGAAGCCAACCGCTGCCATGCCATGTCAAACCCCCACACTGCTGCCCCGAGTCTATTTTAGGACAATACATCAGCTCATTTCCTTGCACATCAAACTCTGGTGTGTTATTTCAACTCTATTGATTTATTTCGATTTGCCTTCACCTTGCGATGCAATGACTCCTCCATTGTATGAAATGGTTCTCTTATTATGGTGTTAAGTCCACCATGTGTGCCGTGATAATGCAAAAAAGGATGCAGGCCTTGAGTTTATCTAAATACCTGTGTTGGCTTAATGGTTAGGGTGGTGGGCTGGCATCCTAGCAGGCCTGAGTGTCAAATCCCCTCTGCTGCGTTGAATTAATACCAGGTGGGGTTGACTCTGCCTGTCATCCTTGCAGGTCGGCAAATGATAATGCGCATGTTGACCTGAGTATCCTGTGTTGGGAGTGGCATGGATCCCATCCAGGATTGTCAATAAGCCCAGAGACTGCTTTGGAGCACCAGCTCGCCAGAGTTTGGTCCATGGATGGATGGAGTGTTATCTATACTAATACGTGTGTGTGTGTGTGTTTCATGGCTCTTGTCACCTGAGCGAGATAGCTTGGTGCTTCTGTCAACCTGAGTGAGTGTTCGCTGCTCTGTCACCCTGAGCGAGTGGTTCGTGCATCCATCACCCTGAGCGCAGTGGTTCGTTGTTCGTTTCACCTGAGCGAGGTGGTTCATGTTCTGTCACCCTGAGCAAGTGTTTCATGCTCCGTCACGCCTGAGGGAGTAGGTTCGTGCTCCGCCACCTGAGTGAGTGATGTTGTCTCCTCACCCTAGCGAGTGGGTTCGTGCTCCGTCACCCTGAGCAAGTGTTTCATGCTCCATCACCCTGAGCGAGTGTTTCGTGCTCCGCCACCCGAGCGGAGTGGTTCGTGGCGCCCTCACCCTGAGTGAGTGAATTTGTGCTCCCTCACCCTATGCGATGGTTTCGTGCTCCGTCACTTAGCAAGTGTTTCATGCTCCATCATCCTGATGGATGGTTCATTGCTTCCACCACCCTGAGCGATTGGTCATGCTCTTGTCACCCTGAGTGAGTGGTCCATGCCCTGTCACCCTGAGCGGAGTGGTTAGTGCTCCATCACCCTGGAGAGTGGTGCATGCTTCGTCACCTTATCGATTTGTTCTTTCTCCTTCACCCTTATCTATGTTCTTCTCCTTCACCCTTATCTATTTTCTCTCCCCTTCTCGGCATCCATGACTGCTGACGAGGGGATTGGAGGAAAGCG
>CM068956.1:159285546-159302103 GCA_035128595.1 Eptatretus atami | reverse complement strand
GTTGATGGAAATCGAACATTCATAGCAAACTGGGGTTATTTTTATTTTTAGGTCAGAGATGCGATTAAAGACATTTCTTGATGGATGCCATAAAGGCGAATTAAGAGAATGGAGAGAAGAAACGCTGTAACAGTTGGATTTTTTGGGCAAGGTATGAAGGAAAGGTCGAATTGAGAGCAGTCTGTTGAAGTGGAAGAAGAGTCGTGAATTGTGATTCAGTGAAAAGTACCACACGTGTGAAAGAGGAAGATGAAGCATTATAAGAGATCGTTTTTTTTATATTTTTTTTTGAGAGAGAGAGTTTTCATCAGATTAGGTAATAGAAAGGTTGTAGAAAAAATCGTGAGGTGAATGGTGAATTTGGATCGGTAATCGCAGGGGGTGGAAACAGATCGCGTGGTTTCAGGAAAAGCACGTGGTTCTGGGAGGTGTATCGTCAAAAGTGGATTTATTTATTTTAAATAAGGATTGCGTAACATTCGGAAAAAGGAAGGTTGAAGTAAAATCGTGGAGGCGTGTGGTGAATTTGGAACGGTAATCGCAGAGGGTGGAAACAGATCGCGTGGTTACGGGAGAAGCACGTGACTATGGGAGGTGTATAGTCAAAAGTGGCTTATTTATTTATTTATTTTAAAGAAGGATTGCGTAACATCCGGAAAAGGGAAGGTTGAGGTAAAATCGTGGAGGTGTGTGGTGAATTTGGAACGGTAAACGCAGAGTGAAGCTGATGGGTCGATGAAAACGATCAGGAAGAGTGGAGAGACACGTGGTTACAGGAGATGTATGGATAGAAAGGATACAAGGAAGATTATTAATTTTTGATGGATTTTTGAGGATTGGGTAAGATTGGGGAATGTGAGGTTGTAGGAACAAATTGTGTAGGTAACGGAGAGAGTGGGTCAGCTCAAATAGAAGAAAGATTGTGTGCCGGCAGGAGGAAGAAGGAGATGATGAAGAAGAAGAAGGAGATGATGAAGAAGAAGAAGGAGATGATGAAAAAGAAGAAGAAGAAGAAGAAAAAAAAGAAGAAGAAGAGGGATCGGCATTCGTGGATATGCAGGGAGGAAGGTAGTTGTTTTGTTTTTTTTACAGCGTGGCGACATCGTGCTGTTATATAATTGGCTATTCTGTCCTGTGTTTTCTGTCACACTTATTTCCCTTTAAATTTAAGACAAGAAACAGAGTGTTTTGTTAGGAGGGGATGGGGGACGTTGGGAAAGTGGTGAAAAATAGGAATTTTAGGTAATAGGGAGAGAATACAAATAAAAACGATCGTACACCTGGAGGGGAAGGATGGATAGGCCTCAAGGGACCTGGGAAGACAAGGTCGACGAAAACTCACAAAATAGCAGGATTTTTGAAACAAAACCGAACTTGGAACATGCAGTGACATGTAGGTGATAAAATAAACAGTTGAACAGGTCAAAAATCGACCGGAGACTTAACTTTGAGAATGTCTGCAGGGACCCCTGAGAGAACCTGCCGACACTCCAAACCCAGAACAGGAAGTGAAGAACCCCAATTCAACACCCGAGACATAACTACCCAGTTGATACGGTTCAGATACATTGTTGGCTCTTTGTCACTAGAGTATGTGATGGAGGTGAGACATATTTTACCACAACCTCCAACGAACAACCCTTGCATGATTTTGAAGATTACATTCATAAACTCCCTCTGAGCACCACCACTTTCATCAACTTCTTACAACCGAGGATTTGGGAAACCGAAGACCCACACCAACTACTGCGTCATATGCAGCAGCTTCTCGGTGACCGCCAGGCCACCTTCGACCAGTCGCTCCTTCCTGAGTTGTTCTTACAACATTAACCACCACACGTTGGCATTATACTTCTGGCTAACGCAGAGCTGGCATGACCCGCCGCTGCAGATCTCAGTGATCACCTCATTGACACCATTACACCAACCGTTGCTAAGGTGACATCTCCATCACAGCACATCTCACAGCTACAACCTGAAATGGCGGACCTTAAGAAGCTTGGCCTGGAGCTCCATCCATACTGTGCAACACCAGTCATGCCCATATCTATGTACCCCATACCCCGTACCTCAAGAGAAATGCCGTACCTCACGCTTCCATTCACCTTCACCTTCTGTGAACACTCCAGATTAGTGTTGGTACCACATGACCGTCAGTGCTTATGCTCGTCAGTGTGGGGCACCGTTGCTCGTAGCGGCCGCAGGGAAATGAGGCCCACAACTAATGGCGACGAGTTCACCTGGGCCATGCGTCATGTGTTGCTCGTAGCGGCCGTAGGGAAATGAGGCCCACAACTCATGGCGACGAGTTCACCTGGGCCATACGTCAGTCACCTTCTCTTCCTTGTGGATTGTACTAGCGGACTTTATTTTCTTATGGATACAGGGGCAGAGGTTAGCATTTTGCCACATCGCGCTGAACGGGAAAATCGATACGAACATCATTACACGCCCGTTAGCAACGGTGCCCTCCTTCTTTTGGAGAAATATCTTCCAGCTTGATTTGGGTTTACTTGCTCATTTTTGTTGGCTTAACGGTTAGGTCAGGGTCGGGAACGTGTGGCTCGGAGCCAGGGTGGCTCTTTTGATGATTGCATCTGGCTCGCAATAAAATGGAGTTTGAAACTTTGAAAGCCCAATATTTCTCGCGGAAGCTTTACCTATAGTTTGAATTGTCGTGCTTCATTCCGTGCAGGGCTGAACTTGGCAGAAAGGAGAAGAGAAAAACGCCTCCGAATTGGCTGAAGCGGTTTTTGTTTCGTCCAGTCATGCGGCCGAGGCGACTAGTGATTTCGGTTCCTCCAATGACGTCCGCGCCGAGACGCGTAGCGGAATTCATCTCGACCAATCACGCGCCACCGCTGAGGCGACAGCATCCCAGAGTCGGCCGGCGGCGCACCTCTCGAGTTATAAGCCCGTGCGCAGGCCAGCCAGACTCACTATTTGCCAAGCCTCAGTTGGGTCAACATCTCCTCTCTCTCATTTGCTCAAAGCTAACCCTCGACGAAGAAGATGGGAAAAGAAAAAAAGATGAGCAGTATCGTACATTTCAGGACGAATGGGCCGAAGAATTCGCTTTGTGGAGAGAGCAGGTTCTGTGGTGTGCTAATTTGCAATGACAAAATTGCATCGATGAAACGGTCGAATATAAAGCGGCACTTCGACACAGCGCATGCTACCTTTGCATCAAAATACCCTGCGGGAGACAGCAGAAAGAAAGCGTGCCAAGAGCTACTGAGCAGGGTGCAAGCAGCCAGCAGCAACTCCGCGTATGACCCAGCAAGGTGACTATAATTCCGCTAGCTTTGCTGGATCTTTAGCAATAGTGAGGAACGGAAAACCATTCACGAGATGCGGAGTATGCTAAAACGTTCATGCTGGATGTAGCCAATGAACTTTTTGATGATCTTCCGAACAAAGACAAGATAATCAAACGGATACAAGACATGCCTCTGTCGGCAAGAACTGTTCATGATCGTACCATCATGATGGCAAACCAAGTGGAGGAAACGAAGTGAAGGACATAAATACGCGCGCCGTTCTTTTCCTGGCTTTGGATGAGTCAACAGACGTAAGCCATTTGTCGCAGTTCAGTGTGATTGCAAGATATGCTGCTGGTGATACACTGCGCGAAGAAAGTCTTGCTGTTCTGCCAATAAAAGGTCCACAAGAGGTGAGTATTATCGTCTTTCATGGAGTTCGCTCAAGAAAAAAATCTACCTATGGATAAACTTATCTCAGTGTGTACTGATGGTGCTCCGTGTATGGTGGGAAAAACAAAGGATTTGTGGCGCTTCTCCGTGAACATGAAAATAGACCCATTAAGTTTCCATTGCATTCTACACCAGGAGGCACTTTGTGCTCAGATGTGTGATGGGACAGCTTGGCGAAGTGATGTCGCTGGTCATTCGTGTGATCAACTTTATTGTTGCCCGAGCCTTAAATGGTCACCACTTTAAAACACTGCTGGATGAAGTTGGAAATAACTATCACGGTCTGCTTTTGCACAGCAATGTGCGTTGGTTTGTCAGAGGCGAAGGTGCTTAGCCGTTTTGCGGCTTGCCTGAACGAAATCCGGACTTTCCTTGAAATGAAAAGGGATTGAGCATCCTGGAGCTAGCTGAAACTGAGTGGCTCCTCAAGTTTTACTATCTCGTGGATATGACTGAACATCTGAACCAGCTCAACGTGAAAATGTAAGGCATTGGAATACAGTGTTATCCCTTCAACAAGCCGTGTTTCTTTTGAAAAACAAGCTGGAGCTCTTTATCATGGATCTTGAAACAGGTCGTTTACTACATTTTGAAAAAACTGAGACAATTAAAGATGCATGCACAGCAAGTGAGCCCACTCAAAACTCTTGATCTCCACAGTTAGCTGGCTTCACATCCAGTCTCCTACAGTCACTCAAAGCACGCTTTGGAGAATTTCGTGAGCACACTCGTCTTTTTAAGTTCATCACCATCCAACGAGTGTTTCACTGGCACAGGCCGATGAGTTCACATTCCTGGTGTCTCCGTCAGAGATTTTGAAGCAGAAGTGGCTGACCTGAAAGCCTCAGACATGTGGGTGAATAAGTTCAAGTGACTGAATGAAGATTTGGAAAGAATCGCACGACAGAAAGCGGAGTTGGCGAGCAAGCACATGTGGACAGAAATGAAAAAACTTCAACCCGAAGACCAGCTGATTATCAAAACTTGGAACGCGCTTCCTGTCACATACACAACTGCAGCGTGTGAGTATTGCTGTATTGACTTTGTTTGGATTACGTATGCATGTGAGCAGTCATTCTCACATCTTAAAAACATCAAGTCCAACCTACGATCACGTCTAACGGATGAAAGCTCAACGCTTGCATGAAGTTAACCTCACCAAGTACCAACCAGACTACCAAAGCCATCAGCAAATCCATGCAGCACAGAAGTCCCATTAATGGTGAGTATTATAACAACATTATTTAAAAGAATAAATTCAGAGGCTTATTATACTCACATTTAGTTGAATTCAGTCTTAAAATATATTATATGGCTCTCCGTGAAATAGATTTCCAAATATTTTGCTTTCATGGCTCTCTGAGTCAAAAACGTTCCCGACCCCTGGTTAGGGTGGTGGGCCTGGCATCCTAAGGCCCTGAGTTCAAATCCCCCTCTCTGCCGTTGAATTAATACCAGGTGGGGTTGACTCTGCCTGTCATCCTTCCGAGGTCGGCAAAGTGAGTACCAGCTTGCTGGGATGATTGAGCCATTTGAGTATCCTGTGTTGGAGTGGCAAGGATTGTTCAAATTCCCGTCGAGGATTGTGCCCAATAGCCCAGGAGACTGCTTCGGCAGCACCGACGCTCTGTCCAGAGTATTTTCATGATGTATGGATGGATGGATTTACATGGGTGTTTATAATTGCTGACACCAGATGCTCTATCCTAGGTGTGGAATTCTTTTGCGTCATTTCTATCTCCTCGTAGATGTCAAAGATCACCGTCTATTGGATGTCTCAACACAGCTTGGTGTTCTCGGTAAAGCATCCACCGTTTCGTTGCTAAATATCACGTGTCTTCGATCCATGCCCACTCGACCTTTTCAGAAAGTACTTTATGACATCCATTCTATAATGCTCCCATTGGTGACAATCCAGCTCATCAAACACTAGATCACGCAGATCAGGCAGACCACGGGACCCTCTGTTTTCATACGTGCTTGCCAACTAACACCTGAGAAATTATGTATCACCCACCAGGAGTTTGACTATATGTTACAACATGGGATCATCAGACCATTCTCCAGCAGTTGTGCTTCACCACTGCACATGGTATCCAAAAAGATACCTGGGGATTGGCATCTTCGTGGGGATTACCCGTCCTTAAACAACACGACTTTTCCAGATCCTTACTGCATTCCACACATTCAGGATTTTACCGCTACACTCCATGGCATTACAATCTTGTCCAAGGTCGACCTCGTTTGTGGATACCATCAGATTCCTGTGGATCCAGATGACATCCTGAAGACAGCAGTCACCATGCATTTCGGTCTGTTCAAATTCCTTTGGATGCTGTTCTGCCGACGCAATGCCACACAAACCTTTCAACGTTTTATCGATCAGGTACTCCATGGATTACACTTCTGCTACATGTGTATAGACGATTTTTTAATCACCAGTGCAACCGCAGGAAAACATCAGGAACACCTATGTCTCCTCTTCAACCGTTTGCAGGACTTCAGCATCGTCATCAATCCCACAAAGTGCATATTCAATGTTCCGGAGTTGAATATCCTCAGCCACTGTGTTAACCGCTCAGGCATCCGCCCACTCAAGGAGCCTTCCACACTATCACATACACACTGGCCAATGCCTCTCTCCTGATTCATCCGCAGCCAGAAGTGCCAACATGCCTAATAGATGCATCTGAGGCCGCAGTGGGTGAGGCCCTTCACCAGTTCATCGATGCCGACTGGAGTCCACTGCCCTTTTTCTCTAAAATGCTGAAACCAACAGAGCGCAAGTACAGCGCCTTTCATTGGGAATTACTGTATACCTCGCTGTATACCTCGCCATCAAGCACTTCTGCCACTTTTTAGGGGCCAGACAATTATTTGTCCTGACTGACCACAAACCTTTAACTTTCGCTCTATCCACCCTTTTGGACTCTCACTCTCCTCGCACACTTCGTCAACTCAGTGATATCCCATAATTCACCACCGACATCTGGAACATCAAAGCAATTGTGAACTCTGCGGCCGACGTTCTCTCACGTATCGAGGTATTGGTAGTCTTCCATCAACAAACAGACCATCAATTTTAATGCAATTGTGGCAACATAGCGGGAGGACAGGGAGCTCCATCGTCTACAATCTGCAACCGGTTCACTTCCATTTCGCGAGGTATCACGTCCAGGAACAAACACTACCCTCATGTGTGATATATCGATGGGACAGTCATGCCCTTTCATTTCTGTGGCATTCTCTTGTACAGTCTTCGACACTTTTCACTCACTTGCACATCCAGGTATTCCAGCAACCCAGCGACTCATCACCTTGCGCTATGTCTGGTCATGCATCATCGCTGATGTACGCCATTGGGCCAAGCAATGTCTTCATTGTCAATGCTCCAAGATTCAACATCATACTGTCACACCACTCAGTAGCTTTTCAACACCAGATAGGCATTTCAACAACGTCTGTGTGGATCTTGTCAGTCCTCTATCACCTTCAAATGGGCGCAGCTATTTACTGATTTGTGTTAACCGCTTCACCCATTGGCTGAAGGCTACACCGATAGCTGACATCACTGCACCTCCCATCGCCAGGGCTTTTATTCACACCTGGATCGCACATTTTGGTGTTCCATCAACCATCACTACAGATCATGGAAGCCAGTTTGAATCGGCTCTAATTCATTATATGACTCAACTCCTGGCTACCGACCATGTGAGAATCACCACCTACCATCCAGCAGCGAACGGTATGGTGGAGCGTTTCACCGCCAACTAAAGTTTTCCCTGAAAGCGCATGACGCTCCACCAACTGGATGGACATCATACCTATGTTTCTGCTTGGTACACAAGCTGCTCTAAGAGATGACCTTGGTTCCTCCACTGCAGAGCTAGTGTACGGTGCACCTCTTCGTCTCCTATTAGAATACTTCTCAGCGTCCGATGACACCAACTATGCCAACCAACTTTGTTCGGCTGTGCAGGTCCTTTGGGCGACGCCACACGTTATGTCTTCATCACACCTGGCTTTTATTCCCCAACAATTTTCGACGTGCACCCACTTATTCATACGGTGTGATGCTGTCCAGAAACTTTTGCAGAAACCTTATGATGAACCTTACAAAGTTCTACAACGCTCCGATAAGACCTTCATACTCGGTATTAATGGTGGTCATGATAGTCTCCATAGATCGTTTGAAGTCAACTTTTCTTTTACGCAGCTCCAGAGCCGACCCTCCCACCGACCAATGGGTCAACACCGACTACAACAATACCCTTATCGTCATATACGACTTGCTCTGGGCATTATGTACACTTCCCAGCACGATATTTATGAGAGTACATTTTGCTTGTTGACCATTTCTGCTTGATGTGACATTTAAAAAAATATATTTATTTTTAACTTGGACAGTAAACACATCTTCTCCTGCACTGTATTGTATTTTGTTTGTACCTTCCATTTGATTGATGTACTTGGAGGGGAAGGACTGCACTGACATCATTTTGCCTCGGATTTTATAACATGTAAGTATGCTTAAGCTTTGGTTTAAAGGGGTTTCCTGGAAGGGGCTTTGGAGAGCTTTTACCGTTGCGGTTTAATTAAGGACTCGGAATCCGAACGTCCCGGACGTCTTTTCTTCCACGCTAAAATACCGTGCAAGATGACTCTTTATAGTTGGGTCAGCAATTTAATCCAGTCAAGGAAGCTCAATGGTGATCACTGCTTTACCTCTGAGAAATATATATATATATATATATATATATATATATATATATAATATTATAATTAATATAATATAATGTATATATATATGCGAGGCCAGCAGCACCATCACTCCCTTCACACCTACAGGTTTAAAATCAGAGTCCCCTCCTCCAGCACTCCTTCACCCCACTGCTGCCCGACTCATCCACCTAACCAACCCCCACTCTCGAATTCCCTTTCCCCTGCTCACCGGTGACCCAGAACCGCCGGTTGACCGCTCCCATTTGTCATGACAACTGAACATACGGCACGCACTGCTGGGACGTATACCATCCCAGGACCCAGAGATAACTTCTGCCGTGGCTTTGAAAGAAAATCCGCACATTATCACTTTCCTGATTAATAACAGCACCGAGTTTTGCCTTGAGTTTTGTTTCTCCTGGGTATTCTGACAGTGTATGCCTGGCAGACAATGTTTCACAAGCACTTTTATACCATGAACCCATTCGCTGCTCCACGACGTGCGCATATTAACATAAAACTAACATAGTAGTTAGGACACACATCTTGCCAGTGTAGCAGTGTGTGCTTGCGTCACGTGCTATGAGCAACACACCTTCACCTTTACAAACCTAAATTCTGCTTAATATGCACTTGAGCATCACAAATAATACTCTGATGCTACACAGCAGTGAAGATTTCTCAAAGAAGTATACAAAATGTGGGATCAAACATGAGCAGTAATTTACATAATACGTACGCAAAACTGTGGTCTTTTCATCTCCTGACCCCCACCCTCACCACCCAAGCCACCTTGATGCACGGTAGATCTCCCTTCCCATTACTGCTGTTCTCTTACAACCTCCTCCCTTTTTCACCGATATCATAAATGTCACCAAGTGTGAAATACCCTCATTTCCTGCTCAATTCTCCCACCTTTCCTCCCATTGGTGAAATTTCTTATTTTATCTCATTTATCCACCACTCTCCCTTGCGAATTAAATAATAACGATAAGGCTCCATATTTATGAAATACTTGTTTTGAAGCAAAACATGTGTAAAACGCTGCTGTGTATGATTTATGTAGTAGAACCTGATTCTAAAAGATATCTAGACATTCGGTAGAGTGCATACCTCCAGAGCACATACCTCCAGAGCACACACCTCCGCCAGGTTGAACAGTTTACATTTTGTATCCTACTGATAGGTCGGATCTGAAACCAGACCTGAACCCAAATCGAATCGGCTTGTTACCTCCACCACTGAAGGTGAAGGAGGTTATGTTTTCACCCCTTTCTGTCTGTTTGTTTTGTCTGTCTGTCTGTGTGCAGGATATCTCAAAAAGTTGTGGACGGATCCGGATGAAATTTTGTGGACAGGTTCGGTGTGTGACAAGGACGACCTGATTAGATTTTCATGAAGATCTGGATCCGGATCCGACCTCTAGAATTGTTTGTGATTCTTCGCCATTAAAAGTTAGGGCTAAAAGCAATATGTACTGTAGCATGATATGTCAAAAAGTTCTGGATGAGTTCTGACGAAACTAAAAGTTGATGAGTTGGGTAGGTGACAAGAACAAGCCGATTTGATTTTGGTTAAGGTCTGGATTCAGATCCGACCTATCAGTGGGATACAAAATGTAAATTTTTCAGCCTGGCGGAGGTATGCGCTCTACCGTGTGCCGTTCCGCTTCACCAAGTGTCGCTCTGTGAGTTATTTTTCATTTGATTGTTGACATGGACGCAGTAGCTGTGATAAAGAATATAGTAGGATTCAGAACAGAATGTGGTCTCTACATCTGAGCGAGACAAGAAACAATACTGAGGAAATGAACAATTCTGTGTGTATAATGTATTTCAACGGAATATTGGTGAATACTGGGTATTCTGACAGCCAGCCACAGACTGAGCGTCTTGTGTCGTGCAGGGTTTTTCCTTGACCAAACGGAACTTTTAACAACCTACAAGGCCTTCATTCGCAGCTTGATGGAGTACTGCTCTCTTCTTTGGCCCAGTGCTCCTGCTTCACACCATGCCCCTCTTGATGCCGTGGAAAGCAAGGCCCTCAAAATCTTTGGGATCTCCCGCAACAGAGCTGAGTGTCTCGGCCTGTTACACTCTCATTCCAGACAGGTTGGTGGCCTCTCTGTATTCTACCCCCTCCTTTTTGTTCTTGCTTCAAGACACCTTTACACCACTACCTCACAACCCCATCCATACTCATGATCTCTTCCACCCCAAATAGCCCCATTCCCAAGCATTCCCCTTTTCCAGATTACCTTGATTCTACCCACTCTCCCTCACCCCTTTTTGTTTGTTAGTTATCGTTGGTTTGTTCCTTTCCTGTTTCATCGCCACTTTCACCTTCGTCTTCTTGTTGTGTTTCATTCAGCTTGTGTGCAGCTTGTTCACCCCCATGTGTCCTTCTTCCCCTCCCCTTCATATCAATCTCACTCTCGCTTCTTATCTGCTATTGGTGTTTCCCCCTTTCCATTCCATCCCACTCAAACTCTTTCACGAGCCTCGACTAAGTATGCAAAATGCACACGGTGGATCTGGATCCACGTCTTTCTTTTATTCAAGAAAATTATATTTGTCAATTGTCATTTTTTACTGTTTTACACAACCGATCATAAAATGTTCTCCATCCTTTCAAATCAAGCAATATTTTCTTGCCAGTCACCATTATTTAAGGATTATTAATTGTACAAATGTTCCTCGACCTCAGCCATTCCCAAGACCACTGTATCTCCTCCATCTTGGTGGAGCATGCCACCCTCCAGGTCATGGGACAGTCTTTCTAAAAGATAATATTTGTATAATCTGAGTTGTTTTTTTGTATACCTTGTCGAGGCTCGTATGAGAGCTAACACACAACGCACAGCAAGGGGGGCATGAGACAAGAGGGACGGGAGTGGGAAGGACAAAACAGTGGGGAACAGGGACATCAGGAGATCTGTGGAAGGGAGAGGGATGAGACGGGGAACACGGGGTATGCAAGATGGACATTACAGGAACTTTCAGGAAGGAAAACAGGGAATTTGAAGGAGGTGGGTTTGGGGTGGATTAACCGGGGTAGAAAAGATCGAGGATTTGGATGGGGGACCGTAGAGATGGTGGTGAACAGTTGTTTGAAGGCCTGGAGGGAAGAATTGGATTGAACAGAGTGAGGGAGTTTATTCCAAAGGTGGGAAAAAAGAGGAATAAAAGAGTGAAGGTGAGCAGTGATTCGTGATTTTGGTAGTTTTACCAGAAGGAGGTTGTTGGTGGACCTTGAGCACTTGCGGAAATATGGTGGGACAAATCGCAGACAGAGCAGGGGGTCGAGGCCGGAGAGAAGACGGTAGAAGACAGAAAGGACCCGACCTACCTGCGGTGATAGAGTGAGAGGCCCAAAGATTCAACCTCATTGCGGGAGATGCCAATGATCCAAAATGCCTTGGTTTCCACAGCGTGAAGCCGAGAAAGTTTGGAGGTAGGAGCACCAGCCCAGAGGGGAGAGCAGTACTCCATCAGGTTGCGGACAAAAGCTTTGTACGTGGTCAGGAGCTCAGGTGGGCCGAGGAAGGACTTTGCACGACGGAGGATTCCCAGTGAGATGACTTGATAGTGAATGTGCTGTTGCATGATCATGAAATGATGTCTCCCAAGAAGTCAGAGAGAATCTTGTCTACTTTAGAAGAAAACAAAAAGTCAATATAATGTGCATACAGAAACAATGTTTAACGAAAGGGTCACTTGGTAGAGCGCATACCTCCGCCAGGCTGATTAGTTTACATTTTGTATCGCACTAATAGGCCGGATCTGGATTCGGACCTGAAATGAAATTTAATAGACTTGTTCTCATCAGCGAACCAATTTATCTTCCAAGTTTCATCAGAATCCGTCCACAACTTTTTGAGACATCCTGCTATTTGTCGTTTTAATCCTATCACTCAATGGTGAAAAAAAATCACTTAAAAAATTGTTGGATTCGGATTCGGATCTTCACCAAAATCTAATGATTTCGACCTTGTCACATACCCAAGATCTCCACCAAATTTCGTCCAAATCCATCCACAACTTTTTGAGATATTTTGTTCACAGACAGGGGTTTTAATAAATACAACCTCCATCCACCTTCGGTGGCGGAAGTAATGAAATAGCTAACAGCTGTTTTTTAGTGAGTAAATTCCATTTCCTCCAGCCATGCCATGGGATGTACCACTTGCATTGGACTGCAGAAAATTTGATCTAAATTATCACCACAGGTTCTAACCATCATCAAGAATATTTACATTTACAATATTTTCCTTGAGATTTGACCTGCACTGTTGTGTAGGAAGTTATGGTTTTGCCCAACTGATACTTCTTGTTCTGACGGAAATTCATGGAAGTGTGAGACACAGAAACTCCTAAATCAGAAACTTTTCACCGTGCTTGGCTGCCTAGCCAGGGTGTCACTTCACGCTTGGCTGCCTAGCCAGGATGTCACTTCATGCTTGGCTGTCTAGCCAGGGTGCCACTTCATGCTTGGCTGCCTAGCCAGGATGTCACTTCATGCTTGACTGTCTAGCCAGGATGTCACTTCATGCTGGCTGTCTAGCCGGGTGTCACTTATGCTTGGCTGCCTAGACGGGTGCCACTTCATGCTTGGCTGCCGAGCCAGGATGTCACTTCCATGCTTGGCTGCCTAGCCAGGGTGTCACTTCACGCTTGGCTGTCTAGCCAGGATGTCACTTCACGCTTGGCTGTCTAGCCAGGATGTCACTTCACGCTTGGCTGCCTAGCAAGATGTCACTTCATGCTTGGCTGTCTAGCCAGGATGTCACTTCACGCTTGGCTGTCTAGCCAGGATGTCACTTCACGCTTGGCTGCCTAGCCAGGATGTCACTTCATGCTTGCTGTCTAGCCAGGGTGCCACTTCATGCTTGGCTGCCTACCAGGGTGTCACTTCACGCTTGGCTGTCTAGCCAGGATGTCACTTCACGCTTGGCTGCCTAGCCAGGATGTCACTTCATGCTTGACTGTCTAGCCAGGGTGCCACTTCATGCTTGGCTGCCTACCCAGGGTGTCACTTCATGCTTGGCTGTCTAGCCAGGGTGCCACTCCATGCTTGGCTGCCTAGCCAGGATGTCACTTCATGCTGACTGTCTAGCCAGGATGTCACTTCATGCTTGGCTTTCTAGCCGGGGTGTCACTTCATGCTTGGCTGCCTAGACGGGTGCCACTTCATGCTTGGCTGCCTAGCCAGGGTGTCACTTCATGCTTGGCTGCTAGCCAGATGACACTTTGAACATGCTTGGCTGTCTAGCCAGGGTGTCACTTCATGCTTGGCTGCCTAGCCAGGGTGTCACTTCATGCTTGGCTGCCTAGCCAGGGTGTCACTTCCCCTTTGGCTGCCTAGCCAGGGTGCCACTTCATGCTTGGCTGCCTAGTCAGGGTGTCACTTCACATTTGGCTGCCTGGTCAGGGTGCTTCACCTTCACCTTCAGAGGAATAATGGCTGAAAGCTTCGCATTTATGAAAGCTTCTGTGGAACTTCCTATTTATGGAACTGCCTTCTGGACGCAGTTTAATCACACTCTTCATCTCCTCAGCACTTCAAGCAGACTGTGCAGTACCATCTAATTGCCGCCCACCCATCCCTGCCCATGATCTTTTCTACCCCGTTAACCCGACCTCACTAAACCGTCGTACTTTCAAGTTTCTATTCTCTCCCTTCCCTTCTCTCTCCCTCTCCTCTTTTCCTGTTCATTCATTCCCTTTCATGTTGCGTCCATATTTGGTCCTACTGTCCCACTCTCAGTTAATTGCCTTTTTACCTTCTGTTACCTCAGCCTTCCCTGAGCCTAGATCTCGTATAAAAAGGTCTGCTGAAAATGGTTGATAATGGCACATCTAGTACACTACAGGCATTGTGCCAAGTCAAGACACCAAAGACTCTGGTTGTCCATAGGTCTATCAAAATATACTTGATGGCTCAACAACCAGAGCACTGTCCTTCAAACAAAGCACTTCATTATTTGTGGTGGAGTTTGTGCTGAATCATTTGGATATGACCAAGCTATTTATACCATCATGAGACGTGCATTATTTTTTTACCCGACTGATGCTTGTAGTCCTGATAGCAATCCACACAAAGTACAAGAGGAACCTCTCGATGAGAAACTTGATAATGAGCTTGGCTGCCCAGTTAGGATGCAATGCCACTTTCTCAAGGATAATGGCTAAACGCTTCCAACCCAGAATTCCTGCTGAAAAAGGACGCCACTTGTACCATGTGTGTTGATTACATGTTCGATTTTCTGTTCATGAAGCCGCGGTGTTCACCTTTGCGATATTCCGGACGCGAGAGGGCCATATATTTTTACACATTCTTTTTTTCTTTCTATCCATTTGTTACTTGCAAAATCGAAGATTTTTCAAGTACAGAGACATGACAGAAGTATATAGACACCATGGTTTTAAAAGAATTTATTAATTGAACATTTGAAGTCTATTTGATCCATTTTAATACATACACGAGCATTTGGTAGACTTGCCATTTGCAGATTTCAATGCTTTTACTCTTCCAGGCATAGAACTAACGAGTTCTGAAATTTTCTCTTGTGGGATTTCTGCCCAGACTTCACACAAAAGGATTAGCAATTCTGTCCATGATGTTAGTTTCCTGGATTTTTTCTGCACAGGTCGATCCAACATAGCCCAGAGGTGTTCTGTGGGATTCATGTCAGGAGACTGACTTGGCCATGGAAATTGTTTGATCCCATTTCTGTCCTGCCATTCTTTGGTCTTTTTTGCAGTGTGGCATGTAGCTCCATCTTCCATGAACAGAGTGTTGTTTTTGATTTTCTGACCAGTGGAGAAGACGGGGAGATGTCCATCCTCAAAGATAGAAATGTGGGTCATAGTGTTGATGTTGCCAACACACTCCATAAGCTCTGACCGGCCAGCACTCCAGATTGCTCCCCACACCATCACTGAAAAACCACCGTGTTTGACAGTTGGCTGCAATTGGTTCAAAGAGAACACTCGAGTGGGAAGTCTCCAGACCCATACTTGTCTGCTGTCAGAAAATTGAGTAAATTGGGACTCATCTGAAAATATTACAGTTTGTCAAAACACTAAGGGTCTGTTGGCCATCTCGTCAGCCTACTTCTTTCTACTTTGAATGTTGGCTGGTCTAAGAAGAGGTTTTCTCCTAGCTGCTCTACATTAGTATCCCAGTTGATCAAGGTACCACACGGCATTTCTTGAGCTAACTTGGACGTCCTCTGCAACATCTGCTGCCTTGCAACGGGGAGTTGGACCGCTTGACAGCTCAAAGACACCTTTCTGAGGGCCCAGGTCAACCAGAACGGAAAGCTGTGGATTCCTGCCTTCGCTGGTGAATTGCACAATCACCCGATTGACCGTAGAAAGCGGAATGCCAAGGTTCTGAGCTATCTGATGCTGGCTGACTCCACCTTCCGATTGGCCAACAATTCGTCCTCTTTGAAAATCGGAAAGTTTGTGTGCTTCCTGCGTTCGAGGCATAGTTAATTGTCGTACAAGACCCAGGAACTCGTTTCTGCAAAGAAATAGCAGAATATTGGTACAAATCATCACCGAGTAAAACTGTTTTACAGATTAAATGAATAAATTTAAGGTGTCTATTTATTTCTGTCATGTCTCTGCATCTTGGTCAGTCGATTTTGTTATTCTGTCTATCTGTCTGTCTGTCTGTTCATCGCCTTCAGGTCACAATTTTAAACCGTTCCTCAAAAAACTTCACCACATGGTAGTTTCTCATAAGGAAGAAGCCTATTGTTTTTGAGGTCAAAAGGTCAACATAGGCCAACAAAGGTCAACAACTTAGGTGATACTTCTAAAATCCTCAAATTTCATCCGATTGACTTGACATTTGAATAGGATTTATATTTCAGGTCACTGAATTCAGCCATTAATTATTTTGAGGTCCAAACATAAAAAGGTCAATATATGCCCAAGGTCAACAACTAAGGTGGTACAGTATTTCTAAAATCCTCAATTTTCATCCCATTAACTTGAAATTAAGTCTGGTGTTGGCTTAATGGTTAAGGTGGTGGTCTTGGGATCCAAGGGTCCTGATTTAAAATCCTGCTTGGCTGTGGAATTAATACCAGGTGGGGTTGACTCTGCCT
>CM068956.1:159265686-159277700 GCA_035128595.1 Eptatretus atami | reverse complement strand
ACTTAATTTGAATTTAATTTTATATTTTGAACACTGTAGAACACGAGTCAAAACATGAGTGAAATTTGGCAAATTGTACAGAATCTCGTCCCAAGCGCGCATGCACAGAGAGTAAGGAGTGAGGTAGTTTTTTATTTCGTGTGTCTGCCTGCCTGGCAGTCAAACAAAATCGAAAATTAGTTCACACAGGAAACTTACTGTTTTAAGGATGACATAAAGGACACAAACAGGCACGAATAACTAATGTAACATGTTAAATAAGGTGGTGTGAAAACTTACTGTTTTAAGGATGACATAAAGGACACAAACAGGCACGAATAACTAATGTAACGTGTTAAATAAGGTGGTGTGAAAGACACCGCATCAATGGTGGTAAATTTCTGAATTTTTATTTTTTACAGCCTTTACAATCTTTATTTTATTTCAATTAATTATACACTTGAACACTGTCGAACACAAATTGCCTTCGTGCTACTTCCAAAAACCTCTAGTTTAGCAGCACTTGGACAGAATATTACACCATTAAACGTCAACCAATCAAAGATGCCGCTCGCGCTCTCAGCATTGGGGAATATCGAGATTCAGACAAAATGGTGGCTCATAGAAAAGATAGATAGTGCTCAGAAACGCAATAAGCAAGAGTTTAAAAAAAAAACCCTTCCCATGTCCTTTCGAAAGACTGTGCAGGGTAAGGTGTTCGATGAACTCTCTCATTTATTTTGGGGTCTAGGCTCATGGGGGAGCTGAACAACAAAGGGTGGTATAGACTTATTTTTTTTCTCAAACAATTATTCCCACGTTCTTGTGGGTTTAGCCAGGGGAAGCTTGGCTTAAGTCTTTCACGAATCAGCTGGCCAGGCCTGACATTCCACTAAGGTTAGGGCAGAAATTTGTAATTTGACAATGGTGCCTGCGATAGCTCACCTACTCTTCATGAAAGACATCGTGGGATCTTTAATGTCTACCAACTAATGTCAAGAGACAGCAGGTTTACAGACTATCAAAGGGTATTGCAGTGGTGGGGAGAATGGACATACACAATGCATAAGGAGGAAAGGAGGAACAACCAAAGAATGAGGAAAATAGTCAGGAGAGGAACAGAAATAGAAAGAATGGGAGTGTATTGTAGAGATCCTGGATGTGCATTGGTGAGGTAATGGTGGGCAACGCATTTGAAAGACTGAAGTGAGAAAGAGGAAACAATGGAACAGGGAGACATTCTTAAGAAACCAATCTAACCTGGGTTGGCCACTGGAGGGCAGAAGTAGGAGAGGACAGGAGGAGTGAGGTCAGATGCAAGCTTGTATAAAATAGAGAGCCCACAAATTTGCCGCCATGGAGATTGACAGTCACTGGGATCCATATCCTGTCATTCGATTCTGATGTTTGCGGAAAGCCACATTTTTGACAACTTCAAGAATGGCAAGTTCGGTGTATACACCTGCTCAGACCAGGAGCTCAAAAATGAAAGACATGGAGCTTGTGTGGATCAGGAATACCTAAGCCTCTTTTTTTTCCTGCAAGAACGAGGCTCATAGAAGAGCAAGGTAAAATTGATGGTGGGGTAACAGCACAATTGGGCACAACTAGCAAGGGATAAACAAACAGCAAAGAGAAAGAGAGAGAGAGGAGAGAGAGAGCGGAGACGACGAGAGAGAGAGAGAGAGAGAGAGAGAGAGAGAGAGAGAGAGAGAGAGAGAGAGAAAACTGAAATCAAACAACTAAGAGGTGTGTGTAGAGGGGTTAATGGGGGTGAATAAAGATCATGGGACAGTGTGGGGGGGGGGTTAAAAAGAAAACCCTTTAAAAGCAGGCAGGCAGATTTAAAAAGCAGGCAGTGCAATGCCACGAGGTGGCATTGCACTGCCTGCTTAAATCCCTGGATGGAAAAGTGATACAGAACAGCCTCTGGAAGGTGGTTCTATATATGGGAGATGTAAGCAATAAAAGAGTTGAGGCGTGAAGTCAGCCTAGATTTTGGAAGTTTTACCAGGAGGGTGTTACTGGAACAACATGAGCATCCTGGACTTGCTGGGAGGGTTGGAGGACTGAGAGACCAGAAGAAGAAATATTGGAGAATATACAGAGAAACCACTGACCTGCCTGCGATGTGAGAGCCACAGAACTTGTGCTTCAGCCTCATCACAGGAGAATCCAATAACTTTGATAGCTTTAGATTCCACAGAATTGTCGACTGTGAGTAGCTCTGATTTTCCAAGGAAAGACTTGGATCTGACTGACTGACGGTGAGGATGGATGGCTGAAAGGATGGCTGACGGTGAGGCTTAGAAGTTCAAGGGACTGAACCTCTTCCAGTGGATAACCAAGGAAATAGGTGGGTTTGTTTGATGATCATTCTGAAGCTATAGGGTGAGACTGTGGAATTTTATAGGATTGAAGGAAATGTTCCTTTTACCAGACCAGAATCTAATCATTTCGAGATCAGGAGAGAGAGAGAGAGAGAGAGAGAGAGAGAGAGAGAGAGAGAGAGAGAGAGAGAGAGAGAGACACACCGTTGCGGTCTGTCTCGCAGAGGCATAGGTTACTGTACGACACAGTGTGGAGTGATCTGCAAAAGGAAGAGAGGGTTTTCCAGAGTATTGGAAAGGTCATTAATATAGATGAGGAATAAAACCTGGCCCAAAGCATTGCCTTGGGGAACTCAAGCCTCCACTTGGAGAGAGTAGGATAGGGTTCCATTGATGAAAACATGTTGACTGAGTGAGTGGAGGAAGTCAGATATCCAATAATGAAGATGGCTTTCTATGTCATGGGTGGAGAGTTTGGCAAGCAAAGCAGTATCCCAAACTGTATCAAATACCTGAAATATGTCCATGGAGACAGTCCGAACTTCTTGTTTGAGATTGAGGGCCCCAGCCCATTGCTGAGGGAGGAGCAGAAACATTGCGTGAATCGAAACTGATGGCCGGGGATCAGGTTGTTTGAGAACGGGAAAGACCTGACATCAGAAGCAATGATGGATTCCATGACTTTTCCTGGAATTGGAAGCAAACTCACTGGCCTCGAGTTCGTTTTCTTCTGGTTTTTTTTTAATATATGTCACATAAGAATGTCACCTCGAGAAAAATATAAGAATGTCACAGGTGCGATGGGATAAACTTGGGCATGAGAGAAAGTAAACTTTTGTGAAAGTATTCAAACATCAAATCAATATCAGGTGCTGTAGAGATGGTCGTCCAATCGTTTTGTGAGAGTGCATATGGTATTCCTAGGGTGGTGGGCTTGGGATCTTAGGATCCTGAGTTCAAATCCCACTCGGCTGTTGAATTAATACCAGGTGGGGTTGACTCTGCCTGTCATCCTTCCGAGGTCGGCGAAATGAGTGCCAGCTTGCTGGTATCCTGTGTTGGGGTGGCGACCCGTCCAGGATTGTGCCCAGCAGCCAAGGAGACTGCTTTGGCAGCACCAATGCTCTGCACAGAGTATGGTCCCAATGGATGAATGAATGGAGGGTCATTCCGTGCCAACTCACCTAAGGGTCCCCAGGTCACCTCCTCAGATTTTGCTGGAAAAATTCTTAAATGTAGATCTATATGGGCTCTACCCACCATGCAAAAGATTCGCTTTCAATTCCTCATAGTTTAAAAAATATCTATCTCAAGAGACCTTTGAAATTTGGCCCTAAAAATGCCAAATGTGAAAACGCATTTTTTTCCAACTTCAGTGGCTTATATTTATAATGGACTCCTCTAGAAAGCTAATATTGCAAATATTTACTAATTGGCGATCCAAATTTTCAATTATGCATCAGATAGCTTCTGGGATGCATATTCTCACTCTATAGGAAGCTAAAAATGGCTTTTTGGCCAAACGAGCTGAAATAAGGTGAAACTATAGGAGCCCTCCTGAAAATATGGAACAACTTAGAATTTTTTCCATCAACAGTGATTATAGGGTCATTATCTATCCATAGATACATTTTTGCTGGGATAATAGAGTTAGGTGATGAATTATAAAAGTTTTAACATAAGCCCTTGCCTCCGAGGGCTCTAAAATGGACCAATTTTGTCCCCTGGTTTGACCATGTGGCTAGGGGTTTAGGATCTTCTTTTTTTTCTAAAGATTGCCTCATATAAGATGTGTCTACTGACCGAATAATTTTATCTAACGCCCATGCTTCATAGTAAAATAAATTTTTATTTACATGCACGTTTTTTATAATTATTCACTTTTTTCATATTCAGAAGTTTATAAATATTCAATGAACTATCCAGAAAGAGTTACTGCAGAATTTTAGAAACTGGTATACAAAATTTCAGATTGGCATCAGAATGTCTCTAGAAAGCACATACTCCTAGTTTTAGGAAGCACAACTCAATATGGCAATTTGGCCCACTTGGTACAAACAAGGTGAACTTGCAGGGTGCGCATAGACGCTAAATTATGCTTCTTATTAGACATTAGTGATAAGGATGTTATTTATTCATAAATACATGCTAATGATTACTTTCGTAAGTGATTGCAAATTATAAATTAGAACAAATTTGATTAGTTGAGTAGCAGCTTTTTATTTACAGATATACAGAGACAATGAATATTAGTAATTTTTATACCTTAGAAACTCTTTAATGACCTTTCATCTTTTACGACATTCATTATCATGATTATCTAGCACTCAGAGGCACAGAATTTTACATCTTAGAAAACAAGGTCTTGAACATGCTTAAAGTCATGCTGTGACAGTTGGTACTGACGTCCACCAGATTTATGTCAGGGGCCTCAACCACACAAAGAATGTCGAGTAATGGCACCCAGCATTGATCTTTCTTTTCTTCTGGAGGCCATGAGAATATCACCATTTTTGGGTCAAAGTGGCATTTTCAATTCCTACAGATAGAAACATATGCATTTATCAGGCATTTTGATAACAGATCCTTAAATTTCATATGCCAGTTTATAAATAATCTGCGTATCACTTTGCGAGAGGTTCAGTTTCAGATTTATAAGCTCATGAATATGAAAAAAAGTTAATAATTATAAAAAACGTGCATGTAAATAAAAAATTTATTTTAATATGAAGCCATGGGCGTTAGATAAATTATTCGGTCAGTAGACACATCTTATATGAGGCAATCTTTAGAAAAAAAATGAAGATCCTAAACCCCTAGCCACATGGTCAAACCAGGGGACAAAATTGCGTCATTTTAGAGCCCTTGGAGGCAAGGGCTTATGGTAAAACTTTTATAATCATCACCTAACTGTATTATCCCAACAAAATGTATCTATGGATAGATAATGACCCTATAATCACTGTGTTATGAGAAAAATTCTAAGTTGTTCCATATTTCAGGAGGGCTACTATAGTTTCACCTTATTTTAGCTCATTTTGGCCCAAAGCAATTTTTAGCTTCCTATAGAGTGAGAAATATGCATCTCCAGAGGCTATCTGATGCCACAATTGAAAAATTTGGATGCCAATTAGTAAATATTTGCAAATTAACTTTTTAGAGGAGTCCATTATAAAATTATACCCCTGAAGTTAAAAAAAATGCGTTTTCACATTGGCATTTTTATGGCCAAATTTCAAAGGTCTCTAGAGATAGATATTTTTTAAACTATGAGGAATTGAAAGCTAATCTTTGCATGGTGGGTAGAACCATACAGATCTACATTTAAGAATTTTTCCAGCAAAATCTGAAGAGGTGACCTGGGGAGGTTTTTGAAATTTAGGTGAGTTGGCACGGAATGACCCTATATTCAAATGTGTCCACAATGATACCCTCATAAACTCTGATAGAGTGAAGTCAGAAGCATTTAAAAGCCATACCTTTTATTCTCGAGTGTTTTCTGAACTACCAAGACTTAAAAAGATGCCAGAATACATCGCTGAAGTTCCACAATGAGAGATGGCTAAATCGCCGATTTGTATTTCTTCTTCTTCTTCTTCTGCTTCTTCTCCCCTCTAAAAACAATGAAAAACTGTAGCCCAACCTAACTCAATAACTGCTGAAGCCACGATGGTGATTCCAACATAAGGAAGTTACTTTGTCTCTGGGTTTGGTGCAGGCAACCATAAATTTAAAAACATATAAAACATTATCGTTTATTAGGAAAAGAAATCGAAGTAAAGTGGACTCAACCAAGCCAGTCCAGAAATGTGGAGGGGGTGGGGGAAGTAACAGTGGACAGAAACCATTGCAAAAGCGATTACATATCCAAACCATCCCCCAATCAATTGAAACAAGTATTAAAACAATTAATAACAGATGGATTTAATCCACACCAAAATAACAAAATATATAAAACATTCAGTTTTTATTATTTTTAATATGATAATCGCATCGTTTCGCATATGTGGTAATCCATGTAGTGGACTGCGACAAAGCCAGGATTGAGGTGGGGGGGGGGGGTAGAATGTACCATAGCTGAATTTACTAACACAGATGGATTACTCTATACTAAAGAACAAAATATATGAACATTAAGCATTTTATTGCTTTAAAAAATTGCACGTGAAAAATCAAAAGAATGGCCGCCCATTCCAAAGTATTGCACCATCCCCTTTGGGCGTTTGGCTTCCCCTTTGGGCGTGTTTGCTTCCCTTGGGCGTGTTGGCTCCCCTTTTGGCATGTTGGCTCCCCTTTTGGTGCGTATTGGCTCCCCCTTTGGTGCATCTTGGCTCCCCTTTTTGTGCCTCTTGGCTTTCCTTTTGCATCTTTGCGTCTCTTTTGGTGATGAGCCATGCTCACCATGTCTGGTGCCAAACAAAACTGTTGTTCAAGTTAGGTGGCAGCACCATACCATTACCTCCCTTTTCTCCACCAATCAATCGAGCAGTATTTCTGAAATTGATGCCACGTGAGGGCTGCAACATATTCCGGTGTCCCCGTCCTGCATCCAAGGATCAGGAACCCTTCCCCTTCAGACGAGGCCCTTCCTGGTGCAACATAACAAGCCAAGGTATGTATGCACTTAGAGTGGTGATGAAGCAGCAAACATAGTGTGTTTACTTGACTTTCTATCCCACGTACTAGACACAAATGTTGATCTGAATTGTAGTATCATGGAATATGGTAATATCACGGAGTATGGCAGTGTCATGGAGTACTGTAGTATCATGGAGTATTACCATACTCTATATTATTCATAACAAAATATATAATGCATTATGCATTTTATTCCTAACAAAAAAAATTGCAGAAACAAGAAAATAAATTCATTCAAAAAAAAAAAAGTAAAAACACAGAGGTATGAAAGACACCACAATCCTCATGGATTACCATCACAATATCTTTTATGTCGTAATACCATATAATCCCACAACAAAAGTATAATGTCAAAAGATGTCGTGATGGTAACCCACAAGAGGATTGTTTGTGTCCTTTTGTGGCATCATAATGTGGTGTCATTCCTACCTTGTTTGGTTGTTTTTTCTTTAGATTTCATCCCTCGATGTTTTCACATTTTCGAAAAACGTTTTTTTTCTTTTCTTGGATATATCGAAGATAGATGTTGCACTACAATGTTTGTTTTACGATGATCTACCATGGAAGGGTGAAGAAGAAATATAACATTTTCAATTATGATTTAAATTGACTTTTAAATGTTAAGCCTCAAAGCTGTGCAATCAAGGTGAGTCCATTTGCAGAAAGTGAATGAACAAATATGAGGAAGAAACTTGCTTGACCCCCAACGTACGTACCAGTACATTGGTTGCAAAGACACCGATTCACAATCGGACAGAGTGACCACCACTCTAGCCTTCTGAAGATGAGCTGATGTCTAAATTTTTATGCCTCCGCTGCCGAAGGTGCTGGAAGCATTATGTTTTTGGGTTGTCCGTCTGGCTGTCCGTCCATCCGTCTGTCCGTCTGTGCATCTGGCACAATAACTTGTGAACCGCTAAAGGGATTCTGGCCAAACTTGGCACAGGTATGTACTATATGATAAAAGATGAACTGATAAGACTTTGGGTGCAAAGTTCAAAGGTCACACGACCTTGTGCTGAAAGTAGCAGATTTTCATAACCATGATAACTTGTGAACTATTGAAGGGATTTTGACCAAACATGGCATAACTATGGACTGTAATACAAAGATGAACTGATTCAAATATGGGTTCAAAAGGCCAAAGGTCAACTGCCGTTTAGGTGAAAATATGTGTCACTGTTACAACTTATGAACCACTCAAGATATTTCACCCATACTTGACACATATGGACTGTAATGCAAAGACGAACTGATTCAATTTTAGATTAAACACGTCATAGGTCATGTGTCCGTTGAAAACCATTTTGTAGACCAGAACTCAAGTTAGAGAAACCTGATGTTGTCTCTCTTCTACTTATCTGTCTCTTCTTTTCTTCTCGAGCTCTCTCTCACTCTCTCAAGGAACCTTTAATTTTTCACGTGACCTTCAAGACCAAATGTAACAGTGGGTTGACATCCAATTACTTTCTAGTTTTCTCATCAAATTTACTTCATTGGTTGGAGCTCTGCATAACAATGTACAGAATACAGATGAGGTGTTCTCGAGAATCTTCAGCAAACATTCCGGTTGAATAATGGCAGAATCTCCTCATATGTCTCTCGTTACAGAAGTCAGATGGAATTCATCTCAGCTTACAGGTTAGAATGGGGATGTTTTTTTTTTGTTTTTTGTATACACAGTCGAGGCTCGTATGAGAGCTAAAAACACAACGTACAACAAGGGGAGCAGGAGACAAGGGGGCAGGAGAGGAAGGAAAAAACAGTGGAGAACAGAGACATTAGGAGATCTGTGGAAGAGAGAGGATGGGGCAGGGTACACAGGGTATACAAGATGGACACTACTGGCACTTTCTGGTCCTTACATGACAGGACTTTCAGGAAGGAAAGCAGGAATTTGAAGAAGGTGGGTTTGGGTGGATTTGCGGGGTGGAAACGATCGTGTTTGGATGGGGGAAGATAAGAGATGGTGGTAACAGCTGTTTTGAAGTCCTGGAGGAAGAGTGGGATTGAAGAGAGTGTGGAGTTTGTTCCAAAGGTGGGGAAAAGAGGAATGAAAAAGTAAGGTGAGCAGTGATTCTTGATTTTGGTAGTTTTATCAGAAGGGGTTGCTGGTGGACCTTGAGCGCCTTGCGGAAATATGAGGGGACATATCTCAGACAGAGTGGGGGGGGGGGGGGCGAGGCCGGAGAGGAGACGGTAGAAGACAAAGACCAACAACCTGCCTGCGGGAGCCTCATTGCGGGAGATACCATGATCTATATGCCTTGGTTTCCACAGCGTGAAGCCGAGAAGGTGAGAGGCAGGAGCACCAGCCAGAGGGAGAGCAGTACTCCATCATGCTGTGGATGAAAGCTTGTAGCTTTGTAGCTGGTCATCAGCTTAGGTGTGCCAAGAAGGACTTTGCACGACTGAGGATTCTCGTCGTGACTGACTTTTGAGGCTTGCTTGGGAAATGTTGTTTATGATATCACAGTATTCAGCACCTTCTATAATACCTCTGAAAACAAAGCACAGGACCTTGCCAAAATAAACGGTTACCAGACAAATAGCAATTCATGAGTTCATACAGTACTGTATATACCACATAAGTAGGCTTCTAACTACTGTGCATATCTAACCAAGCAGATCCCAAACAGACATCTCTGACAATGACACCACCATTCTGGAGTCCTGTATCTATATTAGGAAGGTCACCAATGACCACAATCTCACCTGGGTGATTGACAAGAAAAAAAACAACACAAAGGCTTTTTCATTTTGAAACAACTGGTTCACCTCATGACCTCTCATGCACTTTCCTAATTTTACAAGACCCAAAATCAGAAGTGTAAGGGAATCACTCTTCTGGATGAGAGCAGTTGACAGACTTCATTGATGGTCGAGCTCATAAACATCTCAACATTTACCCCCTATCTCATAGACGTTTGGTGGCTGCAGTGTATTTACAAAATATGTTACAGCAACTTGTCCACTCCGTTCCAACAACACCTCCAAGCCCTGTGACCCGACCATTAATAACGACAACAGTGGAATCATCGTTGAAAACCCTGATGCCCCCAAGTTCTCATAAAAGTCAGCCACCAAACTTACCACATCGGATAGACACCATCGCATAACATATTTGTATATATCATCACTGGGTAAATAACATTTAATGATGTAAAAAAAACATTATTGTCAGTGAACCATAACCACAAGATCTGCAGCAATTTAACAAGATACAGACTTACCTTTATACGTAACTTATAAAGGTCATCAAAATTGTGTCCAGAAAGCATGTTTTGTTGTGCACGTACCAAAACCAAAATATATGAAAGGTTTCTTTCTGATAAAGAGACTTATTATGGTAAACAGTCAAGCTTATTATGGTGGCCAATGAGAATATTTACATAATCGCTACCTCTCAAGGTTTGCATTCTGCACTTTGAAGTCTATAAAGTTCAGTTAACTCTCGTGTTCTTGACTATGTTAAAATTCATTTTAAAGATGCACTTCAGGATACCAGTGAGGCATGCTTGCAGACTGCAAGAAACTACTCGGGTGCATCCTCCATGCATACATACTAAATATAAGCTTTATAATATTCCAGCGGGGTGTGCTTACACATTGTGTTGTACATGAACCGTGCTTCCCCATTGTCTTAGGTCGCTCACTTGCATTTGATTTTTCATTTATTTATATATTCATTTACAGATGCTTTCCGATGGCTCTGTGATGTTTCTTTCCTGGTGTATCGGCTTCGATGTCCGTTGGCACACAAAATTACCATGCTTCCCCATCGTCTCGGGTTGCTCACCTGCATTTTTAATTTTTTTTTTCCAGTTATTTACATTTTCATTTATGGCTGTTGTACGACGATTCTGTGATTTTTCCCGGTGTACTGGCTTCGATGTCCATCGGCATGCAAAATTTCAGCTTTCAACATCACCCGGAAGGTACCGATCTTTAATATCAGTCAGTGAGTGAGTCAATGGTTAGAAAGAGCTTTATATATTAAATTTGATGAAGTGCATTGTGGTTGCATTCTATGAGCTGTAAAATAACTCGAGTAAATCAAGAAAGTGATTAGAATGAGCTCTGAATTTAATAGTTTGCAGCTCTCCTAATTTTTAATGTAAATATGTCAAAAGTTGGAAAATGAAATTATTGTTTACATTATAATGGGTTGCTAGGGAACGCCAAGAGTCATAATTTGTGATTCGAAGTGGAAGATAAGGATTTTTTCCCCTTCTTTTCAGGGGCGGGGGCATGGGCCTTGGTTAAAAAAACACACAACATCAACCACACAACACCCCTTGACGAAACCCCCACCAACAGCACTCCTTATACATGCACACAATCACCCATTAATGCTCAAACTACCTAAAAGTCCTGCCAACATCCCTATACCCCTCTATCTCCAATACTTACAGGAACCTATCTAATTCCATTTTAAACTTATCTACTATTTCTGCTGCCACTACCTTTCCAGGGAGACCGTTCCATAAATTAATTACTCTGAGTGAAAGAGCCCTGCAATGAATTCACCTGGGCCATACGTCAATCGCCTTCTCTTCCTCATGGATTGTACTAGCGGACTTCGTTTTTCTTGTGGAAACGGGCAGAGATGAGCATTGTGCTCTTTCTGCTGCTGAATGGAAATATTGACAGGAATATTAATTACATGCCGCGAACAAAAGTGCTTTTGCTACTTTTGGAGAACGCCTCACCAGATTGATTTACGCCCATTTCTGTGGGTGTTTACTGTTGCCGACATCAAGCACTATATCCGAGGTGGGGATTTTTTGCATCATATCATTCTCCTCATAGATGTCAAACATTGCTGTCTATTGGATGCCTCTACACAGCTTAGTGTTCTCGGTAAAGCATCCACCATTTTGTCGCTGAATATCACGTCTTCCATCCATGCAGGTAAAACCGCATAATCCGCACAGAGCATCCGTCCATCTGCCACTCAGACGATTGTTCCTGTTAATGCGAACCATTCAACCAGAAGGCACGTGATGTGATCAGTGGGCAAATCGAAACATGTGGAGTGTGACGAGCACTCCCCCGATCCCCAAT
>CM068956.1:159235031-159253899 GCA_035128595.1 Eptatretus atami | reverse complement strand
CAGTTCTACGTGGCGGCCAGTAGGGTTGGCAGATCCAGCAGCCTCCGCATTCTTGCCCTGGACGAGGAAAGAAAGAAGAAGCGCCGTTTCCTCAGCAATGTTGTTTATGAAGAGGTGCTAACGTGATAAAGGTGTGTACATGCAGACAATTTATTATTATTATTTATTTATTGAAGTAAAATTGTTCCGAAAATAATTTATCAAAACATGACAACCATATTTCCAGGGGAGGAACATGTTTGCTGTAGCGTTGATACAGCGGAATCTGAGGGTGATCATTTGTATCCGGCTGAGTTCCTGAACACCCTCTGTCCATCTGGTATGCCTCCACATCGGATCACTCTCAAGGTGGGTATGGTGATCATGCTGCTACGAAACTTCGACCAGAAGAGCGGGCACTGCAATGGCTCAAGGTACGTCATCCATCAGATCCTTCAAAATCTGTTTGTTGCAAAATCTGTGATGGGTGTACGGGATTACGCACGTACGGGCACGCACATATGGGCACGCACTAGTAACTTTAAATTCTGCCTCCAATCCTGTACTGGAACACGTGTGTGAAGTTTCGTGTTAATCGGATAATGTGCGTTTTTCCATCCAAGATGGCCGCCAAACCATGTGACTTGTGACATCATAATTTTTTACCATGCGTGCATACACAATGGTAGATGATAGTTCCAAATTTTCGCTTCGATAGATGAAGCAGTTCCAGAGAAAACATTATTTAATATTATTCTTAAATCCAACATGGCTGCCAAACCATGTGACCTATCAATTATTCATGAACAAACTTACATTCCTTTTGCTTGTGCAATATGTTTGTGAAGTTTCCCCTTGATCTGATCAGCCGTTCTGGAGAAGAAGATGTTTGAAGGTTTTATGGTTAATTCAATATGGCTGCCAAACCATGTGACCGATCTATAAGAAATTAACAAACTTGTGAAAGGATGTCTTGGGGAAAGTGTGTGAATTTTTGCCTCAATCTGTCCAGCTGTTCTGGAGAAGAAGATTTTTAAAATTTATTAATTTTCAATCCAAGATGGCTGACGATCCATGTGACCTATGACATCAGAAATTTATATTCTGTTTCATATCATGTAGGCGAACAGGTGTCTGAAGTTTCGTGTTAATCGGATAAGGTGCGTTTTCTATCCAAGATGGCTGCCAAACCACGTGACTTGTGATGTCATAGTTTTTACCATATATGTGGACATATAGGTAGATGAAGGATGCAAATTCTTGCTTCGATGGGTTTAGTAGTTCCAGAGAAAACATTATTTAATATTTTTCTTGAATCCAACATGGCTGCCAAACCATGCGACCTATCAATTAGAAATTAACAAACTTATATTCACTACTCATGATCAATACTTCTCTGAAGTTTCCCCTTGATCTGACCAGCTGTTCTGGAGAAGAAGATGTTTGAAGGTTTTAGGGTAAATTGAAGATGGCCACCAAACCATGTGACCTATCAATAAGAAATTAACAAACTTGAAAAAGGACATTCATGGGGAATGTGTGTGTAAGTTTCGCCTCAATCTGTCCAACCGTTCTGGAGAAAAAGATTTAAAAAAAATAATTTAAAACAAGATGGCTGCCGAACCAAGTCACCTATGACGTCACAATTTTTTTTTTTCTTCAATGAATTGTGCAGATGAGGCTCAAATTTCAGATTTTTCCTATGCAGCGTTCTACTTGACGAATTTTCACTGGGATACCGCTTCACTGATGACGTCACGAAAAATCACTCCTCTTCCCCATTGGGAGGTCATTACAGTATGTATGAAGCGAAATATTTTTCCATTGCACCGTTTCAGAGATGCAGAGGTCCAAAGTTTATCGTTTTTTTCAAGATGGCGCCCGTACCGACGTGACCTATGACGTCACAATTATCAATTAAGTTTGCTATCAAAAAGAGATACTTACTATGGTGAAAATTTCGTGTCGATCGGACTTACCGTTCCTGAGAAAATTATTTTTAAAGCGAAAGAACCCGCAAATTGCCGGCCGGAAAAAGAATAAGGAAAAAGAAATAAGAAATAAACAGAAGAAAAACAATAGGTTACCCAGTCCATTTGACTGGGTACCCTAACTAAAAGGGTACTCGGTAGAGCGCATACCTCCGCCACGTAATGCCTGATCCATGAGAACATATTGGGCCCAATACATTTTTGAAATATCATGCTCTCCAGTACTATATCGTTTAAGGCCCTATCTCTCAATGGTGAAGAATCATTAAAAATTAAATAATTCTCATATCCAGATCCAGATTTGAAGTCGGATCTTCACCAAAATCAAACCAATTCGTCATGGTCACACACCCAACCTGTCCACCAAGTTTCATCCGAATCCATCCACAACTTTTTGAGATATCGTGCCATATATCATTTTGGCTCTATCTCTCAATGGTGAAGAATCAATTGAAAAAATTCTAGTCGTCCGGATCCGGATCTTCACCAAAATCTAATCAGTTCATCCTCGTCACACACCCAACCTGCCCACCATATTTCATCTGGATCCGTCCACAACTTTTTGAGATATCCTGTACACAAACAGACAAACAGACAGAAAGGGGTGAAAACGTTTGCACATACACCCACCCACACCAAACTCCATACCCCAACCGCCACGCATTAGTGACGTAATTTTTGAATGGCCCCTCAGATAAGACATCGTTAAGAAGTCGGAGATATTGATAATATTGTAAGAAATGAAATATATCTCACCTGTGATTGAATATTTCCGTGATGGTGACCAGAAACCATTTGAAAAATCAAAAAAAATTGATGGTTGTCAAGGTTAACGGCTCCCTCCACTACGATATCTCCTCACTGAATTTTTACACTGAATTACTGTTGATAACAATAATCATTCCATAAAAATGGCTCATTTGAGGTGAGACATCTACGATTAAGTTAATCAAACATCTACGATCAAAAAACAAATCACGTTGTTAACTTGGTTCTTTTAAACTATATCATGTATCTATATTTGAGATGTATATTTGGTGAAGGTAGATAAGATGGCTACCTTTTTTTAATACAAATTCGTCTTTCACCCTTGAGTTATGTGGTTAGATGAGAAGTAAAATTACCTTTAAAACGATGTTTGGGTTGTGTTTGAACTATGTTCGGTTTTTGAATGATTAGCACATTTTAGAGGTCACGTGACTCCTCCTTCGCTAATCTTACCGATCATGGTAACATCTTAATTAACATGTTTTCACATTTGATACCATATTTGACGATCGGAGGTTACCACCTCACCAAATATATCAATATCCAGATTGAACTCCGAAAGAAAATGGGCTTTTTATGAAGCATTGTATACGTATATGGATCAACCCTTTTGGAGATGGCGACAGATGGCAGCTCAGGTGTTTAAAATTTATGAATTGTGAGAAAATGACTGCTTAAAACCGCTATTTAGGTGCACCATGGTAGACAATGTTATCCTTTCAAGTTTTCTGGGGATTAACCTAAGGAGCTCAGAGGAGTAGCCTTTTTTAGCACATTTTTAGCCTTTTATATTTATACATTTTCCGCCGAAGGTGCAAAAGTTTCAAAACCCGAAATGTAAACGTCGGCATTTATTTTCAAAATATAATTTCGTGCGCGCGTGCCAAAATGCCGAGTCACCTTTAACCAAACTGCGCAGTAGAACTGCGCAGTACTCTTCGGTTATGGCGTCTGAGCAGTGGCCAGCGTGGTTCAGATTGACTGTGGTTTCTGGGGCGAAAGTGATGTTAAGAAGTATGTCAGCGGTATAAATTCGAGTGACTGTATTGGTGATTTAATCACGCAACATCTTGACGACGAATATTCTGGCCGAACGATTGCATCAATTCAGTGCAGCAGCAGGATGATTCGCAGGCTCCTCTCGATCGTGCCGATTTTGTTTCCATCGAAAGTTGTACACCGCGCTGTTCGTATTGAAAGATTTTGGTGCCAAGTACGTCAAAGTTTCCCTGCGAGATGCTGATATTCAGCCTTCAACGGACCAGAAATCAGCCTTTGATGTGCTCATGGGACAGGGAGACGGTACGATCAGATGCCCGCTGAAAAGTAAGAGCTGGTTATGGCTCTGATTGACCGTTTTGAGCGTGTTGACTCCAAGTAGATACCTTTTTTTAATCATATCCAGCACTATGCACTGGTGTGCACGCACACATCTACGACTTGGACAGTAATTTTCTCAGCATTGTTTCCATTTGTTTGATGATCCAACAGGTTTCTATAAGAAAAACATCCAGACTAATTGTAAAAACAAGTTTTAATCCTTCTTTATTGTTTTTCACATCAGATGATACAGTGAACCTGGGTATCCTGCATTTGAATGGTCTTCCATCTTCAATGTTTTCTTAGATCCTCGTGGTCCGGGATTTATATTTATTTTTCCCCCACCTACCCTTGTCTTTTCCATGGAACATCCGAAAAAAACACCATTTATATATATATATATAAATCATAAAAATATATAATTTCTAAAAATTGAAATTATATTATATTTATATTTCGACCTACCGACCCTACATTTTAGCTGAAGAACTGCGTAAACCAAGTTATAAAATAACTAAGGCCTTAGAACCCTTAATAATTACCTTTACAACCCTTTAGAATTACCCTTTACAACCCTTTAGAATTACCCTTTAGAATTCTTTAGAACTACCTTTTAGAACCACTTAGAATTACCCTAGACCCCTTTGGAATTACCCTTTGGAACCTTTAGAATTCTTTAGAAACACTTTAGAACCCTTTAGAATTATGCTTTAGAATTCTTTAGTATTACCCTTTGGAACACTTTAGAACCCTTTTGAATTACCCTTAAGAACCACTTAGAATTACACTTAAGAACCATTTAGAATTACCGGTTGTAACCCTTTAGAACCCGTTCGAATTACCCAATACAAACCTTTCGAATTACCCTTAAGAATTCTTTAGAATTACCCTTTAGAACCTTTAGAATTACCCTTTGGAACCCTTTAGAATTCTTTAGAATTACCCTTTGGAACACTTTAGAACCCTTTAGAATTACCCTTAAGAACCACTTAGAATTACCCTTAAGAACCATATAGAATTACCGGTTGGAACCCTTTAGAACCCGTTCGAATTACCCTTTACAAACCTTTAGAATTACCCTTTAGAATCCTTTAGAATTACCCTTTAGAACCCTTTGGAATTACCCTTTGGAACCCTTTGGAATTCTTTAGAATTACCCTTTGGAACCCTTTAGAACCCTTTAGAATTACCCTTTACAACCCTTTAGAATTACCCTTTAGAATTCTTTAGCATTACCCTTTAGAACCACTTAGAATTACCATTTAGACCCCTTTGGAATTACTCTTTTGAAACCGTTAGAATTACCCTTTAGAACCCGTCAGAATTACCCTTTACAAACCTTTAGAATTACCCTTTAGAATGCTTTAGAATTACCCTTTAGAACCACTTAGAATTAAGCTTTAGAACCACTTAGAATTACCCTTTAGAACCACTTAGAATTACCCTTTAGACCCCTTTGGAATTACCCTTTTGAAACCTTCAGAATTACCTTTTAGAAACCTTCAGAATTACCCTTTAAAGTTTAAACCATTTAGAAAAACCCTTCAGAATCCTTCAGAAAATCCCCCTTTAGATCCCGTTTGAATTGTAGGTCACATGGTTTGGCAGTCATATTGTATTTACTCTAAAACCTTGAAAAATGTTCTTCTCCAGAATGGCTGGACAGATCGAGGGGAACCTTCACACAAATGGTACCCATGCCTTGGGGATAACCAGCGTATTTACGAATAATTGATAGGTCACATGGTGTGGCAACCATATTGCATTGAACTGGAATTAAAAAATATATATTTCTCTTGAACCGCTTCATCGATCAACATGAAACTTCACAATTATGATCTCGTCGTGATGGGGAATATACAGTGCGTTTTAAATTTCAGCTTGATCGGACACATGGTCTGGCAGCCAGAATTATTTAAGTAAAAAAAAATTATCTGGGTTCTTTTATTTATTTAATATATTTTTGAATGAGGCTCACTTGGGTGTGTTTGAGGGTAGAGGAGTAGCAGCTGAAGTGTGAATCCTATCCAGGTTCCTCATGATGACTCCATCTTTGCTTTTTGCTTGTTTGGGTTCCTTCTGATGACTCCAATGCTGGACTGTACCTATTTGGTCCTCCATTCGATTTGAATTGAATTTATTTTAATCTCAGTCTGAATTCAATTAAATAATAATAAAAAACGTCATGGGTCAGGGTCAGGTGTCCAAACAAAGCGGGGTTGCATCAAAGCGGGACGTCTTGGTACCCGTTCATCACTGCCAGCTGTTATATAGTGATGGTTCTAGTTGTGTCTCTTATTAATCACATAATACACTAGTACACTAACACCACACAAAATACACCACACAATACAAGTCCTGGTGAGGAGGGTCTGCAATCTCTGATTGCTCTTATTCTTATTAATCAATTGTGATGATTCGATCACGAGGCAGATTGACGTTTACGATGTATGAACCCTTAGTGATGTATGTTACATGATATTATGTATATATATATATGAATGTGGAATTTATTGGGTGACTTATTAGCCTCACCCTTTCCCAAAGGAACATGAAAAGCTATTGTAATGGTGCTGTGTCGGTGAGTGAGTGAGTGGGTCCACACCGTCGCCAGATCTAGGGAAATCTATATCCTCCACATTGTTAAAAGCTCTCGTTTGGATTTCGTTGAAGGAGTGCAGAGATGGTGTGTGCCATGATGGACGAATTGCCTCCTCAGGTGCCTGGATTTCCTTGATCATTGCATCCGTTATGAAACACAGACCGGGTTTTCACACATCCTGCTCATAAATCACAAGAAAACCGATGGCGATCTTCGTGGAATGGAAAAATTGGCTCTTGTTTCACGTGGATGTATTTTACATTTGAGTCGTTCGACACACAGGTACATCGCCCGATTTCAACGAGGGGTCGCGACCGAGCGACCGAGCTGCCTCCTCCTCCTCCTCGTCGTCCTCCTCCTCCTCCAAGAGGCGGGAGATTGTGAAGGCGGGGTGGTGCTCGCTGGGCGGGCGTGATCAATGTGAACACTACTCCCTCTGCAGGTGATCGGGGCAGGCGCGGTCGCCGACTGTATTCAACGAGCGCGAACGGCCGCTGGCAGCGCCGGCAACACCTTGCAGCACGTGCTCTGCAGCACCCGCGACATCTCAGCATCGAATCGGGAACCGCGTGTGACCCAGAGGCGCCATGGCCTCGGCTCGGCAAGCTCCCGCGGGCGGCGAGCACCGCCAACGCAAGGCGCTTTCTCGACCTTCCTCGGTGACCGGTAAGACGAGGAACGTCGTCGCGCGGTGTGCTCTCCCCGCGGCCCTGCACACAGCCTCACGGTGCTCGGCCACGGGACGCATTCCTCTGCACCAATCAACGCACCACACAGCTCACAAGCAGTCCGGGGCTCGAGAGCACGGCTGCGATCACCGTCCGGAATTCGCCGGTCCAAAACCGCTAGGCAAGGGCGGCGAGGCTGTCGCGACTGCTTGTGACATATGCTCGGCGTCATAATGGCGCCAAGGTGTAGAATGTAACAAGTGTGATTCTTCTTTCTCGCTACGAGCCCATGTTGTGTTAAGGGAACCGCGACAAACAGCCGAACGGCTCCGCTTGTGTGTGTCGTTTATATTCCGTCCGTCTGTCCGTCCGTCCATTGATAGCTGAGCGCTCCGCAGCACGAGCGTGCGCAGATGCACCTGCAGCGCGCGAGCGCCGCTTTGACCCACGGTCACGTGGCCCCCTTCATCGTCATGCCTGGATTCCTTGGTGGTGGTCGTATGGCAGCTTAGCTGCCGGGGTAGCTATCATTTCTTGAAGCGCGACTGTGTCGCTGATGCAGTGCCCCTCTACCAGTACACACACTGGAACTGGTACTCATTTCGCCGACCTCGGAAGGATGACAGGCTGAGTCAAACCCCCTGGTGTATTAATTCAGCGGCCGACGGGGCTTGAACTCAGGATCCTAGGATCCCAAGCCGCCACTCGAACCACTGAGCCAACACCAGGCTCTCCTGGATTCCTTGATGGAAATCCTGCTTGTGCTGCTCGGTGCTCACCCGTTGCTCACCCGTGCTAAAAAGCAATACAGTAATCGTTGCTCCGAAGTATGTGTAGTTGTTGAACGGTCGTCGGAGTTCCCGTTCTTTTATTTCTGCAACATAATAACCGCGGGATGGACTTGCGCGATCGCTTGCAATGAGTTAATGTGCACCCTGGGTTTGAATCTCGAGGCAGCTGTCAAAACTGTCACTCACCCTGGTGTTTGATAGGCATTTCGCACCATCGGAAGGACGTTGAGCTGGAGGACTTGTCTGCCAGCGCCGGTTGCCCGTATAGACATGAAGGATCCCGTGGTTCGTGTGTTTGAATGAGGAGTCGGCGAGTCGTCACCGGCACCTGGGAACGAATTCCAATTTCCTGCTCGAACCTCCAGGGGGTACTGGATCAGCCAGCAGCACAGTTGCGCTCCCAGCAATGATGCTACCTGTCAATCCCAATTTGAGCGATTACTTTTGCTTCTTCTTCCTTTAACAGCCACGGTTGTTCGTGTTCCCACGTTCATGCGTGCTTAACCGGGAGAAGTTGTGGCCCAAGTCTTTCACGAACCGGGTTGGCCAGACCTGACGTTCGCACAGGCTCCATCATACACAGCACAAACGAAGTTGGAAGGAAAGATTCTGAATGATGAATGAAGCAGGCACCCATGTGTATGTATGAACGTGACCCTTTCGAGGCATGTGTCGGGCTTGCATTCATACTGTCATGAAAGCTGCCTCAGCAATGTGCCACATTTCATTAATTCCATTTGAGTAGAGTGCAAACCACAGAGGTATACAGAAAGGGAGGGTTAGGGGGAGGAGGCACAGTGTGGCTTGGAGAAAGCCCAAGGGGTGCGAGAGCTAGGGCTCTGGTTACATGGTCGAGGAGGTTCAGATAAGGCTGTTCAAATACAGGATCTGCTGTACAAGGTGCGGCTCTGCTTCTTGCTTTGGTGTCTGGTGTAAAGCCTGGATGATAATTTTTATGATACTTGTATACTTTGGTCAAAGTTCAAAATATGTATTTTAATTTGCTCGACTTTTCTTGTTTGTCGACCTCTTTTTTTTTTTTTTTCATGGGTCCCCACTGTGGAATATTATTGAATCAGGACATGTTGATTTATTATTCCCACGCTTTTTGAAACAAATGGGGGGAGGGGGGCTATTGTAATCGGCTTCGTCTGTCCGTCCGTCACGCTGTCTCCTTCCAAATGGTTGTGCAGAAATCCACCAAACTCAGTTATGGTCACCGCATGGCACGAACTTGCAAGAGGCATTATCATTTTTGGCCTCCTCCTCCTGGGGCGAGGTCAAAAGGTCAAACACCCAATAAATAAATAAATAAATAAATAACGATTACGGGCACATTTTAAAACATTTTTGATGAGACTTTGTGCCGCACTGTATATGCAATCGACATCGGGGGACGCATGAAATATGTAATAATTTTTTTGGGGGATTTGACCCCCCAGTTGTGGACTTCGGGTCTCAGGGGTCAGAACAGAATTTTTTTGTTTTACCCAAAAACGTGACATTGGGTCATTCCTCATCGAACGTTATGGCATGTTTCAACTTTGCTTTAGTTGGGAAGAGTGGGGATTTGCGATGACGCACCGTCGACGTCACTCTAGTCCAACTTTAGTTTCATCGAGCGAAATGTGCAAGTTATTGAATCGTAATTTAATTATTTTTTTAACGTTTAATCGAGCCTTGTTGGTGACACTCACGATTACATCATACAAACAAGGGATTGTATATTGATTATGCTTGCGTGCATTTTAGGGTTAGGAAGTGGGGGCGGAGGATGGGTCTGTACCCGGTGTGTACGTGGAGGATGGTTGAGGTCACAATTTCAACGACGTGTGGATCTGTACTGGTAGGTATAGATGTCCTGGCCCCATAGCCGTCGCTTCACTAAGATGTTTTCCTCTGTGCGCCATGTTCTTCCATGATGAGCCACATTTAGATTTGCAACTCGTGACTGGGTGGTGCGCATGTATCGATACATAACAAGTGTGAAGCTGGTTTCTCACCATGAAAAATACGATGCCATTATGCATTGCCTTGTCACATCAGTCGTGTGTTCACAAATGGGGAGCTAGCTCTGTGTCAGCTGGGTCATGAAAATACGACTGTGACATCACCACTGTGACATCACCCTTCATCCAAAGGAACTGCTTTGTCTCTGAGCACAGCACACTGCTGCTCATATCCTGATGCCGACGAGGAACTCTCAAGCACATTTTGCTTTTCGACACTTCCCTGAGCCTCAACTTGTGTTTGTATATAAGCATCTTTATGTCTAAGTCATGTAGGAATTTAGTTTGAGACATCAAAGGATGCTTAAGGTGATAAAAAATATTTGGACTTCATAAGATATTCATTGCCAGGCATTTATTTTTTCCGGTCTAGAGGGTATCATGAGAGAGGGATTCAACGCAAGTTCTTTCATGAGGACAAATTGTCCCATCTGTTAGCAGATGTAATGTTGGTGGACGTTACAGAACCCACTGTCTTTCCTAAGAGGGAGCTCATTGTGTCCCAGCACCCTGGCCAGCATCCTGGCCAAATTCCAAATTGCTGCCCTCATGTGCATGGGGCACTGCATCAGCAGCACGGCTGCTTCAAAGTGATGCAGTAAACAGCCGTCAGGGTGTTCTACAAGAATTAATGAAAATTAATTATTCTAAAATGAAAAGTGTGTGTGTGTGTGTGTGTGTGTGTGTGTGCACGTACATGCACGCATGCTTCCAGGTTATGTTATTAGATTATTAGCATTATCCACACGCACTCTTAGTTATTTGCATGGAGAGGTTGGGGCCCTCCGGTGGTGTTTCAGTGTCATGAAAAACGTCACATTAGTTTTTGTGACGTTGCCTCCACCTTCACGTGATGGAGCTTTGCAGTTATCCAGGTGAAGCCATCTTTCAACCACTTCCGGCTGCAGCTTTTCTCGTAAGCCTGTATTAAACAATCTGCCTCACCCCCTGGATTTTATGTTTATACCCCTCCCTCCCCCACCAAGTCCAACTCCACTCTCGATCCCTGCCAAGTCACTTGGGCCTAGTCTGCCTAGCACAATATTGCTAGCGATTGCCATTGTATCACATATATATATATATATATATACGCAAGGACCATCCTCCCAACATTGAAGACTCCATCTACATCTCTCTCTCTCAGACGACATGGACCAACTTTTAGCCACTCATCCAAACTCTCTCTTCCTCATATGTGGTGATTTCAATTGTCACCATGCTAATTGACTGGGTGCTGGTACCTCACTCACCAGCCATGGCACTTCAGCAAAGGTTATCTGTGACTCCATGGGTCTGACTCAATCTGTGAACTTTCCCACCCGGATTTCTCCAATGGCAAATCTTCCCTCCGGGATTTGGTGATCAACTTCCCCGCCAATGTATCTTGCTCGTCCTCTGCCCCAATTGGCTCACCTGATCATGTGCTTGTGAAGGTCAACATCTCTCTGGCCATTCTCAGATAACAGCCTCTGCGCCGGCGAGTCTGGCAGTTCACTCAGGTAAACTGGCAGGAACTGCAAGCAGCCATCACACTTCAGGACTGGTCTCCTATATCCACTGCCACGCATATGAACTCAGCCTGGGAATTCTTACACAGAAATTTGCTCTCTCTTATGCAAAGGTTCATCCCATCTCGTCTTCAGTTATCTTGCCCATCCTCCCGCTCTTGGTACTGAATCCTGTGGTGAGGCAGTTGCTTTAAAGCAACTTGCGTTCTCCTCGTGGAAGGAAAATCCAAACGTATGCAACCTCAGGTCATTCCACAAAGTCTACAACAAGTGTGTGTTTACTCCAGGAGAGCCAGAAAACAGCATCTGTCCAATCTCAAAAATAAACTTTTAAACTTGTCTCCCCCCTCTAAAACCTGGCGGCACCTCGTCAAGTCTGTCTCTGGTGCATGCTCCCTTTTCATTCCTTCCCTCACTTCAATTGGCATCACAGCTGACTCCGCTCGCGAGAAGGCCGAATGCCTCAATTCTGTGTTTGCTTCAAAATCTTGTGTCTCAAACCCTTCTCTCTTTGTACTTGTCCTTCCCAGTTGTACCCAACTGCTCCTGTATTCTGTCTTCTATACCTGTGAAGGTGGGAAAGTTTCTTGCAACCATCGACTCTGACTCTGCAACTAGACCGGAGGGCATTAGCTCATGTGTCCTAAAATCCTGCTCTGCTGCTCTTGCGGTTTCTCTCTCTGTCCTGTTCACCAATTAATTTACCCAAGGTCCTGCTCGGAAATCAGCTAATATCACAGATGAGCAATACTTAAGAAAAAGGGTGCAAAAATGGATCCCCTTAACTACAGACCAATCACCTTACTTCCAATCATCAGCAAGGTCATGGAATCCAACATCGCAGTTGATATAAAATCATTCCTTTTCTCCAACAGCCTCATCTCCGATCATCAATTTGGATACAGACCTGGTCACTCTACCTTGGACATGCTGCTTCAACTCTCCCAACAATGGTGGAAGCCCTCAATATCACACATATCAGGGCTGTCTCTCTGGACATATCTCGAGCTGATACAGTCTGCATATGGCCTGCTCTCCAAATTGTCTGCCAATGGAATCCAAGGCCAACTCCACTCTTGGATTACTGACTTCCTCCCCTCTCATCGCCAATGTGTGGCTCTCAACAGATCCCTTTCATCTCCTCTCCCTGTCAAGGCTGGAGTACCCCAAGGCAGTGTTCTTGGCCCCATATTATTCCTAATATTCGTCAATGATCTCACTGACTCCTCTCTCTTTTTCTCTCTTCTTCTCTCTTCTCTCTCTCTGCTCTCACTTCTCTTTCCTCTCTCCCTGAAAGGACCATTGTGCAAACCCTCCCATCTACTTTGTCAACAACCTTCTCAAAGAGGTTCAGTCACTCAAACTCCGAGGTCTCATTCTCAGCTATGATTTCTCTTGGGCAAGCCACATTTCAAAATTGGCCTCCAAAGCCAGATGCCAACTGGGCATCTCCATCATGCAAAGTCCTTCCTTGGCACACCTGAGCTCCTATCCACCTACAAGGCTTTCATCTGCAGTTCAATGGAGTACTGCTCTCCCATCTGTCTCCCCTGCTTCACATCTTTCTCAGCCTGACGCTGTGGAAACAAAGTCCTTCAACATTATTGGAATCTCTCACAATGAAGCAGTCTGTGGGCTATCACGTTGCCATTGCCGACATGTCATTGGTCTCTCTGTCTTCTTCTGTGTCATTTCTGGACTTGCACCCTCTGCCCTTTCCATGCTTTGTCCCCGCCATGCATCTGCAGGATGCACGTGGTCCATCAGCAACCCCCTTCAAGTGAAACTGCCTATACCGAGAACCACTGCTCACCTCCACTCATTTATTCCTCTTTTTTTCCCCCACCTGTGGAACCACCTTCCATACTCTTCAATCTCGTTCTTCCCTCCAGGTCTTCAAGACATCTATTCACCATCATCTCAAGTTATCCCCCATCCACAATCAAATCATGATATTTTCTATACCCGTTAAATCACGCCGCACCCCTTCCAAAATTTTGATTGTTTATCCATCTTGTGCACCCTTTGTGTTCTCCCTTACCCCTCATCATTACCTGCATCCCTTGTTTGTCCACCTCCATCTGCTTTCTCCCTCCACCCTGCTATGTTTCCCCTTTCTCCTGCTGTTCCCTTTGTTGTGTTGTGTCCTGATTTTGTTCTGTGTCATAGCTCTTCCACAAACCCAGAGCATGTATATAAAAAAGGACCCATGCCATTGCCGTTGTGTGTGACTCTGCCCTGCACCTGGGTTACAAGGGATATTTCTCTCTGCCCGTGGGCATGAGAGATAAAACGGAAACACTTGAAGAACAAGTGTTTTGAAGGAGAAGCAAAGCAGCAGGCACTCAGATACGTTATTGAAGGATATACATATATATATATATATAGACATATATACATATAGATGAATATATGTCTATATATATATAGACATGTATACATATATATGAATATATGTACTGTATATATGTATATATGTATATGTATATATAATATATATGTATATATATGTATATATGTATATGTATATGTTATATATACATGTATGTATATATGTATATAGATGTATATATGTATATATATGTATATATGTATGTATATATATATATATTAATATATGTTTTATATATATATTATATATATATATATATATATATATATATATACTGAACGCAAAATAAACTTACCACCTTTTAAACCTTTAAATATCAACAATACACATGCGTGTAGTAAATCTGTGAACTTATTTGTGGACAATAGTGTCCTCACTGTCAGACAAAAGGTCACGGATGGTCACTTGAACCTTCAGTTATCACTTCATAGCACAGCTGTTGAACAGCCGTTTTGACTGTCAGTGATTAGCCAAGGGGTACGGGATGATTTTAATGAGCTGCACGTGATGTCTTGATATTGGCTTTACAAAGGCCAGTGCAAAATGGGCATTTCAATCAACATGCCACGATTGTCAAGGGATCAACGGCAGTGTGCCTTGGGCATACTGCAAGGCGGACTGAGCTACCGTGAGGTGGCACGTCTCGCCTTGGCTGTTCACACCAGACAATATCGGCCCTGGTGGACAGAGACACCCTCCACAACTCTCCATGAGTTGGGAGACGGGATGAGCTTGGGAGACGCGTAGTTGGCAGGGCCAGGACACGGGCAGAGCTGCTTCAGACATTGAGGACTGAGTGGACAGAATCAGCAGCAATCCATCCAAAGACTGGTAGGCAGTATGCTCCGACGATGCACTGCCTGTATCCAAAACAATGGTGGCCACACACGCTATTGAAAGGGGACTGACATTGCACCCTGTGCTGTTCTGTACTGTAGAACAAACTTATGAGATGGTGTATCTTGGTCAAAAACTTGACATGTCATTAATAAATGCCAATGTTTCAATTAGCAATTGTTGGTTTGTTTTATTTTGAACTGTTACAATTTTATTACATTTCAAACAAGTCGTAAGTTTCTTTTGCGTTTCAGTATATATAATATATATAATATATATGTATTATCCCTGTGTCTAAGAGGCGACCAGGGTTGCATCAGGAAGGGCATCCGGCGTAAAACTAAGCCAAATCACTATGCGGATCATACGAATGACCACCCGCTGTGGCGACCCCTAACGGGAGCAGCCGAAAGAAGAAGATATATACATGTATATATATATATTGTATATATGTATATGTACATATATGATGTATATATATATATGTATATATGTTTTGTATATATGTATGTATATATATATACACGTACATATATTATATATATATATATATATATTATATAGAGAGAGAGAGATAGAGATAGAGATAGAGATAGAGATAGAGATAGAGATAGAGATAGAGATAGAGATAGAGATAGATCATTAAGGGGAGGGGGGGGGGGGATGGCTTGTTTTTTTTTCATAACAACCTGTTGCATCTCCATACCAGTGCAAACCTATCCAACCTGTGGTGAAGTGCCGGCATAAGTGAAGCAAACCCCTCTATTATTTCCTGTTGTTAACCTCCACCAACGAAGGTGAGGGAGGTTATGTTTCACCCTGTTTGTTTGTCTGTCTGTGTGCAGGGTATCTCAAAAAGTTGTGGACGGATGTGGATGAAATTTTCTGGACAGGTTTGGTTGTGACACGGACGAACTGATTAGATTTTGGTGAAGATCCGGATCCGGATCCGATTACTAGAAAGTGCTTCTTCACCACTGAGAGAAAGGGCACGAACGATATACAGCACATATTGCAAAATGTATTGGGCCAGATATGTTCTCCTGGATCAGGCATTACTTGGCGGAGGTATGTGTTCTGCCGAGTGCCCTTCTAGTTTTGCTACTTGGCTCCCTTGAGTTTGTTTTATCATTTTGAAACCCGACATATCCCTCGGTTAGCACCAGAATTTTGGCAGGAGTTTAAAGAAAAGCCTCGTTTTACTTTTTTGGCATGATTTAGATGATTAGATGTGTATGATTGTCGTTCATAAAAACCTTTTGGTGTGTGTGTGTGTGTGTGTGTGTGTGTGTGTGGCGTGTGTGTGTGTTGTGGTGTGCGCACGCTGTGCAAACCAAAAACAGAAAGTTCAGCGTAGTTGTGTTTTTGGTCAAATGCTTGTCATAAATATGTGTGCAAAATATTAGGAAAAGTTCAGCTCAAATATAAACATAATTTAACCAAAAAACACACAACATATTGCAAAATTATCTCTTGTTATAAAAATCTGGTTAATTGCTAATATAATTCACGTTGACTGCACCACAAAAATGTTTCCTGAAGGACATCGTCATCGTCATCGTCATCGTCATCGTCATCCCTCTCTTTTCAGCATATCGGTGCTTTCAGCGAACTTCCTGGGTGAGGGTTATGCTGGGTGCCATTGCCTTCCAGCACAGTCAGTCAGGACCAGAATTTGTAATTTGGTCAGGGTGCTGGTGATAACTCCCGACCCTCGCGAAGGAGATCGATGGTTCTTCAAAGTGCACATCGTGCTAGGCGAGATGACATTCAGTTTATTGCCTACTGAAAGAAGATGCACACATTAATGTATCACTTGCCTGTGAAAAACCAGGATGACAGTTTATCACTTGGCGAGATTCGAACCCAGGCTAGGAGAATCAGAGGCAAGCGTTTTGGAGGGTTTCTGGGACTTATAAATGCCATTAAAGAGATATTGAAAAGAAGCATGTTATGATCTGCATGGGAACAAGCACTGTTGTTGCAAACACAGATATAACTAGGTTATTTTGGCCTACTGAACAATGTGGGACTTTCAAATGACGTATGAATGCCAATGATGCCTTCACACATGCACTGTTTGTGTGTTTTCAGTGACTCGGTTCTACTCACGGGCACTTTTAACTTGCCGTTGCAAGCATGAAACGTGTATTAAAATAGTCTTTTTAAACAATTTTTCAGCATTCTGGGGCAGATTGCGTCGTTTTGAAAGTCCCTATTGGGAGGGAGTTCAACTCTGATTCTCATTTGACAGTGTTGCCTTGAATAAAAGAAAGACTAAGCTCTGTGCGGACAACCCAGTCTCAATATGTTGTGGACAAAATCTTGAACATTGTTTGGCATGGACAAATGATTAACATCCGGGATGCGTTCCTGATAACCACGTGCTAAATAAGGTAATTATAACATGACATCCGATGGAGATGCGTTCCGGACAGCGCTATGTCTTGCCGATGCGAGATATATGAGCACTTCATTGGGTTATTGGTAATAATGATCGTGTACACATGATAAACGTTTTAAATAAATTTATAATAAAAACATTAATTTTTAATCATTATGAAATCAAAAATAACAATAAGCTCCGGTGCTGTACTTGCCAATGCATTGTGTCAGAGCAACGCAAGACGGGTGGTTAATGAGGTGGGAGGAGCATTACCAACACCATCACTGCAATCCTTTTTCCAGACATTATGGGTGAATTGGGCTCAGAAAATCTGCACATATAGGGAGAATAAAGTTACCATGGTGCTGTAATACAAGCGTGAGGAGAGCGTTCAAAACCGGTGAAGCGAGGCTATGATTGGTTGAACGTTGATCACACATGCTGTTCTCATTGGCTGAGTGTAGCTCAGAGAAAAGACAAGACTAAGCGGCATGTTTGGGAGGGGGGGAGACGAAAGTGGGCCAGAGAGAGAGGGTGGAGAGAGTGGGGCAAGAGAGAGAGGGGGAGAGAGAGAGAGTGTGGGGGGGAGAGGAGGAGAGAGGAGGGGGAGGGGAAGAAGAGAGAAGAAAAAGAGAAAAGGAGGAGGGAGAGAGAGAGAGAGAAAGGAGGGGGAGAGGGAGGGGAGAGAGAGAGGAGAGAGAGATAGAAAGAATGAGAAAGAACTGGAGAGGGAGGAGGGAGAGGAATGGAGAAAGTTGAAGACCTGATAAGTTGAAGATAGAAAAACAGATTGGAATGCTAAATAAACTCAAACAAGTAGCAGATACATTCAAAGTATACCGCCACCATACAATAAATAAAAACAAGTGGTGCCAGGCACACAAATCCCGCCATTTAAGGCATAAAGTTATTTTGGGGATCAAATTTTAAATTATGATAATCCTTAACCCCGATCTTTACAAAATGGCATTTTTCACTATAGGATTGTTAGGATTTTAAGTCACAAATAGAATAAGGTTCACTATAAAGCTTAGTTTGAAGTAAATCAGATCATTTTTGACAAGTTATGAGCGAAAAACGATTTTGATCTTTTGTGACCTTGACCTTATGACCTAATTGGACCCAAAAAGTTAATGGGGTGTCCGAGGTTCATTCCGCACCTGTGGATTAAATTTGATAGTGTTTGCTAAGGCATTTTTGCCATAAAAGTCAAGGAGTTTGCTAACGACAGACAGACAAACCGGAACGATACAGGGAGGAGGCGGGATAACAAATCTCCCACGCACACGACATCGCTGGGGCGCCTTCTAGCACCAGCGATACGCCTTGCAGCCACATGGGACAGAATTTGGAGGAGCGGTGTACATAATTGACTTGATTAAATTGAAGATATGCATTAATTAAAAATAATAACAATTAGTTAAAGAATAAATTTCTTAATTCAATTGGCTTATAGGCATACTAAACCACCCACTGTTTCATCAAAATCTGTAACTTTTTTGAAATTAAAGTAAATTAACTCGAAGAAAAAAATAATAATTGATTAATCAATAAGTCAAAAAATTACCTTTATAGCGGCAAATCATTTCGTTCACCTGTTGTGTCCAAGATCATTTC
>CM068956.1:159199549-159209653 GCA_035128595.1 Eptatretus atami | reverse complement strand
GAACAGTGCGGTGAAAACGGCACGTTTGTGTCTCCACAGAGTGTACTGGGATATAAAACACCATTTGGTGGTTTATGGTTAATTACATTCCTCCACCAGGCTGAAAAGTTTACGTTTTAGATCCCAATGGCCACTGATAGGCCGGAGCTGCATCCAGACCTGCATGGAAAACGACAACCTCTGCTTATCCCCCAGGCTTGGAAAAAGATTCATGACCCAGAAAAGGTCATTTACTCATCTTATTTTACCTTAAACATGGGTAATTTCAGTTGAAAGTGGGTTTTCTTGGGTCCAGGAACAGATTAATTCACTTTCCATTATCTCTTATTGGAAAATAGTTTTGGAATCTGAACTTTTTGGAATCCGAACAGCCTCTTGGAACGAATTAAATTCGGATTCTGGGGCACCACTGTATATGTATGTATGTATATATATATATATGTATGTATGTATATTATATATGTATGAGTATGTATTGTAAATATGTATATATATGAAAATGTATAATATATGATGTAATATTATATATATATATATGTATGTAAGTATATATATATGTATGTATGTATGTATATATATATCTGGCTCGAGTGCTTAACGGGAGTTTGTTTAATTGGTGTTTAATTTATTGAATGGGGGAAAAAACCATCGATACACAGTATCATAGTGAACTGTTGCCCGATACAATGAGAGAAGCAACACACAGATGACGGCCAGGTATGCTGTCTCAAGGTGTGGCTTTACCGCGTGATAATTCTTGCCCTCGCTTGGCAAATATGACCTCCGACTACAGTGGAGACGGGTTGGGAAGTTCTCAATCATTTGGTCAGACTTGGTTCCTCATGATTTTCATCACTCAGTTTGAGGTATTTACACACCTTTAATGCAGCTCAGTAACGAGTACAAACAATAGTCTGGGTCAAATGTGAAGCATCCTTATTTGAGAGAATATGAGAAATGATACGATGGATTGGAGAACACGACCTTCGTACAGAATCATTATCGCAACTGATACTCTTACAGGCATTGCTTACTTGGCCTTGAAGTGAATTTTTTTTTACCTTTTTTGCTGCATGCACACTGCGGTAAGGACTAGGTTTGCTGGGATTGTTGGGAATGTATCTTTTTGAGGCATACATGCATGCTCGTGCATGATTCATTCCAGATCTGCAGAGAGAACTTCATCCCAGGTGTTCAAGCCCCCTCTCGTTCACGACTATCGGTTTCTGTTGATCAAGTTATTTCTTACCATTGAGTTTTAGGAAATCTTGTAAAAGATATTCTGAAGGCCGATCCAGTGTGCCTGTGTTTTAGTCGGTTTATTTTCTCCTGTCTTTCAGGCTCATTTTGAAAAGGATCTTGTGTGCAGTGTATATAATTAGAGCTTAAAGTTGGTCCCGATGGGATGGTTGCAGAGATGGCGCACTTACCTTTGAGCTGTCTAAGCTGCGTTTGATTAATTATCGGCCTGACTCATAAACTCGATTGGGATTGCACCACAATGTTCGCCGTCCCTCGGATGGAAGTTAAGCTGCGACATGTCTGCTAGTTTTAGCCAGTGGCTGTTAAAGATCCCACAATGGCTTGTGACGAAGAGCAAGCGAACTGTCGGCTTGCAGGCCAAATTCCAAATTCCTGCTCTAACCGAAAGGGGGCACTGCACCAACTGCACAGCCACACTCCTTAGCATACATTTAGTTTAAAGGGGATTCTCTTCAATTATGACATGAAAAAAATTCTTACCAATGGTGTGTAAGTGCATAGGTTGTGGTACTACTCAGGAGCGATGGGCTCAGGGACCTGGTGTGAGTGTCCATGTCCATGATGTCTATCTAGGTTTATATCCGTAAGCCTCACATGAAATATGCATCAGATCAAAACAAATATTCCACAATGTTAACTTCCAAATTATGCACAACAGTCTTACAAGGTGTTGTAGAAGTTCGTTATTTGGTGAAATTGCATCACCGGGGGGGGGGGGGGGGGGGGGTGTTTCGTGATTTTCGTAATTCAGACATTTCTCACCAAGCCTGAGTCCACAAACCGTAAGTTGTGTCATTTATTTTGATGACATGCTTCATACAATTTCCTGCCCTCTTCATTTCAAAATGTGTATGAAACATGAATACGCTGCCCTGCCAGAATCAAATGAACACCCTTGGTTAAAAACAAACTTTATTCTAACAATCGATGATATTCTATTTGACAGCCCGATGCACATTCTGCCCAAATGTCGAGTAGATTTTGTTGCAGCTCTTGCATATTACGAGGTGCAGGTCGTCTTTCCCTCAGTCCCGGGACCAGGTTGCAGACACGTCCGATAGTGTTCATGTCGGGGCTCTGTGGTGCCCAGGGAAGAAGCTGCAATCCGCACACCTTCTCTTCTAGGTGGAGGTGGTTTTGGACATTTGGCATGTGGCACCTTCTTCCTGCAGTGAATGTGTTCCGTACTCCAAAATGGCTTTCTGGCATTGTGGTAATTGAGTTTCTTGTATACCAGCGGAATGGAATTGTAATCAGCAGCGAAGGGGAGAAACATGTCTGTAACGTATGCAGTGGTGGGGGGAATGGCGGGGTAATAAATTCCACCATTTTTACCTACGTAATGAAAAGAAGACCCTGGATGATTTTAACATTGTGAATAATTTTGTTTCACACATAGCTTCGACCGTATTCATGATGGTACATACCGATGCTTAAGAAACCCTAACTGTCATGGGATTATATGATATTGGTTAATAGCTTAAGGGCATTATGCCACTTTGAACTTGTGGTGGTTGTTTGGCAACCAACGGCAAAAATGCTCTCCTTTTTTGTTTTTCCTGACTAATATCGTCTCTCATGTCAAGGCAAGAACCAGAATAATTTGCATATGTGTAAAAGTAGTTCCTTGGATCACCACATTTTTCTGCCTGTTGGAAATAGAGGTGGTGAAAGTAGGAATGAAAAAGCCTTATCACTGTTAGGGGGAGGTATCGTGTGACTCACATGTAACATAGGGCTGACTCCAACCACAGGGCATGACTTGAAAATGTTGTGAGATTGCAGGGAAGGCCCCACTCCTAAGTACATCGTCTACTGACAAAACTCTGGTGTTCTGGAATGGTTTTTGGAAACACCGAGCGAGATCATTCGGAGATGATTGCATTTTGAGGTTGGTCATGTGTCACAGACCTGATGGGCCAAATGGCTACTTTGCTCTACCTTAATTTTCTCCTTCGTGTTATCTACCATATTACTGTCACTGCTTTATAAACTATGGAGTTCATAAAACGTCCTACCCCACGCAGTTATGAGAAACCAGGACTTGGGCGGGCTCTGAGAGCAGCAAATCTGATTGGTCGTGATGATGTAAAATGCCGTAATATGTCCAAGTGATGTTTAACGAAAGGTTTTTGAAAGTGCCAAGAAGGCAAATTGCGTTCGCCAATGTTCAAGTATATAATTGAATTGAGATAAAACTAAGATTTTAAAGGTTGTCAAAATTTTTTCGGAAATTTACCGCCATTAATGCAACATCTTTTACACCACCTTATTGAACACATTCCATGAGTTATTCGTGCCTGTTGTTTGTGTCCTTTATGACATCCTTAAAAAACAGTAAGTTTCCTGTTTGGAAGGATTTTCAACTTTGACTGCCAGGCAGGCAGACAGACAAAAAAAAAACGGTCTTACTCCTCTCTGCGCATTTAAGCCTGGTGTTGTTTTAACGGTTAAGGTGACTGGCTTAAGATCTGAGGGTCCTGAGTTCAAACCCCTGTCAATCCGTTGAAATAACACCAGGTGGGCTGACTCGGCCTGTCATCCTTGTGAGGTCGGCAAAATGAGTACCGGCTTACTGTGGTAATAAGACATTTGAGTAACCTGCGTCGGAGTGGCGACCAGTCCAGGATTGTACTCCTTAGCCAAATGAAACTGCCTTGGTAGCCCTGTGCATCTCACAGCATGAAAGGAATGCTTATGCTCTGTGCATGTGCCATCTATATGCCTGGTGTTGGCTTAATGGTTAGGGTGTTGGGCTTAGGATCCAAGGATCCTGAGTTCAAATCCCACTCGGCTGTTGAATTCATACCGGTGGGGGGTTGACTCTGCTTGTTATCCTTCTGAGGTTGGCAAAATGAGTGCCAGCTTTCTGGTGTACTGTGTTGGAGTGGCGACCTGTCCAGGATTGTTCCCAATAGCCAAGGAGACTGCTTGGGCAGCACCAACGCTCTGCACAGAGTCCCAATGGATGGATGGATGTGCCATCTAGAACAATTCAGAGCCAAAGTACAGCTAAATTACAGGTTTCTTTTCCGATTTATGTTCAAAATATAACATTCAATTGAAATTGAGTTGCTCTTCGATCATAAACTGATGTTTGTAGACAGGCAGACAGACAGAAATTAACCAATTGCTTAACGCTGCTTTTCGGTTTTTCACGTGTACGGGGTAAATATATAATTAAATGCATTCTTTTGTACTGTTAATACACAGATGTTTTTGTGAATTACAGTGTTGTACGTCACTGGGTAATGTACATAAATAGGATCTGCATTGCGGAACATCCAAGTTGTTTCTCAACCTCGGAATGCAGAAGGGTTTGCATGTGTGCACAATTGTGGAGCATGTGCAGCACTGCTTCAAAAAAGTGGCTAAGCCAACCTGGTTTGTCCATGAAGGCAATCTTTCAGGTATACCTGAAATGTTATCTTCTGCCCCTACCCTATGGGATGGAATCGCCACCTTGTGTTGTCTTACATCTCCAATCATCTCTCCCCTTACCCACTTTTCATACTCTTCAAAACACTTCACTGACCGGCTTCCTCCTCTCTCTTATTGGCTGTTTGGTGAACTACTTATTCTGTGTCCACTTGATTCCTGGAAAATATCAGTCCGTTGATACCTTCCTATACCCTGCCATCTTGCTCTTTGACAAGTCCAGATCTTGCACACCAAAAAAACACTGCAGAAAAATATCCAACAGCAATGAGATCTCTTGTGCCAAAAGAGCAGCACTGAAATAATCTCTCACATATTAGATGCATTGTGGGAAGACTCAAACACGCAATAGTCCCGAAAACTTTCAACAGTGTTTACAAGCATAAAGTAATATCAACAAGGAGCTGATGATACTCTAGGTCCCCTACCTCTTGGGAGGTATGAGGAATAGATCTGTGTAATGTGAAAGATAAATATTGAACGGTTTTTGAAATATCGTGTGCACAAGCCAAGTTACCGAGATGGTTGCCATGGCAAAATAATTCAGCCATTCACCGCCGTGATCTAATCAGGTGGAGATGGTGTCATGAGGAATAGATATTTGCAATGTGAAAGATAAATGTTCAACGGTTCTTGAAATATCACGTGCACAAAGGTACGTGGACGGATGATCGGTTGGAAAGTCGGTCGGTCGAACGGAGCTCATTTTCATGTCTCCCATCTCCAACCATGTCGGAGGGGCTGGGGGCAAAAATGGGGGAAACAAACATATCCATTAGTTGTACAGTCTGTAGTTGTTAACGTAACATTTATATTAAATCAGGTATTTGGTGATTTAATTGGTAAAATTTACTTTCATTGGTAACTTATGATACTGACTTTTAACAATTCCCTTTCAAAGATCATTTTATATAAAGTATTGACACTAATGTGTGTGTGTGTGTGTGTGTGTCCTCCAGAACTCCAAAACTATTAAACCTAGCAGCCTGAAACTTTGCATGCATACTAAGAAAACTCCAAGGAAGTACAAGGGTGGAAATTGGGTGATTGGGTTAATTAAAACACCCTTTTTGAAGATAATTAACAGCCTTATTTAATTATATCCTTTATTAGGCGATCCTCGGCCACCTTGCTCTAATGGAGTCTTAAGGCATTTCCTGGGTAACGTCACTGGGGTCTGAAGCCGCCATGTTTTTTTTTTGGGGCTGCTCAACCATGCCCTGACTTGGACAGGCCAAAACGATTTCTTTATGATAAAGTTTTTTTTTTCCACTTTCCTCACTCATATTATAATCAAATGCATGTTCATTATACCGACGAATCGCTGCATACATTGCAATGCTTATAAACTACCCGAGACAGCAGCATGCATGCAGGCAGGCAGACCTTTTCCAGGAAGATAGTGTGGATTTCAAATGCTCCCGCCCCAGGTCTCAAAGTGTGTGTGCGTGTGTGCGTGCACGTGTGTGCATACAAGTTGCTGTTGTTGCCTGCTATCTCCACATGTGGGTGAGTTTTACCAGGAGGTGAAACAGAGACCTACCAAGTCTCAAAGTATCAACCTCCGTGTTTGTGTGTCGTTGATTGGTATCTACATATGCGGGTTTCAGAATGTGGAATGGAGTCCTCCCAGGGCAGGCTCAAAGCATCCCCCTTCATTTCAGTAAGGGGTCACGATTCATGGACCAAGCTGTGAAGTTTTCTGTTCTCAAAGTTTTGTGCTGAGGGTTTCTCTTCACGATCGTCGCTGAGAACCCTGACAGCTTCCAACTGTAGTTAGTTTGTTGTACTATTCCCAGAGATGGTTTTTAATATCTCTGTGAGGTTATTTTTTCATCACTGGTACAACTTTGGCATTTTTCAGCTTCCAGGATATTCTCACTTGATTGTTGAGGTCTTGGTGTTTGGTCATTTTCTTGATATCTGCATTGTTAAGTCCAAAATCACTGTTCTTAACACCTCAATCAGCAATGCCTTCTCTTTTTTTTTGTACCTAAGTATGATATCTGGTCGCAATGCTTTGTTTTCGATGTTCACGCTTGATGGGATCATTCGGTCATACATGAGCGGGAGGTACTTCCATGTTTTCAGTGATTGCTTTTGGTTAATGTTCCCACAAATTTTCTGGAACTGGGACATCAACGTTTTTGCAGATGTGCCAGCGGATTACTACAAACTCTGTTGTGTCATTATATGTGCAGCTGTTCTGACATGAGTTTGTTTTTGTGTGTGTGTTCGGTCATTAAGCATCACATGTCATTCTCTTTGCTTACGCCACCTCCACCCCTCACCTTTCTCTCTTTTTTTTTTTCCTACTCACCCCCCTCTCTCTCTCTTTCTCTCGTCTTTGTCTCTGTCTCTGTCTCTCTTCACCCCCTCCTCGCACCCCTCCCTCCACAGTGTGTAGCAACGTTTAGTGATTCGTCACTCTCCCCATCCCACTCTTCCCCCTTCCTAGCTTCCCCTCTCTCCTCCCTTCGTCTTCTCCCTGCTCCCCTCCTCTCTCTCCCTCCCTGCCTCCTCTCTCCCCTCCCTCCTCCTCTCTCTTCCCCTCCTCCCTCCTCTCTCTTTCCCCTCCCTCTCCCCCCCTCCTTCATATCCCCCGCCAGCAAAGCGGTGGGCTGTATTTGCTCGTATTTAATATAACTAGAAACATTCACTTGGCCTGGTGGGGCACACAGGCTTACATTTTGTGCCTTGGTTAATATATAATAATTTCCCCTGTCTACAGCAGTGGCCAGTAAACCACTTGCACTGTGGCACATGTACAGGCGAATATCATGAGTCGTCTGCCGGGAGCTGGGCGGGAGCTGGAATGGTTTGTGCTCATGACCTGATCCTGGGTACTACCAACACGTATACAAAATTTGGTGGAGATTGGACCAGCCCTGTTTTTTTATTTATTTATTTGTTTTTAATGATTTTCAGACAGACAAACTTACATACAGAGAATTAATTACCTTCTTTCATATAGTCGGATGTATGTTCCTTTCCAAGGAACTTCATTGCAAGAGTAGGCCATTGGGCCCATCGGTGCCTGCACTAGTGCTGTTTGTTTGTTTGTGCTCTACCCTTTTAAAATGCTGAGCATCAAGTAATAAAGCAGCACGTACCATTTTTAAAGTGTTTGGTATGACTCGGTCAGGGTTCAAACTGTTGACCTCCCAGACTCCGAGAGGACGCTCTAACCAGTACACCACCGAGTCTGGTTAAACGTGGATTTTCTTTGCTGTATTAAAAATTGGTTTGCAACATTTTGCATTTATAAAGGATGATCACCTTTTTTGTCATTGGGGCCTCATGAATGCATGTATGTACCTCGTACAATATTGAGTGATTCGGTGCTGCCGCAGAACGTATCACCTTACCAGATACAATAAGCCATGCACAGTAAAGCTGTGAGCATTTTGTGGATGAGCGACAGTCTCGAGGGTGTTCCAAGGTGTCCCATTGTGCTTCGGTTTGGGTTTTCGGCACAACTCTAGGGTGGACACTGCTCATTATTCAATGTCATTCTGTTCGACCCGAGCTCGAAAAGACACAACAGTATGTCAAGGTGTGCTGTCATGCTGATAAACATAAGGGCCCTCACTGTTGTGTTCCATGAAAGCCAGCGGTGCAGCATCACTCAAAATTTACAAGACATTTCCAGAAAGCATGTGCTGGTTTGCAATGTGTTGGAAAAATATTCACGTAATATTCACGTAAAATATTCACGTAAAAATATTCACGTATTCACGTACATTCACGTAAAAAATATTCACGGTTTGAAAGGTTCATTTGGCATTGACTTGTGTCGTCGCAATACTTTTGTGTCCACCTCCCTCCGAGGAAAGTGCAGTCCTCTCACCCGCTCGTCCGGTTTATTTTGTGTGCACCACTGCTATCCTTCTCAAGACGGTGTCCTTGACTCTCAGGATGGTGAGATAGTCTCCGATCAGTGGGATGTGGGATACAACTAGAATATTTTGACTTCCTTTATTGCAATTAACACAAGCCCATGAAACAATTCAATATCAGACGTTTCCTCAACCCCGTGTTTGGCAAGATCAATCATCCGGTGCATTGTAGAGATCTTTATTTAAATAACATCCTCCATGTTACGTGTTGTACTCCTTATGCCGGAGCTGCTTTGTTCATTTTTATTGCAAGTGCCTTTACTTGGCTCCTTATACTTGCATGTCGTCCAAATTCTTGAGCACCATCAACAAAAGTCTCTTTTCATTACATTGCAAAGTGTGTCCTGCCACATGAATAACAAACAAACAGCTCATGCAAGAGACAAACTAAAGATTCCCATTGTCTTTGGGAGTTGAATAGTCATTTAGTTTTCAGGACAGACTGCGTCGGTTAGTTCCTCGTACTTCAGTCATTCTCTCTTTGTCTGTTTCTGCCTCCATTCCAATCATCAAGCACCTCAAACCTGACCCTCCCCCTGCCTTCTGATCTGCCTCGGCATTGCATTGCCACACACGCTCACACACCAACCCTCTTGTTTCACCTTCCAAGCCCAATCACTCCACCAATCTCTACTCATTTGTCTTTATGTCATTCCATATGCGAGGATGGCTTTCATGCACAGCGCTTCAAAGAATCAGCTCATTCCCTTCGTCTTGTTGTCTATTAACAGATTCGTTACTCAACCTCAGCCTTTCTATTTTCTTCATTAACCTCCGTCATCTTCGAAGATGGATGGAGGTTACTGTTTTCACCCCTTTCTGTTGGATTCGCTATATATGAGATATCCCTTATTGCGGGTTTCCGGTTCTGTTGTGGTGCGGTGATGTGTGCTGTGTGTGTGTGTGTTGTGTGGTGTGTCTGCAACGCAGGCTCCACAGCACGAACCAGCGAACCGATTTCGATGAAACTTTGCCAAAAGGTGGAATATATACTGGGAATGTGCGCGTTTGAATTTCGTTGCCTAGCAACCACCCGTTGCTGTACAGCGCGCCGAAAAAACGCGTACAGTATTTTCAATACTTGTCCTTCAGTTTTGAATGTAGAGAAACGAGACTTCGGAATTAAACACTTCGAGATATTTAGAAAATTTTACTCGAGCCGATTTTTGATTGAGTTTTATTTTTTCAAATGGTAGTCCTTCAAAAATCGGGTGTCTATTTACCGTCATTTAAGGTGTGTGTATACAGTGTTTGTAAGGAACTACACCGTCGTTCCACCTTCGATCTCTCCTCGATCCAAACGTTATTGACCAAAGTGAAAAGGATCCAAAATAAATGAATCACCGGCATTTCTGTCTTTGTGGATTTCTAATAATATGTTTATTTATTTACCGAAAACGATTCCACGACCCACACACACGGACTTCTTATAAAAACCTGGACCAGCAATGCCGTATACTCGCAGCAGTGAGAACTGAAGTCACCGGAAATGGCTCAGCGGCCA
>CM068956.1:159179929-159191995 GCA_035128595.1 Eptatretus atami | reverse complement strand
AAGTCGAAGCTCGTGTTTGAGCGGTCTCAATCACCACCCTTATACCTCACCTTTTCGAACATGTCCAAGTTCTGCTAAACGGAAGGATTTTGAAAGTGCTAAGAAGGCGATTTGTGTTCTGCAGCGTTTAAGTATATAATTCAATTTAAATAGAATATAAATTGTAAAGGTCGTACAAGTAAATTAATTCCGGAAGTTTCCCGCCGTTTTCCCCAGTGTCGATTGCATCACCCGATCTAACACTTTGCATTCGTTATTTGTGCCTGTTGTTTGTGTCCTTTATGACGTCCTTAAAAACAGTAAGTTTCCTTTTTCGAATGATTTTCAATTTTGTTTCACTGCCAGGCAAGCAGACAGGGTAAACGCATCTCACTGCTTTCTGCGCATGTGCGATCGAAATGAGATTCAGCGGCAAAGTACTGCCAAATGGTAGATTTGTCTTCTGATTCATGGTCCAATTTGCATTCAAAATATATAATTCAATTTGAATAATTTGCTCCTCGATCACGAATGTTCATCAACTGATGAGACAGACGGACATGAACCGATTGTTTAACCCCTCTTTTTGCTTCGCGTACGCGGGGTAATGAGCAAATGAGAAGAAACCGGGCACCTTTCCTTGCACGTGATGTTGTAATCGCTTATGAAATAATTTTTCACCTCTACCTCCTGGGAAATGATTTTCACAGATTGGGCGTTTGGTCCGGCAGGATGTCCTCGAGGTAGTCACACTCTCCTATAATCCGTCTCGGCTGGGTTTGAATCCCATCCCAGATTAAAAAAACAAAAACTTAAAGATCCCACGGTGTCTTTCGCAAGGAGTAGACGAGCGATCACCGGCACCCTGGCCAGATTCCAAAACTCCTGCTTCAACCTACTGAGGAGAACATCAGGCCAGACAGCCAGTTCGTGAAAGACTAATGACAAACATTCCCTGGCTGACCCCACGTGAAGTTGGGAATAATAATTGTGGCACTGAAATATCAACAACAACAACAGTTTGAGCTTTATGCATTAAAACCTGGCTCAAAGGTGGTCTTGCTCCACCACATTTATCGATTGGTTTTTCAATACGTCAGGGCTGCGTAATTAATTATCAAATGGCCTTGTAGTATACAAGTTATTATTGTCTTTTATACAGATAGTTTCCATGTGCTCAGGCTATCTGAGTGAAGCAGGCCGTATGCACAATTGCCAAGTTTTGCTTTCACAAATTAAAATTTAATTTGTCTAATGACCATGACTGTGCAAAAGAAAAATAAAATAAAACCCACGAGCCTTCAACATCATCACATGTGAGAGGACCGTGAAAGGTCACATTGTTTTCCACAAACAGCTCAGCCTGCTGCATGGAAGTTTAAAAATATTTTGACATTCCCATAACGAGTTGAAAGATACCAAAAGGAGTTTAAAAATAATGTACTTTTACATTCTTAGGGATGTAGACGATATCACCAAAGCATTGTGGCAAGTTGAACTCAGCGGAGTGCTCGTCTCGCTTTATTATATAACGGAGGAATGAAAACCTTGAGGTTCGGGCCCGGAAAGCTTTCGGGATGCAGTTGTTTTGACCGCGACAGCTGCGGCAGTTCCAAAGCTCATACCTGTTGACATGTCGCACCAAACATTTTCACTTTTATCAGCAGTGACTCTTCATGTTTGAAAATAAGGTAAAACAGCTGCTTCGGCTACATGGGTTCATCATGCACCATAAGGACTTTGCTCTGTAACTATATCGAACTATCCTTGCTCCCCCATCACACGACTCTTGTATTCCCTCGTTGCACTGCCATGACAGCATTTTTCCTTTCTTGTTTTAAGTTGCAGTGTTGTCTGTTTGTTTGAGCATACGCATTAGTGTCGTGCATGTACAGATTTCCACTTAGGCCCAGCATGTGGGTCCTAAAGCTTCAGTGTCTTCCCTGCCAGTTTGAATCAGTCCTTCTGTTGAAGATCTCCCTGCCAGTTTGAATTACCACTTCTATTTTGGTGTGTGTGCTCTGCCTTTTGAACGTGCGGAACTTTATACTCGGTGTTTTCCGCGTCCTTCCAAGAATTTGTGTCCGTGGAAAATCAAACTTGACAGTAGGTTTCATCTGCTTTGGCCCGGTCTTCCCTTGGAAGCCAGTTAAAGTGGTATGCTAATTTCTACAACCTCCTGAATGTTTCTCACTGTCTTTGTCGAAGAAGAATTCTATCAGTATTCAAACCGATTGTCCACCGATTGTCAGCGGGAAATGCCTGCCACTGTTACAATACCCAGCTTAACCCAGGAATGTAGCGGCCGTTTCCCAACGTCACAACGTATTGGCATTGTGTTTAGTACAGCCAGAGATGTCCTGTCGGGAATCGTCAGCAAAACAAATGAAATTCATCTCAGGTTGATATCGACTGCTTGGGTTTTAGATGCATCGGTGCCCAAAACCCATGACCTCATCTCTGTGTAATGAATTGTCGTGCAGTGCTTTCGCTCTCCTTTGCTGCGTATTTCAGCTGTGACGCAAAGCCATCTGCCAATGCCATTGCCTTATTCTGTGATGGTTGTTTGTGGTTCGTGTTCAGGTTAAAGATAAAGTTGTAGGTTCTAAAGTCAATGGTGTTATTATATTGGTACAGCAGTGGCCGAGTGCCGAGGAAACTGGGCTGGCATCCTACAACTCACGGGTTCAAATTCGGCTTAAGGGAGCAGTATGAAGGATTGTGATTTTTCTTTTAAAGATTTTGGATACTGAACTAGTCTCTGGAGCATTACATCTCGATGAGATTTTCAGTATGGCTTCCAGGATAGCGTCGAGGTATTCACACTCGCCTTGGAACTGTCCAGCCTCGGTTTGAATCTCCAAGCATCGTGATGCATCAACGTGTGCACCATCCATCGAAAGGATGTCAACTTGGAGGACCAATCTGCCAGCACTGTTCTTTGGTGTATGTTAAAGATCCCACGGTGTTATTTGCAAAGAGTAGACAGGTTTGCCACAGGCATCCTGGCCAAATTCATAATTCTTGCCACTTCAGACAAACGTAAGGTCTGGCCAGGCAATTTGTCAGACCTGGACCAAAAACTTTTCACGGCTGACCCCACAAGAAGGTGGGAATAATGGCTAGTTTATTCATAGCCTTCAGAGAGGGGGTAATCTGCCTGCAATGACTCATCTGGTCTACAAACTATGCCAGTCTGCAAATTGTGGTTGACTCGATGTCCTCAGGACAAGCTTAAATAGATTAGAAATGGTGGTATTTGTGGCTGGTCTTGATATGATGATCAGACACTTCTAAAGAGAGAGAGAGAAAAAATGCTTAGAAAGCTTGTGGTCATGAGACCAGGGCAGATGTACGGAATCCATGTCAAGTTGTCCAAATCAATACTACACCTCACATGATGGTGGATATTGATACTGTCATCCTGAAACATCCTATCAATATCTGGATACAGGTGCAACAAGGAAGCATGAATTAGGTTGACCACAATCAGGTGCTCCCAGCATGTAAACTGACTTTTGAATGAAGCAAGAGATTCTTGACTTAATTTTTTTCTTTGTTAGCCAGTGACTATGCATGTCTACCTTTCTGTTAAGTCTGGTGTTGGCTTTATGGTTAAGGTGGCTGGCTTAAGATCTTAATGTCTTGAGTTTGAGCCCCTGTCGTGCCGTTAAATAACACCAGGCCGGTTGACTCAGCCTGTCATCCTTCCGAGGTCGGCAAAATGAGTACCAGCTTACTGGAAACGGGGCACTGCATCAGTGGCGCAGCTGCACTCCCAGAAATTATGCAACCAACAGCCACAGGCTGTATACAAAATGATGATGACCTTTCTGTTTGAGCTGAGCAAACAGCAATTGTGTATACCAATGAAATTGTTTTTTTGTTTTTTTTCATTTTAATCTCAAGGGTTTCAATGTTGATTGGGAATTGCATGTGTTGAATACTTTGGTGACTTCAGGTTCTTAAATTACATTTTACTCCGTTCTGTCTTGTAATCAGAGAGACGAACATCTGATGCTTGGAATTTCCACGTCTTATAAGAGCTCTTTGAGTTTGTCCACAACGAGGCATTCTGTTGGCAGCAGACTACATCAGCTCATAACATAGGAAGTGAAAGAGTAACCTGGGTGATGGACATTGGATGCCCGGGCGTCTATCATTAGGGGACAGGGGCGATGGAGGAGGAGGAGGAGGAGCGGCAGACATGTTCCCCTCCCTTATGCTTTTCGGAGAGAGGTGCACTATATAGAATGCCCCCACTCCCCAAATTTTTTGCTTGTATATCGTGTGTACTTGCATAATTTGCGATGATATCAGTTTAGTGGACGACTGAAAATACATAAATATGGCGATCGAGCTCGTTTTGCAGATAAATCTGCACGAAAGAAGTTGGATAGACTAGATTAAGGTACATCAGGAGTGGCTGAAGGAGACAAGATTTTATACATTAGAAAGGAGGTGATTATGAGGGCATCTGAATGGAGATGTTCAAGATGAAGAAGGGTGGAGGCAAAATAAATACAGAAGAGTTTTTCACATGAATGGTAAATGCTCGTCCTCAAACCCCAACACTATGTACAAAAAAATAGGACCACTGTACCTGTAGCTTACCTGGGCCCTGGCCTCATGTTGTAACCCAAATTTGGTGGCATTCTGACTCGTGGGTCTGGAGAAGAAGATTTTTGAATGAATTTACCCGATTTTTCCCAAAAATTGACCAAGTCGGCCATTTTGACACACTTCCGGTCACGTGATCAGCATGACTTCCACAATTTAACATCCCTACTCTGGCCTAATGTTGTAACCCAAATTTGGTATCATTGTGACTTGTGGGTCTGGAGAAGATTTTTGAAGAAATTTACTAAGTCGGCCATTTTGACCGATTTAGCCATGTGACTGGAACAAGCTTTGCAATCCCTGTTACCAGTCAGGAGAGGAACATTGCTGCCAAATTTCAGCCGGATTGGCCCAGCAGTTAAAGTAATAGAAGTAAAAGTAATGGCCGGAGAAGTAAAAATAGGAGATGGACAGGCGGACGGACAGATGGTGCACGGATGACAATACCTTATGTGGAACTTAAATTCCAGATAAGTTAAAAATATAAAAGACAGCAGAGGACACGACTAACCCCTAATATGGGAAAATGGTCGTTAAACGAGTCGTTGTAGTCGTAGTATCGTACCAGGGGCCACAGCCTTAAAGGAAGGAAGAGGAGAGTTAGGATGGTGGTAAGGCAGCCCGGTCTTTTGCTCAGAGAGTAGTTAATACATAGAATAGCCTCCCTGGAAAAGTAGTGACAGCAAAAGCAGTAGATAGGCTTAAATTACAATTTGATGTGTATTGTAAACACTGAGGATAGCAATGCACATTGGCAGGAATGGTTGGTAGTTTCTACCGATGTAGGCTGACTGATGCTGCGGTTAGCAGTGCAGCAGCTGACACTGTGGGTGGTTCTGTTTTTTCACATTTTGCAACATAGCCGGATTTCCCATTTAATGTGAACATATACTCTCCTCTGACCTTCCCCTGCTCTTCTGGGATGCACATGTTCTTCCAGTAACCCCCTCCTGGTTCAACTCCCAAAGTCCCAGGTTTACCACCCACCTCCACTCTTTTCTTCCTCCTTTCTCTCATTTGTGGAAATGCTATTTGGGGAAGGTTCAGTTGTGTTCTTCCCATCGAGCTAAAGAACTGGTGCACCACCATCTCATGTCATATCCACCTTCAGCTGTTGTGTTTTTAACCACAATCTTATTGAACCCTCTTATGTACAGGTTACTGTGGCACCTCTCTCTTTCTTTCTGTCTCTCTCTCTTCTCTCTCTCTCTCTCCTCTCTCTCTCTCTCCTCTTCTCTGTCTCTCTCTGTCTCTGTCTCTGTCTCTCTCTCTCTGTCTCTCTCCTCTCTTCTTCTCTCTCTCTTCTCTCTCTCTGTCTCTCTCTCTCTGTCTCTCTCTCTCTGTCTTCTCTGTCTCTCTCTCTCTGTCTCTCTCTGTCTCTCTCTGTTCTCTCTCTGTCTCTCTCTGTTCTCTCTCTTGTCTCTCTTCTGTCTCTCTCTGTCTCTCTCTGTCTCTCTCTGTCTCGTCTGTCTCTGTCTCTCTCTCTCTCTCTTCTCTCTCCTCTCTCTCTCTCTCTCTCTCTCTCTCTCCCCTCCTGTCTCTCTGCTCTCTTCTCTCTCTCTCTCTCTCTCTCTCTCTCTCTCTCTGCTTCTCTGTTGTGAGTTTCTCAGCCTTGTTTTTGGTGTTGCTTTTGCAGACTCAAGCCTGCCTGTCAAGGTTTTAAAAATATAAATCTTGAGACTTGGTTGTGGTTTGCCAAAGGAATGCCAATGAGTGTGCAATCGCAAGCCAAGCCTTAACAGTTGAGGTTTGGGGCACATCTTGAGGCCCCAAAAGCCCGAGTGTTTTAGTCACTCTCTGGTCATGCTCTGCTGTTTTGAGGCACTATTTTACAACACTGATCCAGTGAGGTTTTCCAAGAAAATATTTATATACTGGCAGAAGAGGGGATATGAAATCTTCCATGTATAAAATAATATACCAAAGATCCTGCTGTTTAATTCTCACAACTTATTAACCAGAAACTGGTTTTTATCCTGCCTTCTGCCTTGTAAAAATGTCAGATGACCTAACTATTTATAATAGTTAACCATTTATAAAAGATCAGGCTTAATAAAGAACCAAATAATACAGCATGGTCTTTTTATAGGCCGACAATTGTTGATCAAGCTTTCGGGTTAGATTTGATTAAACCAAGATATTGCGCAACCACACAGAATTATAACTTCTCGTACATGTCATTTTACTGCTCCGTTGCCTTATTTGCCAACTTGAACTGTTCCTTTGGAACGCGTGAACGGTTTGGTGTCTTATTCCGTTTGATGATGCTGGAGCAGTCTCTCCTCTCCCAGCTTTTCGATGTGATAATCAGAATCAATTTCGTTACTTTTGACGGACATTTGAATCTGCGTGAAGCATTGACGCAGTTCTTAACATCTGATATGTCGCCCCATATCATGTCCATTTCTGTGATCCTGTTTCTCCTCCTCCTCCGTCACCTCCTCCATCTCTTCCTCCTCCTCCTCCTCCTCCTCCTCTGCCCCTTCCTCGAATAAACTTGCTTTTTCCCAGACTGCATCAGGAACATCATGCTTCTCAAGAAGTTGATTGTCCATTCAAATTCCTCTTGCAGCTTATCCATCTGTGCAGGTGTAAACTGAAACATGTCTGAGTATTTTACGCAGAAGAATTCCACAGAGGTAAATGTACACTCTTCCTTCCTTTCAAATTTCAAAAATCTTGCATCATTGAGGACCCCATCATCCAAGGGCAATTTCTCTAAAGCCTGAGAAGCAGCTTCCACTGAAATGTTCTCACTCCTTTATGCAATTCCCTTTCATCAGCAACACAAACATCACCTTCATCAGCAAGTTATTTATTTATTTATTCCAACCTGTTTTGTTCCTATTCCATCTCGGTGGTTTGTATTATTCTCAAACCTTTGTGATGTCATCGAACTGCTTGAAGGCATCCAATGTAACAAACTTACGAAGCAGCCGATTGAAGAAGACCTGAATTGCGCCAGGTACCAGGTGTATACCGGGATCTTCTCGCTGCCGAATGATGTTGATGCGAGTGAAAGAAGGAAACGCTGACTCATAGAAAGGCTTCAGACATCGGATCTTGAGACGCAGCAAGCAGCTCACTGAATCTTGTTTGTGATACATGTTCAGATTTGAAATAGCTTTGCAAAGAGCTGAAGCTGTAAAGTTGCAGGATTCTATACACAGCTTTTTTCGAAGCTATGCCGTCGAACACTGACGTACGTGATAACTTCAGGGTAGTTGGTTTGTATGTGCTTGCATCCAATTGTGACCTTGCTGTGATCGCGTTTCATTTTTACCTTTTGTCAACTTCTTCTTCGATGACCTTCAATTTTGTGGACAAAGGAAAGAATGAAAATGACAAAAAACATACTTTCTTCAGAAAAAGTGGCAAAAATGCCCAGAATTCACAGCAGAGCATGTACAATCCTAAGGGCCCCGGAATTCACGCCGTAATGGTTTCGCACTGCATGCTGGGAATTCACATGCCCCCCCCTCCTCTCCCACAACTTTTGAGTGGCGATCGACACCCTTGATTTGGTGTATCTGTTGCAGCACTCTTTGGCTGCCGACACATCATTGAATGTCCTGAAATTGACCGGAATGACAATTGGCTTTTCATTAAAACTGAACATTTCTGGATTTCTGAGCAGGTAACCCTTGATGCCTGGTGTTGGCTTAATGGTTATGGTGGTGGGCGTGAGATCCTCGGGTCCTGAGTTCAAATCCTGCTTGGCCGTTGAATTATTACCAGGTGGGGTTGACTCAGCCTGTCATCCTTCTGAGGTCGGCAAAAACGAGTGCCAGCTTGCTGGTATCCTGTGTCGAAGTGGTGACCCGTCCAGGATTGTGCCCAATAGCCCAGGAGACTGCTTCGGCAGCACTAAAGCTCTCGGCAGCACTAAAGCTCTGCACAGAGTATGGTCCCAATGGATGGATAAGCCTTGATAAGGAATATCCAGGTCATAACCAAGTCAAAAATGTCGATGTGTTGTGTTGTGATAAAAAAAAATTTTTTTTTACATCATTGCACATGTGACATTTTATGCATTAAGCAAGAGTTTTGATAATATGACAACAACAGTTTATTGTGCATTTGTGTAGAGGAGGGAGAGAGAGAAGAGAGAGAGAGAGAGGAGAGATAGGACATAGGACATAGGACATAGGACATAGGACATAGACATAGGACATAGGACATAGGACATAAGAGATATAGAATATATATTTGATAGTAGGAAGAGAAAATGGAAATTATGTTTTGAGGTGAGGGATGGAAGGGGAATGTGGAAGAAACGAGAAAGCATCCCAAAATGCAAAGTCCCTCTACTTTGTGCTCAAACTAAACTTGACTAGACCAATATCTAAAAAAAACATTTGTACATTTTATTAATTGTTTTCTCCATATTCTCAAAATAAAAGTTTGTTGAAAGTTTAATGACAAAAACTCAAATGTTAAATAATAATGAAACACGGTAGTAATTAAAAAAAAAACCCAGCCGTCTCGTGCAGCGCAGCGGCAGACGGTCTGACAAGACCTATTTGTACTTCCTGTTACTTTGCCCTTTCATATTTTGACCCAATAATTAATTAGTGTTCACCATGTTCTCAATAAGGGTTGGTTGGAAATTTGATAACAAAAGCTCAATGGTAAAAAGGTGGCCTGGGCATGCGCGTGCCAACACACACACACACACACACACACACACACACACACACACACACACACACACACACACACACACACACACACACACACACACACACACACACACACACACGAAATCCCACCATATTTTTATGTGTCCGTAATAGTACAGTATTATGTTGGACCATGAATAAAAATCGGTTTTGCATTCTTAGCCAGAACAAATGCAATACTCGAGGTGGGACCCTGATAAGGGACGGTACGATGGCTCGGAAAATATTTTAATTTACTAACCTTTATTATGATGGGATTGCTGGCAAAAGAATACAATCTGACAGCTGATTCGCCATGATAACAATGAATTATTTAGTTAATTCGTATGCAGCATGTGGCTGTGGGTTTGCATTATCAGTTCCTGCAGCGGCGTGACCGCTCCTGATGCAGTGCCTCCTGTAGGTTGAAGCAGGAATTTGTAATTTGTTCATGGTGTCGGCAATAGCTCGCCTACTCTTCGCCAAGGCCAATGTAGGAACTTTAATGTCCACCAATTAATTTTGGCAGATGGGGCTACATGCGGAACACCAGCACGACAGTTTATAGCTGGGTCTGGATTTAAACCCAGGCTAGACAGCTCAGAGGCAAGTGCGCATACCTCTAGGATATTCTGATAGCCCATAGGAATGAGTTAAAGCTAAGCTTTGCTTGACAGCACAAGAGTAAGTTGGCAGTAACATCCATGAAATGTTCAGAATTGGTACACAAAGTGAGCTTGAGAAATGAAGAATTTATCTTGTTCCCCTCAATGTCCCTGGTACAAATGAACGAAGGTTGAAAACAATACATAAACTTGGCACTTTCAACTTTCTCTCAGAGTGTTGGTTTATTTAATATGTGCGAGCTTTACTGTCACCTGGAATTAGATTTTGACCACCATATTCTGGAAAAGGCGCTGCCTGCAAACTCAGGACGGACATTCAAGGAGAACGCGCTGCATGGGAGCTTATGCGCTTGAATTATAATGACTTGGCCTGATTCATCAGACATCTGCATTCAAAGCCCACTCTCACTCGTGCAATCATTTACAGTGTTTTATAGCTGGTGAGCAAGGCACCCAGCCCTTCATACCTGCCATCAGTATGCCTGGCCTGTACAAAGCTTCTATCTGCATGACATGTTGTGTGTGTCTTGCTTTCTATCATCTGCTGGCCGAACGTCATACCAGGAGCACACCTTGCTTGTCATTGTGTAGATCTCTGACATATACATACACATATGTATACATGTATATTTTTTCAGCTGCTCCCTTCTTTATGATATCAAGCCCATTTGTTTGAGCAGGTTGTCCAATTGGGTTACAATTTTGATTTCTCATGCGATCACTAATTACATATGGGTCATGTGCCATTCCACTTCAAGCCTGAAATGCTCGTTTTTACAATGCACTTTATTCTCACATTGCTTTAATTGCTTATTTACACACACTCGCTTCTAAGCTGTCTAGCCTGGGTTCAAATCTCGGCCCAGCTATAAACCGTCATCCCGGTGTTTCATCGGCAGGTCGATTCATCAATGTGTGGGCTGTCCCTCTGATGGACGTTAAACGGGATTCCCTTCTGCCAGCATTCGTTGTTGGACGTGAAAGATCCCACGGTGTCCTTTCCAAAGAGTTGGTGAGCTATCACCGGCGCCATCAACAAATTCCACATTACTGCCCTAACCTACAGAGGGCACTGCATCAGTGGCACAGCCGCACCCGCAAGCCAATGATTGCTACCCCACTGTCTTGTGCTGCATACAAAATAATAATAATAATAATTGCTTATTTACTGAAATTTTGTCAGTCATTCATGAGAAATATTACACCGACATTTTGGTGTACAGTATCAAATTGAATATTGTACCCTCATTACACAGTCTTCATTGCCGAGCAATAGTGAGCCCAATGGTGAGAATATGCAATCTACGACAATCGGGGATTGTTATACAGCTTTTGTGTAATATCTTCCCATTTTGGCTCTTCACTCTGTCCAATTTAGTTTCTGCACCTCCCTCTGTTTCTCTTTACTTCTAATTTACTCCACAGTATTAGTTCTTCCAGATTTTTCCACATCGCATCTGCCAATGGGGCCAAAATACTCAATATTCCACCTTTCTACAAAGGTGTATTTATATATTATAGTCTATACTTATATATATATATATATATATATATATATATATATATATATATATGTTGAGGATTCAGCGGTGGTGGGATTCGCACCTGACTCTCGATAGCCAAACGTTACAGATTCGGCGCCACCCTCACCACCGCCGTCTCCAGGGTTTATAACGCGGCTGGCTCGGCACAGGCCTCGGGTCACGCGTCTTCATCGCGATACCAACGTACCCCTGGACCTTACCAATTGGGAAATAGACCCCGGTTTCAGACTGGTTTTGTTAGATGCCGAGCGTTTTCTGCCAGTCTGTAACCATTTTGTTTATTACCAATCGAGCGAATTGTTTGTCAGCGCGGCACGAATTGACTCAAAGCGGCAACTTCATACGAATCAGCCAGATTTATTGGGGAACATCGGGGAACACAACAAAAGCAAAATATTCACGACAATGTTTTTATATCTATAACCCGTTCTTAACTAGGGAACGACGGATTACGGATTTCGAAGGGGTCCCTACCGAGATAAGCCTTAAACGACATGCAGACAAGACATAGACAGCATGCGACAAGACAGAGTACTTGGTGATGTTTCATGGACGAGAGGAAAGTGTCAAAAGCACGAATGTCGCTCGTAGCAAGCGGATGTCCACGGATTCGAGCCCCCAATCTCGAGCACGCCG
>CM068956.1:159154187-159175575 GCA_035128595.1 Eptatretus atami | reverse complement strand
ATTTAATGGGGGATCTGGGCTAATCCTATATTTAGTAGCATACTAAGGGCCATTTCTGTAACAATATATACAGTACATACACACACACTAGCAGGGCATGCCTACACATTGTAAGCAATAACGAACCGTGCTTCCCCATTGTCTTGGGTCGCTCACCTGCATTTAATTTTTTTCATTTATTTTTTTCGTTTATTTATTTTCATGTATTTATACTTTCATTTCCTGATTTTTTCCCAGTGTATCGGCTTTGATGTGCATTGGCACACAAAATTTCAGCTTTCTACATCACCTGGAAGGTACCTATCTTTCATATCGGTCAATGAGTGAGTCAATGAGTCAGTTAGTGAGTCACTGGTTAGAATGAGGTTTATATAAATACTGGCAGGGTATTCTTACACATTTCAAGCAATAACGAACCGTGCTTCCCCATTGTTTCAGGTTGCTCACCTGCATTTGATTTTTCATTCATTTATTTTCATTTATTTATATTTTCATTTACGGATGCTTTCTGACGGTTGTGATTTTTCCTGATGTATTGGCTTTGATATCCATTGGCCCGCAAAATTACAGTGCTTCCTCATTGTCTCAGGTTTGTTTATTCTTTGCATTTTTTTTCTTCTCACCTCTGCATTTATTTTCATTTATTGATATTTTCATTAATGGATGTTGTCTGACGATTTTGTGATTTTTCCCGGTGTACTGGCTTCGATGTCCATGGTACGCAAAACTCCAGCTTTCGATGTCACTCGGAAGGTACCGATCTTTAATATCAGTCAGTGTGTCAGTGGTTAGAAAGAGCCACATATATGTTCGTGTGTGTGTGTGTGTGTGTATGTACATATATATTCTAGCTGGTTTGCCAATCATCTGAAATACTTTGTCATTGTTCTCCTCGCTGTCCATGGGATATAGAGTAATATTCTCCAGCAGCATAGCTCAAAATCTTCAATATCCTCTGTTTGCTGCATTGATCATCCAAGTTTTGGGAAAACAAGTGTCTTAGCAAGCCAGATCTCTGTGGCTTTGCTAATAATACTTCGATCTTTCCATAACTTGGACATTGCTGATGTAAAACCTGCAACAATGGAGGGTGGTGAAAGATAAGTGAGGAAGCTGGACACTTCATCAGAACATTACACCTTTTATTCTGAAACGTAATAATTATAATCAGCACAAGAGCAGGATAGAGCAGCGTGCGTACAGCAGTCAGCATCAGTCAACAATCGGTCTTTCCATGTGCTCTCCTGCCTAAACACCAGCTCCGCCGTGGAGGGCACTCGCTCCGCCCACTTGCTGTCAGCGGCTCTTTTCACTGCCTCCCTGTATCTTAGGTAAGACTTATTCTGTGACACTGACATCAATGTTTCTGCCATTCTGATCTGTTACCTTATTTCTGTTGTGCTTCCTTCGTTGTTTGTTATGATGGCTCCAAAATAGTTGAGTTGTTCTGCAATTCCAACTTCCTCTCCACTTGTCAGAAAAGTGAGATTTTTTTTTTTAGACAATGGTCTAGGCTCATCTTGGAGCTAAATGACAAAGGGCAGCAGGTTTACAGGGGGGCTAGACATAAACAAAGGGGGAAAGGAGGAATAGCAGAAAAATGAGAAACAATACCCGGAGAGGAACAAAATGGGAAAGCATTGGCATTTGTAAAAGAGTTCATGGAGGCACTTGAAGTCATGATGGGCACAGTGCATGTGAGAGAATGAAGTTAGAGGATGAGACAACAGACACAGAGAGATGAACGGACAATTGGGAGAGCAGGTGAAACTTTCTTGAGGAACATGTGCAACCTTAGGTAGCTTGATGATGGCAGGATGAGGAGCAAGGCCAGATGGAAGGCTGTATAAAAAAGCCCACAAACTAGCACTTAATGGGAGAGGAGAGTTCCTGGAAATCGGCCTCCTGTCTAGAGAATCAAATGGTGTGGAAGGACTTGTTTTTGACCGCCTCATGAGGAGCAAGGTATGAAGTAGGAGCACTGCCCAGAGAGGGAGCCATACTCCACGGAACTCCATATGAAAGCCTTGCCCACAGTGATGAGCTTAATGTGGCTCAGAACTGCCTTGGCTCGAAGAAGAATACATGGATGGTGACAAGACTTTGATACCAGGTTGGTTCTTGTGCAGTATGTTCCTCCCACAAAAGGCTAAGGCAGATAGTGAGGTCAGGGAGCTCCAGGGACTGCACCTCTTTCAGTGGCTGTCCTGAGAAGTGGATTGCATAATTTCATTGATGATCCTTGAGAGTATCCAACTTGTGAGTGTTGAATGTTATGTTCCACGTAGCTAACTATTGCTTGTCTCATCCACATCTGACGAAAGCGATTCAGCAACGGCCGGCTTTTCAACAACCCAGGTCAGTTTACAGCTGGGTCGAGATTCGAACCCAGGCTCGACAGCTCAGAGGCAAGTCTGCATGCCTCCACGTTATCCTGCAGCCCTTCCGACAAAACAAGAGTGATGTGTCATTCTACACAAGGTGGAATCATTGGCAAAATGTTAAAGTTGATTTGCAAGAGAATCAGACGGATCATTTTTTGATATTGATCAAGAGTAACTTGTCATAAGTTGCTGCCTTGTGGGAACCCAGCCTGAAGAGAAAGATCATAGGAAGACATACCATACACCAAGGGCAACCCACTGTTTCCACTCAGAGAGGAAATCAAACAACCGCTTGTGCAGGGGGACCAGAATACCAAAAAGGAGACAACTTAGAAATCAAGGCTCGATGCCAGACAGTGTCAAAGGCTCAGAAGATATTCAGAAAGATGGTCTTAACCTCTTGCTTATAGTTTAGGGCAGAAGTGGGGGACTTTTCGTCATGTGAGGGCCATAACAGCCATTATTAAATTTGGTGCTGGCCAGTTATATATGCTTAGTAATTTAAACAACACATCTGCAGATACATCATGTAACGAATCATTCTTACCTCTGACTGAAAAGCATGGCACTCTGAGTCAACTTTCTGCTTCTTATAGCTCGCCATTATCTCAATCATGGCCAATGATATTGTTACGGTTGTGGGGTCGATTGAGGAATGTCATAGCAAACTTAGGATTAAATAGAGTTGTTTGGTCCATGGACGTGTAGGAGACATGCCAATGTAATTAAGTAGGGAAACTGTGAGCTTAAGTGTTATGTGTCACCACACCGGGGGGGGGTGTGGTTTAATTAGATAGGGGTTAAGAATAAGTTCCCTCAGTATGTGATTCCCCCCCTGTAACCTCTTCCTACGTTTTTGCATTTACAAGCGAGCCAAACATACCGAGCAGGCAGAAGCCCCCGCCTCCAAGGGTGACGGCGGGCAAAGTCACGCCCCCGAGGCTTGTGATTGATGGGTGTGATGTCAGAAGCGTAGCAGGTGTGCCAAACAGACAGAGAGGCCCCACCTTCCCGGGTTTTGTGCAAGTAAGCCATGCCCCGGAGGTCGAACAGCGGTTCGGTGTGATGCCAGACAGAGAGATCTGGAGGAACACACGAGATTGGTGTGAGGAGGGCAGTCGTAGTCGTGGTAGGAACACGGCTAGGACGGAGGATCTCGCTTTGCTCAAATCTCAGCATGACGAAATGGCTTTCCTTTGACACATGAAGAAGACGGCACAATTCTTGTATTCGTGCCGAGGCGATTTGGCTCACATGGTGAAGCGAGACGCCGGCCATCGACCCTTGGCTGGTCGTATGAGATGGGCCTCGAAGCCTCATGTATATAACGGAAGGGGACAGTCCCATTCTCGGCTGCATAGGGTCTCTGAGCCTTGGTGTTGAATACCGCTCACGAATTCCCTGACGTACATTTGTCCCACTGCGAGAGAGCGACTTTCCGCCATTTTGCTCGCGTCTACACGTGCAAATCAAAGCGCCTCGATTCTACGCTCCACAAAGACCATCTCTGGACAAAGCTAAGTGCCAGAATAAAGGAGGGATTTTCTTTTAATTTGTTTCCCCTTGTCTGTATTTAAGTCTGTGCGTGGAGGCGCCTCGGCTTTAGAATTTATTTACTTCACGTTATTATCATGACCTTTTGAATTATTGTCCCTTGTAAATATTTGCCTATTTTCATTAAATTCCATTTTTATTTTAAGTTGCTGTGTCCGTGTATTTGTCGTGGGGTTCGAGTATAAACCCCCCTGTGCTGTGCTTCCCCATGCCTCCGTCGCTCTACCATCGCACCCCACCCTTCCTGCACACGTTATAATCTCCGAGGGTCAACGTGTCCACCTAATATGGAAAAACCGCTGGACCATCCGGACTGGCGGTGTTAACCACCCGTCACCACAATTTGGGTCGGGGGGATTAACCTGGACCGCCAGCTCCACGACAATATATTGAAAATCCACGTATTTCACTGCTGTTTATCTTAAACTGTTCAGACTTTTTTTTTTATAGGCAGTTGTAATTCAAAATAATCATTATTGGCACTCGCTTTTATCTCTAGCTATGAGGTTGTAATCTGGCAACACAATGTATTATGATACAGATCACACATGTAGTTGTGAACCAAGTCCTTCCTGGCTTCCTGTTCACTTCGTGCCAAGACTGATGCTATCGCCTGTAGCGGTGAATATGGTTATAGAAAACTTATGAGGATTCAAGAAGTTATAACATTTCTTGGGAAATACATTTTGAAGGACTTTTAATATTCCAACATAATTGTTATCATAATTCTTATTATTTTTCCTCCTCGCACCATTAGGCACACAGGCAGTTTTATTGGCTAGGCCGAAAGAGGTTACAATCTGGACAGGTGACCACTCCGACACAGGATACGGGACTACGAGTGCAGGAATTAGTAATTTGTTCAGGGTGCCGGTAATCACTCACTTTCTCTTCGCGAAGGACGCCGCGGGGTCTTTGACGTCCACCAACTAATGGTAGACTGGACGCCCAGTTTAATGTCCATCTGAGGGACAGACACATTGATGAATCACATCACCCTTCATGCAAAACTCCAGGATGGCAGTTTATAATTTTTTATTTTTTTTGTATACATAGTCGAGGCTCGTGAAAGAGCTCGTACACTGAATGGATCAAGGACGTAACAGACAAAAACAGGAAGCAAAACACGCATGCATGGGGTGGACAAGATGGATACAAAGGATTCATGGGGTGGACAAGATGGATACAGAAGGAAACTCCAGGGAGGGAAAATTGTAAGGAGGGATTTGGGTGGGGTTAATGAGGGTAGAAAAGATCATGGTTTTGGATTGGGAACAATCTAAGATGGTGATGAAAAGCTGCCATGATGATCTGGAGGGAAGAATGAGATTGAAGAGAAAGTGGAAGTTGATTCCACAGATTGGGGGGTTAAAAAAAGAGGAACAAATGAGTGGAGGTGAGCACTGATTCTGGATTTAGGTAGTTTCACCAGAATGAGGTTGATGGTGGACTGTGTGAGCCCTGCAGAAACCTGGGGAGGGGGTTGGGGGGAGGGACAAAGCACGGAAAGAGTAGAGGGTGCAAGACCAGAGAGGAGGTGGTAGAAGACAAAGAGACCACCGACCTGTCTGTGATGGCGAAGTGATCGGCCCATTGACTCGGCTTCATTGCAGGAGATTCCAGTTATCTATAAGGCCTTGCTTTCAGCAGCGTCAAGCTGAGCAAGATGTGATGCAGGGTAGCCAGCCCAGAAGGGAGAGCAGTACTCCATCAAACTGTGGTTGAAGGCCTTGTAGGTGGATACACTTCAGCTGTGCCAAGGAAGGACTTTATAGGATGGAGGATGCCCAGTCAGCAGCTGGCTTTGGAGGCCAAGTTTGAAATGGGGTTTGCCCAAGAAAGATCATGGCTGATAGTGAGATCTCGAAGTTTGACTGACTGACAACTTCCTCAAGAGCATTGTTAAGAAAATAGTCTGCATACATGGGTCAAGATATGCAGAAAACAATGTCCTAAGTTTCCACCAGGTCACTTTGTAGCTGAGTCAAGATTCAAACCCAGGCTAGACAGCTCAAAGGCAAGTCTGCATGCCTCCACATTATCCTGCCAGCCCTTCCTACATGATAGCTGTGTACCTAAAATACGGTACAAAATACTGTATCACCACATGGGCCAGATCAAAATATTCCAGATACAACCCCTTGGGCTTCAGGTTCGTCATGCCTGGTTTAGGGCATCCATCGACTACCTTGTCACAAGGGATAACATATCAAAGGTGGAATGTGTAGGTTAGAAGTCAAAATAGTTGTCAGAGATTTGGGAGTTAAAAAACAGAGAGAGTGCCTTAGATCAAACTCCACCACTGTGGTTATGATGGCAGAAAAGATTGGTTGGGTGGGGGGGAGGTTCAGTCTTATGGATTGTTTTCGTATTTGATATCCAATCGTCACTTTAGTCTTGCTAACATCAAGAAATAAACCAAACTTTTCGCTTTATTTTGACTTTTACCTGAAAAAGAGCCAGAGCGACTCACCTCAAAAAAGGAGATCCTCAACTAATTCCAAACTGCCACCCTTCGTATCCCCTAACTGTCAAGTACAAAAAAATTCAAATAAACGGTTTCGGTGGGGAGGTATTGCACTGATTTTTAGAATATCAACTTCATCCAGATCAATCCTATTTTGTTCCTGCTGATCATAATCATGACTTCTTTTTTTTCGATTACAGACCTGCTTGTTGACGTATGCAAGTTGAACAATTATTTATGAAAAATTTTTGTATTAACAAAATGCTTTTGATAAGGGTGACCCAAAAACGCAAAGGTTCTTTACGCGGCTGATCTGAAACCTGCAGGTAAGTGAACTCCGAAATTCAAAGTCCAAGTAAAGCAATAAACTCAAAACTCAGATGTTCCGGCTGTTCTTTCTCCCTCGACTCTGCTTTCCCATTTATGTATTCTCAGAGAGAGAACATTCATAAAAGCCCAACCCTCGACAATCTGCTCATACTTTCTGGACGATTCTACATCCAGAAGGAACCGGAAATGTCCCACACCCCGACAATCTTTCCACCCAGGTTAAATTCTAACTACAGCATGATAACTTGTCACCTTTTTAACTCAACTTTTAGAATAAACATCTCGCCTCGACAAACATTACTTAGTCACACAAAACAAACAATTTGTTCCACATTGACTCAATAGGCTCTCAAGCGTTAAAATTGCACTGGGCCAATAAACTGTCGAACAGACGCTCATAAAGGATTTGTGACAGAGGATTAATCACATTTCTGTTTGGAGTGTTGGAGAGCTATGGATTAGGGTCTGAGTTCATTAGTTTTATGTAATTAATTGCATCATAAAAATAAAAAATGAATGCCTCCGCTGATGAAGTCGCCAGAGGCATGATGTTTTGGGTTGTCCGTCCGTCCGTCCGTCCATCCGTGCGTCCATGATAGGTTTTCCTTGCTTTGATAACTTAAGAACGGCTGATGGGATCTCAGTCAAACTTGGTACAAGTATGTATAAGGATGTAAAGAAAAACGGATTAGATTAGCGGGTCAAGAGGTCAAAAGTCAGAGGTCCCATTAGGTAAAAATTATCGCGCAAACTTGTGAACCAGTGATGAGAATTTGACCAAACTTGGTGTAAGTATATACTATGATGCAAAGATGAACTGATTAGATTTCGGCAGCAAAAGGTCAAGGGTTGGAGGTCATGTCAGGTAAAAATGTGATACTTGAGAACAACTGAAGGGATTTAACTCAAAGTTGGTACAAGTATGTATAATGATGTGGACGGAGGCATATCGGTGGACGTCGTGACGTCGAAGAGTGCTGTTCTAGTCTTTTTTAATGTTAAGTAATGAGTTGATATCACTTGTACAGAATAGGAGGAGAATTTAGCAGGGTGCCCAATATCTGGTGATCCTTACGTCTTGGCGAAACAGTCGCTACTGATTATTCTGAGGATAAGGTTACCAGAATTTGAGATTTTGCCAGAAAGTTCTGTTGCAGCATCTGTTTGTGCTGACAATGTTGTGTTTTAGTGTTGAAAACGTTTCAGGGAGGTCAACAATGTTGTGGAGAATTTGGACAGTTTTAAAAATGCTTCAGGAAGAATCAGGCACGATCGTGGTGTCAGCACGAGGACACGAGACGCACCGAAAACATGCCCATATATGGACATCTGCTGGGTTCAAGGTCATCAAACTGTCCGTGGTGCGGACTTTTCCTGGCTTGCCAGCCAATGGATGCGTGCGATCAATCATCATCCGTCAGGCTGCGTCGGACAACGGGCTCCGCCACGGACGATCCGATGGGCCCTGTGGGATGTTATATAAGAAACCCACTGCATGTGTGGTTGTTGTTGTTGATTCCCACCTGCTGCTTTTGTGTTGCTGACTGCTGCTCAATGATTCATGGTGTTTCTCCTGCTTGGGGTCATGCTTCTTTTTTTCCTGGGTCCTTTGTTGTCGAGCTTGTGCACGGAGAACTGGGTTGCTACCGGCACGCAGGGCGCAGCTTGGTTAAGCCCCGCACCAGTCCGCTGAACTCGGATGAAGACAGATATCATGTTGCATGAGCATTGCGTGCGGAGCAGGATTCTCTATGTTGTCTTCTCCTTTCTCACTTCCATGATTTCCCAAGTGCAAGAGATAAGGTATATGTGTAAGTCGACGTGGTTCTTGTTTGCATTGTGTATAATTTATTTTTTTTACCCTCCATTTGTTTGTCTGTCTGTTTGTTACCTCCGCCACCGAAGATGAAGGGAGGTGATGTTTTCACCCCCTCTCTGTCTGTTTGTCTGTTTGCTTGTTTGTGTGCACGATATCTCAAATAGTTGTCGACGGATCCGGATGAAATTTGGTGGACAGGTTGGGTGTTTGACAAGGACGAACTGATTAGATTTTGGTGAAGGTCCGGAACCAAATCCGACTACTGGATTTTTAAAAGCGATTCTTCCCCATTGAGAGATCGGGCCAAAAATGATACATAGCACGAGTTCTCAAAAAGTTGTGGACGGATTCGAATTAAACTTGGTTGACATGTTTGGGTGTGTGACATTTTGGTTCAGGTCCGGAATAAGATTCGACCTTTCAGTGGAATACAAAATGTAAACTATTCAGGTCTGGTGGAGGTACGTGCTCCACCGAGTGCCGTTCCGTTTCACCAAGTGTCCTCGATGAGTGATTTTTCATTTTTTTTTTTGTGGTTTGTTTGGGGTTACTTCTATAATTGTGGCCCAATTACATCCAGACCTGCTGCAGAGTATCAGCATAAGCGCAATTAATGTATAGGGTGTTTTCATCTTGTCGGTGGCTTGGGGAGTGAGGAGTGAGGAGTGGGGATGCAAATTCTCCATGAAATGTGTATTGTGTTCGCCACCTCCAGGTGGGGGAGTGTATTACAAGTCATCATCATTTACAGTGCATTATTCCTGTCTCCATGGTTTCCTGTGCAGTGAGGTGCTTTGAATTATAAGCAGTAGGTATGTTTTTGCTTCATGTACGAAACCCGGGATTTATTTTTTCCTATAAAGAGCTGTTACTTGCTTAAACACCACCCAAATATAAGTATGTGTCAGAAGAATGTGTTGCATGCTTGGAACAAGATCACCCGTTGGGCGGGTACTCTGCAAGTATAAGTAAATTGAAATAAAGATCGTCAACGTCGTATGAAAAAATTAATTTTGGGAGTTTACCACCGTTGATGCAGTGGCTATTACATCACCTTATCGACCACGTTACATCAGTTATTTGTGTCTGTTGTTTGTGTCCTTTATGACATCCTTAAAAAATGGTAAGTTTCCTGTTTGGAATGATTTTCAATTTTCTTTGACTGCCAGACAGGCAGACAGAGTAAAAAAAATTACCTCACTCCTCTCCGCACGTGCGATCGGGACAAATTCAAAGCCAAAATACTGCTAAGCCACAGATTCGCCTTCTCCGATTCATGTTCTGATTAGTAAGCCTGGCGTTGGCTTAGCTGTTTGGGTGGCTGGCTTGGGATCGTAGGGTCCTGAGTAAGAGCCCCCTTTTCCACTAAATTAACACCAGGTGGGGTTGACTCAGCGTGTCATCCTTCTGAGGTCTGCAAAATGAGCACCAGTGTACTGGTAGAAGGGGGACTGCATCAGCAGCATAGCTGTGTCCCTAAAGGCGCTGTCACACCTTGACGATTTAGCCAGCGTATGCCGACTCATGAAAAATTTGTCTAAAACGCAATGGTCTAGGCTCATCTTGGAGCTAAATGACAAAGGCAGCAGGTTTACAGGGGGACTAGACATAAACAAAGGGGGAAAGGAGGAATAGCAGAAAAATGAGAAACAATACCCGGAGAGGACAAAATGGGAAAGCATTGGCATTTGTAAAAGAGTTCATGGGGCACTTGAAGTCATGATGGGCACAGTGCATGGGTGGAGAGGATGAGACAACAGACACCAGAAGATGAACGGACAATTGGGAGCAGGTGAAACTTTCTTGAGGAACATGTGCAACCTTAGGTAGCTTGATGATGGCAGGATGAGGAGCAAGGCCAGATGGAAGGCTGTATAAAAAAGCCCACAACTAGCACTTAATGGGAGAGGAGAGTTCCTGGAAATCGGCCTCCTGTCTAGAGAATCAAATGGTGTGGAGGACTTGTTTTTGACCGCCTCATGAGGAGCAAGGTATGAAGTAGGAGCACTGCCCAGAGAGGGAGCCATACTCCACGGAACTCCATATGAAAGCCTTGCCCACAGTGATGAGCTTAATGTGGCTCAGAACTGCCTTGGCTCGAAGAAGAATACATGGATGGTGACAAGACTTTGATACCAGGTTGGTTCTTGTGCAGTATGTTCCTCCCACAAAAGGCTAAGGCAGATAGTGAGGTCAGGGAGCTCCAGGGACTGCACCTCTTTCAGTGGCTGTCCTGAGAAGTGGATTGCATATTTCATTGATGATCCTTGAGAGTATCCAACTTGTGAGTGTTGAATGTTATGTTCCACGTAGCTAACTATTGCTTGTCTCATCCACATCTGACGAAAGCGATTCAGCAACGGCCGGCTTTTCAACAACCCAGGTCAGTTTACAGCTGGGTCGAGATTCGAACCCAGGCTCGACAGCTCAGAGGCAAGTCTGCATGCCTCCACGTTATCCTGCAGCCCTTCCGACAAAACAGAGTGATGTGTCATTCTACACAAGGTGGAATCATTGGCAAAATGTTAAAGTTGATTTGCAAGAGAATCAGACGGATCATTTTTTGATATTGATCAAGAGTAACTTGTCATAAGTTGCTGCCTTGTGGGAACCCAGCCTGAAGAGAAAGATCATAGGAAGACATACCATACACCAAGGGCAACCCACTGTTTCCACTCAGAGAGGAAATCAAACAACCGCTTGTGCAGGGGACCAGAATACCAAAAGGAGACAACTTAGAAATCAAGGCTCGATGCCAGACAGTGTCAAAGGCTCAGAAGATATTCAGAAAATGGTCTTAACCTCTTGCTTATAGTTTAGGGCAGAAGTGGGGACTTTTCGTCATGTGAGGGCCATAACAGCCATTATTAAATTTGGTGCTGGCCAGTTATATATGCTTAGTAATTTAAACACACATCTGCAGATACATCATGTAACGAATCATTCTTACCTCTGACTGAAAGCATGGCACTCTGAGTCAACTTTCTGCTTCTTATAGCTCGCCATTATCTCAATCATGGCCAATGATATTGTTACGGTTGTGGGGTCGATTGAGGAATTCATAGCAAACTTGGATTAAATAGGTTGTTTGGTCCATGGACTGTAGGAGACATGCCAATGTAATTAAGTAGGGAAACTGTGAGCTTAAGTGTTATGTGTCACCACACCGGGGGGGGGGGTGTGGTGTTAATTAGATAGGGTTAAATAAGTTCCCTCAGTATGTGATTCCCCCCTGTAACCTCTTCCTACGTTTTTGCATTTACAAGCGAGCCAAACATACCGAGCAGGCAGAAGCCCCCGCCTCCAAGGGTGACGGCGGGCAAGTCACGCCCCGAGGCTTTGATTGATGGGTGTGATGTCAGAAGCGTAGCAGGTGTGCCAAACAGACAGAGAGGCCCCACCTTCCCGGGTTTTGTGCAAGTAAGCCAGCCCCGGAGGTCGAACAGCGGTTCGGTGTGATGCCAGACAGAGAGATTGGAGGAACACACGAGATTGGTGTGAGGAGGGCAGTCGTAGTCGTGGTAGAACACGGCTAGGACGGAGGATCTCGCTTTGCTCAAATCTCAGCAGACGAAATGGCTTTCCTTTGACATGAAGAAGACGGCACATTCTTGTATTCGTGCCGAGGCGATTTGGCTCACATGGTGAAGCGAGACGCCGGCCATCGACCCTTGGCTGGTCGTATGAGATGGGCCTCGAAGCCTCATGTATATAACGGAAGGGGACAGTCCCATTCTGGCTGCATAGGGTCTCTGAGCCTTGGTGTTGAATACCGCTCACGAATTCCCTGACGTACATTTGTCCCACTGCGAGAGAGCGACTTTCGCCATTTTGCTCGCGTCTACACGTGCAAATCAAAGCGCCTCGATTCTACGCTCCACAAAGACCATCTCTGGACAAAGCTAAGTGCCAGAATAAAAGAGGGATTTCTTTTAATTTGTTTCCCCTTGTCTGTATTTAAGTCTGTGCGTGGAGGCGCCTCGGCTTTAGAATTTATTTACTTCACGTTATTATCATGACCTTTTGAATTATTGTCCCTTGTAAATATTTGCCTATTTTCATTAAATTCCATTTTTATTTTAAGTTGCTGTGTCCGTGTATTTGTCGTGGGGTTCGAGTATAAACCCCCTGTGCTGTGCTTCCCCATGCCTCCGTCGCTCTCCATCGCACCCCACCCTTCTGCACACGTTATAATCTCCGAGGGTCAACGTGTCCACCTCTAATATGGAAAAACCGCTGGACCATCCGGACTGGCGGTGTTAACCACCCGTCACCACAATTTGGGTCGGGGGATTAACCTGGACCGCCAGCTCCACGACAATATATTGAAAATCCACGTATTTTCACTGCTGTTATCTTAAACTGTTCAGACTTTTTTTTATAGGCAGTTGTAATTCAAAATATATCATTATTGGCACTCGCTTTTATCTCTAGCTATGAGGTTGTAATCTGGCAACACAATGTATTATGATCAGATCACACATGTAGTTGTGAACCAAGTCCTTCCTGGCTTCCTGTTACTTCGTGCCAAGACTGATGCTATCGCCTGTAGCGGTGAATATGGTTATAGAAACTTATGAGGTTAAGAAGTTATAACATTTCTTGGGAAATACATTTTGAAGGACTTTTAATATTCCAAATAATTGTTATCATAATTCTTATTATTTTTCCTCCTCGCACCATTAGGCACACAGGCGTTTTATTGGCTAGGCCGAAAGAGGTTACAATCTGGACAGGTGACCATCCGACACAGGATACGGAGCTACGAGTGCAGGAATTAGTAATTTGTTCAGGGTGCCGGTAATCCTCACTTTCTCTTCGCGAAGGACGCCGCGGGGTCTTTGACGTCCACCAACTAATGGTAGACTGGACGCCCAGTTTAAGTCCATCGAAGGGACAGACACATTGATGAATCACATCACCCTTCATGCAAAACTCCAGGATGGCAGTTTATAATTTTTTTTTTTTTGTATAACTAGTCGAGGCTCGTGAAAGAGCTCGTACACTGAATGGATCAAGGACGTAACAGACAAAAACAGGAAGCAAAACACGCATGCATGGGGTGGACAAGATGGATACAAAGGATTCATGGGGTGGACAAGATGGATACAGAAGGAAACTCCAGGAGGGAAAATTGTAAGGAGGGATTTGGGTGGGGTTAATGAGGGTAGAAAAGATCATGGTTTTGGATTGGGACAATCTAGATGGTGATGAAAAGCTGCCATGATGATCTGGAGGAAGAATGAGATTGGAGAAAGTGGAAGTTGATTCCACAGATTGGGGGGAAAAAGAGGAACAAATGAGTGGAGGTGAGCACTGATTCTGGATTTAGGTAGTTTCACCAGAATGAGGTTGATGGTGACTGTGTGAGCCCTGCAGAAACCTGGGGAGGGGTTGGGGGGGGGGACAAAGCACGGAAAGAGTAGAGGGTGCAAGACCAGAGAGGAGGTGGTAGAAGACAAAGAGACCACCGACCTGTCTGTGATGGCGAAGTGATCGGCCCATTGACTCGGCTTCATTGCAGGAGATTCCAGTTATCTATAAGGCCTGCTTTCAGCAGCGTCAAGCTGAGCAAGATGTGATGCAGGGTAGCCAGCCAAGAGGAGAGCAGTACTCCATCAAACTGTGGTTGAAGGCCTTGTAGGTGGATACACTTCAGCTGTGCCAAGGAAGGACTTTATAGGATGGAGGATGCCCAGTCAGCAGCTGGCTTTGGAGGCCAAGTTTGAAATGGGGTTTGCCCAAGAAAGATCATGGCTGATAGTGAGATCTCGAAGTTTGACTGACTGACAACTTCCTCAAGAGCATTGTTAAGAAATAGTCTGCATACATGGGTCAAGATATGCAGAAAACAATGTCCTAAGTTTCCACCAGGTCACTTTGTAGCTGAGTCAAGATTCAAACCCAGGCTAGACAGCTCAAAGGCAAGTCTGCATGCCTCCACATTATCCTGCCAGCCCTTCCTACATATAGCTGTGTACCTAAAATACGGTACAAAATACTGTATTCACCACATGGGCCAGATCAAAATATTCCAGATACAACCCCTTGTGGCTTCAGGTTCGTCATGCCTTTTAGGGCATCCATCGACTACCTTGTCACAAGGGATAACATATCAAAGGTGGAATGTGTAGGTTAGAAGTCAAAATAGTTGTCAGAGATTTGGGAGTTAAAAACAGAGAGTGCCTTAGATCAAACTCCACCACTGTGGTTATGATGGCAGAAAAGATTGGTTGGGTGGGGGGAGGTTCAGTCTTATGGATTGTTTTCGTATTTGATACCAATCGTCACTTTAGTCTTGCTAACATCAAGAAATAAACCAAACTTTTCGCTTTATTTTGACTTTTACCTGAAAAAGAGCCAGAGCGACTCACCTCAAAAAAGAGATCCTCAACTAATTCCAAACTGCCACCCTTCGTATCCCCTAACTGTCAAGTACAAAAAAATTCAAATAAACGGTTTCGGTGGGGAGGTATTGCACTGATTTTTGAATATCAACTTCATCCAGATCAATCCTATTTTGTTCCTGCTGTCATAATCATGACTTCTTTTTTTTCGATACAGACCTGCTTGTTGACTATGCAAGTTGAACAATTATTTATGAAAAATTTTTGTATTAACAAAATGCTTTTGATAAGGGTGACCCAAAAACGCAAAGGTTCTTTACGCGTGATCTGAAACCTGCAGGTAAGTGAACTCCGAAATTCAAAGTCCAAGTAAAGCAATAACTCAAAACTCAGATGTTCCGGCTGTTCTTTCTCCCTCGACTCTGCTTTCCCATTTATGTATTCTCAGAGAGAGAACATTCATAAAAGCCCAACCCTCGACAATCTGCTCATACTTTTGCGATTCTACATCCAGAAGGAACCGGAAATGTCCCACACCCCGACAATCTTTCCACCCAGGTTATTCTAACTACAGCATGATAACTTGTCACCTTTTTACTCAACTTTTAGAATAAACATCTCGCCTCGACAAACATTACTTAGTCACACAAAAAACAATTTGTTCCACATTGACTCAATAGGCTCTCAAGCGTTAAAATTGCACTGGGCCAATAAACTGTCGAACAGACGCTCATAAAGGATTTGTGACAGGATTAATCACATTTCTGTTTGGAGTGTTGGGAGCTATGGATTAGGGTCTGAGTTCATTAGTTTTATGTAATAATTGTTCATCATAAAAATAAAAAATGAATGCCTCCGCTGATGAAGTCGCCGAGGCATGATGTTTTGGGTTGTCCGTCCGTCCGTCCGTCCATCCGTGCGCCATGATAGGTTTTCCTTGCTTTGATAACTTAAGAACGGCTGATGGGATCTCAGTCAAACTTGGTACAGTATGTATAAGGATGTAAAGAAAAACGGATTAGATTAGGGTCAAGAGGTCAAAAGTCAGAGGTCCCATTAGGTAAAAATTATCGCAAACTTGTGAACCAGTGATGAGAATTTGACCAAACTTGGTGTAAGTATATACTATGATGCAAAGATGAACTGATTAGATTTCGGCAGCAAAAGGTCAAGGGTTGAGTCATGTCAGGTAAAAATGTGATACTTGAGAACAACTGAAGGGATTTAACTCAAAGTTGGTACAAGTATGTATTATGATGTGGACGGAGGCATATCGGTGGACGTCGTGACGTCGAAAGTGCTGTTCTAGTTTTTTAATGTTAAGTAATGAGTTGATATCATTGTACAGAATAGGAGAGAGAATTTAGCGAGGTGCCAATATCTGGTGTCCTTACGTCTTGGCGAAACAGTCGCTACTGATTATTCTGAGGATAAGGGTACCAGAATTTGAGATTTTGCCAGAAAGTTCTGTTGCAGCATCTGTTTGTGCTGACAATGTTGTGTTTTAGTGTTGAAAACGTTTCAGGGAGGTCAACAATGTGTGAGAATTTGGACAGTTTTAAAAATGCTTCAGAAGAATCAGGCACGATCGTTGGTGTCAGCACACGAGGACAACGAACGCACCGAAAACATGCCCATATATGGACATCTGCTGGGTTCAAGGTCATCAAACTGTCCGTGGTGCGGACTTTTCCTGGCTTGCCAGCCAATGGATGGTGCGATCAATCATCATCCGTCAGGCTGCGTCGGACAACGGGCTCCGCCACGGACGATCCGATGGGCCCTGTGGATGTTATATAAGAAAGCCACTGCATGTGTGGTTGTTGTTGTTGATTTCCACCTGCTTCTTTTGTGTTGCTGACTGCTGCTCAATGATTCATGGTGTTTCTCCTGCTTGGGGTCATGCTTCTTTTTTTCCTGGGTCCTTTGTTGTCGAGCTTGTGCACGGAGAACTGGGTGCTCTACCGCGCAGGGCGCAGCTTGGTTAAGCCCCGCACCAGTCCGCTGAACTCGGATGAAGACAGATATCATGTTGCATGGCATTGCGTGGGAGCAGGATTTCTATGTTGTCTTCTCCTTTCTCACTTCCATGATTTCCCAAGTGCAAGAGATAAGGTATATGTGTAAGTCGACGTGGTTCTTGTTGCTTTGTGATAATTATTTTTTTTTACCCTCCATTGTTTGTCTGTCTGTTTGTTACCTCCGCCACCGAAGATGAAGGGAGGTGATGTTTTCACCCCCTCTCTGTCTGTTGTCTGTTGTTGTTTGTGTATGCACGATATCTCAAATAGTTGTCGACGGATCCGGATGAAATTTGGTGGACAGGTTGGGTGTTTGACAAGGACGAACTGATTAGATTTTGGTGAAGGTCCGGAACCAAATCCGACTACTGGATTTTTAAAAGCGATTCTTCCCCATTGAGAGATCGGGCCAAAAATGATACATAGCACGATTCTCAAAAAGTTGTGGACGGATTCGAATTAAACTTGGTTGACATGTTTGGGTGTGTGACATTTTGGTTCAGGTCCGGAATAAGATTCGACCTTTCAGTGGAATACAAATGTAAACATATTCAGTCTGGTGGAGGTACGTTCCACCGAGTTCGTTCCTTCACCAAGTGTCCTCGATGAGTGATTTTTCATTTTTTTTTTGTGGGTTTGTTTTTGGGGTTACTTCTATAATTGTGGCCCAATTACATCCAGATGCTGCAGAGTATCAGCATAAGCGCAATTAATGTATTAGGTGTTTTTCTCTTTGTGGTGGACTTGGGGAGTGAGAGTGAGGAGTGGGATGCAAATTCTCCATGAATGTGTATTGTGTCCCCACCTCCAGGTGGGGAGTGTATTACAAGTCATCATCATTTACAGTGCAGTATTTCTGTCTCCATGGTTTCCTGTGCAGTGAGGTGCTTTGAATTATAAGCAGTAGGTATGTTTTTGCTTCATGTACGAAACCCAGGGTATTTATTTTTCCTATAAAGAGCTGTTACTTGCTTAAACACCACCCAAATATAGTATGTGTCAGAAGAATGTGTTGCATGCTTGGAACAAGATCACCCGTTGGGCGGGTACTCTGCAAGTATAAGAAATTGAAATAAAGATCGTCAACGTCGTATGAAAAAATTAATTTTGGGAGTTTACCACCGTTGATGCAGTGGCTATTACATCACCTTATCGACCACGTTACATCAGTTATTTGTGTCTGTTGTTTGTGTCCTTTATGACATCCTTAAAAATGGTAAGTTTCCTGTTTGGAATGATTTTCAATTTTCTTTGACTGCCAGACAGGCAGACAGAGAAAAAATTACCTCACTCCCTCCGCACGTGCGATCGGGACAAATTCAAAGCCAAAATACTGCTAAGCCACAGATTCGCCTTCTCCGATTCATGTTCTGATTAGTAGCCTGGCGTTGGCTTAGCTGTTTGGGTGGCTGCTTGGGATCGTAGGGTCCTGAGTAAGAGCCCCCTTTCCACTAAATTAACACCAGGTGGGGTTGACTCAGCGTGTCATCTCTTCTGAGGTCTGCAAAATGAGCACCAGTGTACTGGTAGAAGGGGGACTGCATCAGCAGCATAGCTGTTTCCCTAAAGGCGCTGTCACACCTTGACGATTTAGCCAGCGTATGCCGACTCATGAAAAATTTGTCTAAAACGCTGGCACACGTCAATACGTTATGGGTAAGTTTTGATAACATTAAGAGCACGCTGAAAAACATGCCATACGTCGTAGTACGCTGGCTTTCATCGTTGTACTTTGCGGTTGTCCTCAAATTTTAGTGCTTGAAATTTTACGACGTATGCCAGCTATGACTCACACGTTCCGCTACGCTGGCCATAAGTTGTAGGCACGTTATGCGATCGTTGACACACGTCACACACGTTACTTGTAAGTTACTCATAAGTCGAAACACGTCGAGGTAATGATTAGCGTACCCGAAACTTATTTATAACCTATGAGTAACGTGTTGTAGGCACGTTACAACGATGATCGTTGCACACATCGTGAGGCACGTTATGCGATCGTTGAACACGTCGAGGCACGTTACTTGTAAGTTACTCATAAGTCGAAACACGTCGAGGTAATGGTAGCCCCAAACTTTTTCTAACCTATGAGTAACGTGCTTTGAACCTATGTGTAACGTACCTCAAACGCATATTGACGTATGTAGACGTATTTGATTGACGTCTTCCGGACGACCACAGAACTTACTGAACGTGTTTCTAATTTACAGCTACCGTATAATGGCGTATTGGCAGCGTTTAAAAAAAACAACAACAATAACTTCCGATATTTCGTCACGTGCCGTTACGTCACGTCCGATTGCCTCTTCAGTTTGCTCATGTCTTATTCTTAGTTCCTCCTCTGTGATATTTTCTGTTTGAGGATATTGTCACGTCGAGTCGAACTTAAAAGCAAATGTCTGAATATATTTTAAATTCGTGATAGACTAAAAAAAATAAAAAAACAACAACAACAACTTCAGATATTTCGTCACGTGCCTTCACGGAGCAAGGAGAAAAAAAGAAATGTGCTTGACGAGAAAATAAGTTTCTGGTATGCTAACATTAAGGCCCAGTCACACTTTGACGTTTTAGCCAGCGATGGCAACGTATTAAATGTATGCAAAACGCTGGCTTACGTTGAACTTTTGATGTTTTTTTTAAAGATTCGGACGTATTCATAACGACTTGGTCTTATGCATAACGTATTAGTAACGGACACAGAACGTTTCGTTTGGTTATAGATAACTTATACCAACGAATGCTGAACCTGTTGTCGGCCTTCACAACCTATGCCCAACGATAGTCTAACTCATGCATAGCACGCTGCACGCTCGCCACGATGACGTGGCGTTGGTTATGGAAGGCTGCCGCACAACGATTCAAATCATAACCGCCGCAGAAATGGAAGTGTCAACATCGCGTCACACCTTGGCGATCTTGCCAGCGTATGCCGACCTCTTGAAAAATGCGTCTAAAACGCTTGCGCACGTCGAATACGGTATGGGTAAGTTTGGTATACGTGAATAGAACGCTAAAGTACGCTATCATACGTCGTATTAAGTGGAGTACGTCTCTGTAATTTTAAGCATGTTGAAAATTTTACAACGTACTTGCCGTATGACACACGCTCCGCATGCGATGGGAATAGTTGTACGCACGATATGCGATCGTTGACACACCGACACACGTTACTTGTAAGGTGCTCATAAGTCGAAACACTCAAGGTAATGGTTAGCGTCAGTGTTCCATACTCCCTGTTTTTTTTTCTTGGTATGCGGTGTTCAGTGTACAGTGCGGTTATGATTTAAATCGTTGAGCGGCAGTCTATTAATTATATTATTTACAACCGCACTAGAAATCGAAGTGTCAACATCACATCATACCGAAGGAAGGAAGAAAAAAAATTTAAAAAATAAAACCAGGGAGTCTGGAACACTGACGCTAACCATTACCTTGACGTGTTTCGCCGATGAGCACCTTACAAGTAAAGTGTGTCGATGTGTGTCAACGATCGCGTAACGTTAATACAACACGTAACTCATAGCTTAGAAATAAGTTTCGGTATCGCTAAACTTACCTCGACGTGTTTCGACGTTATGAGTAATTATGTAACGTGTGTCCGATCGCGTGACGTGCCTACAACTTATGGCGAGCGTTATGTGGAACGTGTGAGTCATACGCTGGCATAAGTCGTAAAATTTCAAGCATGGAAAGTTTGAGGACAATCGAAAAGTTACAACGTTTAAAGCCAGCGTGCAACGACGTTGGCAGTGTTTTTCAGCGTGCTCTCAATGTTATCAAACTTACCATAACGTATTCGACGTGTACCAGCGTTTTAGACAATTTTTTCAAAAATCGGCATACGTTGGCTAAACGTCAAGGTGTGATGTGGCCTTTAGCTCGACGTGTTTCGACTTTGAGTAACTTACAAGGAACTTGTGTCGACTGTGTCAACGATCGCATATGTGCCTACAAACTCATTCCCAGCGTGGGGAACGTGTGATCTACGGCGAGTACGTCGTAAATTTTCAGCATGCTTGAAATTTACGACGTACTAGACGTCCACGAATATGACAGCGTACTTCATCGTTTTTCAGCGTGCTCTTAAGTATACACAACTTACCCATAACGTATCGACGTGTGCCAGTTGGTTCAGCAAATTTTTCATAGTCGGCATACGTGGTAATCGTCAAGGTGTGACTGCGAGTGTTGCACTTCCATTCTCAGGCGGTTATGATTTACATCGCGTGCGGCAGGTTTTTAACAGGCTACTCCACGGGTTCGTCGGCGATACGTGCAGCGCGTATGCCTAAGTTAAACTATCGTTTGGGCATAGGTTGGAACGCCGAACACGCTATCATTCGTTGGTTATAAGTTATCTATAAGAACGACGTTCTGTGCCCGTTACTATATGTTATGCTACGCCACACACTTATGAATCGACCAAAACTTAAAAAAAAACATCAAATTTCAGCGTACGCCAA
>CM068956.1:159152223-159154162 GCA_035128595.1 Eptatretus atami | reverse complement strand
GCTGGCCACGTCAAATACGTTATGGGTAAGTTTTGATAACATTTAGAGCACGCTGAAAACACTGCCATACGTCGTAGTACGCTGGCTTTCATCGTTGTACTTTGCGGTTGTCCTCAAATTTTAGCATGCTTGAAATTTTACGACGTATGCCAGCTATGACTCACACGTTCCGCTACGCTGGCCATAAGTTGTAGGCACGTTATGCGATCGTTGACACACGTCAACACACGTTACTTTTAAGTTACTCATAAGTCAAACACGTCGAGGTAATGATTAGCGTACCCGAAACTTATTTATAACCTATGAGTAACGTGTTGTAGGCACGTTACACGATCGATCGTTGCACACACGTCGAGGCACGTTATGCGATCGTTGACACACGTCGAGGCACGTTACTTGTAAGTTACTCATAAGTCGAAACACGTCGAGGTAATGCTTAGCGTACCCAAAACTTATTTCTAACCTATGAGTAACGTGCTTTGAACCTATGTGTAACGTACCTCAAACGCATATTGACGTATGTAGACGTATTTGATTGACGTCTTCCGGACGACCACAGAACTTACTGAACGTGTTTCTAATTTACAGCTACCGTATAATGGCGTATTGGCAGCGTTTAAAAAAAAACAAACAACAATAACTTCCGATATTTCGTCACGTGCCGTTACGTCACGTCCGATTGCCTCTTCAGTTTGCTCATGTCTTATTCTTAGTTCCTCCTCTGTGATATTTTCTGTTTGAGGATATTGTCACGTCGACGTCGAAACTTAAAGCAAATGTCTGAATATATTTTAAAATTCGTGATAGACTAAAAAAAAAATAAAAAAAACAACAACAACAACTTCAGATATTTCGTCACGTGCCTTCACGGAGCCAAGGAGAAAAAAAGAAAATGTGCTTGACGGAGAAAATAAGTTTCTGGTATGCTAAACATTAAGGCCCAGTCACACTTTGACGTTTTAGCCAGCGATGGCAACGTATTAAAATGTATGCAAAACGCTGGCTTACGTTGAACTTTTGATGTTTTTTTTAAAGATTCGGACGTATTCATAACGACTTGGTCTTATGCATAACGTATTAGTAACGGACACAGAACGTTTCGTTGTGTTATAGATAACTATACCAACGAATGCTGAACCTGTTGTCGGCCTTCACAACCTATGCCCAACGATAGTCTAACTCATGCATAGCACGCTGCACGCATCGCCGACGATGACGTGGCGTAGGTTATGGAAAGGCTGCCGCACAACGATTCAAATCATAACCGCCGCAGAAATGGAAGTGTCAACATCGCAGTCACACCTTGGCGATCTTGCCAGCGTATGCCGACCTCTGAAAATGCGTCTAAAACGCTGGCGCACGTCGAATACGGTATGGGTAAGTTTGGTATACGTGAATAGAACGCTAAAGTACGCTATCATACGTCGTATTAAGTGGAGTACGTCTTGTAATTTTAGCATTTGAAAATTTTACAACGTACTTGCCGTATGACACACGCTCCGATGCGATGGAATAGTTGTACGCACGAATTGCGATCGTTGCACACATCGACACACGTTATTGTAAGGTGCTCATAAGTCGAAACACGTCAAGGTAATGGTTAGCGTCAGTGTTCCATACTCCCTGTTTTTTTTTCTTCGGTATGACGGTGTTCAGTGTACAGTGCGGTTATGATTTAAATCGTTGAGCGGCAGTCTATTAATTATATTATATTACAACCGCACTAGAAAACGAAGTGTCACATCACCATCATACCGAAGGAAGGAAGAAAAAAAAATTTAAAAAAAAATATAAACCAGGGAGTCTGGAACACTGACGCTAACCATTACCTTGACGTGTTTCGACCGATGAGCACCTTACAAGTAAAGTGTGTCGATGTGTGTCAACGATCGCGTAACGTTAATACAACACGTAACTCATAGCTTAGAAATAAGTTTCG
>CM068956.1:159099723-159147223 GCA_035128595.1 Eptatretus atami | reverse complement strand
GAAATACATAAACAAAGCATTCCTGCCATCCCCTGGCTTGGCGGCACTGTACTTTAAACAAACATGACTAGTATAAAAGTTCTGAAGTTACTGTCATGGAAATTGGCAAAACAACACACTATCGCGGCTGCGTGAGCTTTTCCTGGCAGTGGTTTCAGGATGTGTTGGACATTGAAAAGCTACGGAGTTATCGGCCTCATTACCTTTTGCCTGCGGACAGGTGACAGCACTGCCTGACCCCACATCTGAATATACACTTTATAGCGTCCTTTGGTGGCCTCAAAACGGACATCAAGGCCAATGTTCAGTAACTTGAAACCTTGCCCAGATTCTGAAGTACTTACACCCAAAATATAAAGAGACAGATTTGTCACGGGTAATCTCAGCTGTTGCCGCAAGTAAGGAGTTATCCTTGACAATATGGCGTAGTTCATGGTTCGCTCCATGTTTTTAGCAACTTGAATGAAGGAAAAAAAAACTCACAAGAAACCGTTTTTAATGACCTTTTTTGTGCACCATTCGCCGCACATCCTAAGATGCCATGGGGGCAATCGAAACAGTCTATCAATTACATACTACTGAAATGTACCTTTTTGACGTTTACACCCTTTCAATCTTTGGAACCGTCTTAGACCTTTTCAGACCCATTCGTCTACGAGGTCCGAGTACGAGTACTATCAGAGAAATGTCTGTCTGTCTGTCTGTCTGTCACCATTTTTCCTAGAGAGGGTGAAACGGATCTTCGTCAAACTTTCGGAGCTTCATCATTGAGTGCCGCGGAGTGTTTTAGGCTAAACAAAACAAGACAAAAAATTTAGGGTTTTTGGGGGATTTTTCTTTTTCTAATTGCTCTACAGTGCCGAAGCCTTTGTAGCGATGTGAAAGGTAATATTAAATGATCACCAACCCCATTCCTTAGTTGGCATATGGAAGTGTTTTGGGACGCCACCAAAAAAATAGAAAGAAAAATTGACTTCTTCAAAATGCCAACAGGGTTAGAACACCACCGGGCAATGCCGGGTACCCCTGCTCGTATGTTATAAACAACATCTATGATTTTTCAAAAATCTGCTTCCTGAGTTTAACACAATTTTAGGATATTTTGTCCAGCATGTGTAAATTGCATGTAATTCTTGTTTTGTTTATTTTCTTCCAATTGGAAGGAAAACTAGATGCCCTATTGTAAGAAATTTCTACCTTGAAACCCTGATTTAAAATACAAAACGGTCCCATTGTTCGGATGAAATAAATAGATGACCTGTATGTTACTCTGCAGCAGCTAAAGCCAGAATTGTTGAGCATAATCTGGATTTATCGGACATTGGGGGGTGGGGGGTTCTTGTACAATCTCATCTGGCCCCATAAGATCAGCCTCCTGGTGTTTATCTAACTTCGGCCTCGATGGGCAGCATCCATCATACCTCTCTGACTCAATCCGGAACTCACTCTTGTAACGATCTTTATTTCCACAGTACAAGCACCTGGTGTCCATGTAACCTGTTAAACTGCTTACACTTCCCGTTAACTTTTGCTATGCTTTCCACGATGTGGATACTTTCCCACTGTCTATACACCTCGGTCTTTCTTTAGATATTCTGCACTTTTTGCAATGTAAGATCTTAGCAACATCATGTTCAACAGGTCGATCCACTTGAAGCTTTGATTCAGCCCATATGTTGTCTCCAGATAATTACTACCTGTGGAAAGGTGCTTGAATTGCATTAAATTACATCCTTCCATTCGGTGGAGCGCATATCTCCGCAAGGCTGAACAGTTTATATTTTGTATCTCACTGATGGACAGGATCTGCATCCGGACATGAACCAGAATCGAAAATCGAATCCATTCGTCCTTGTCACACATCAAACCTGTCCATGAAACCTCGTCTGAATCCGTACACATCTTTTTGAGATATTGTGTTCACAGACAGACAGGGGTTAAAAACATAACCTCCGTCCACCTTCGGTTGCAGAGGTAACAATCAGGGCATTTTGTCATCAAATATCCGAGATTTTTTACCAGCTAAGATTATTATGAAATTAAATAATCGCTTGGTGGTATAAAATCGAAATATTGCAAAAATAAGAACACACTTTGCCGAAGCATTTATTTTGCACTCGTCGGAGCACACGTACGCCTGGTGTTGGCTTCATGGTTAGGGTGTTGGGCTTGGGATCCTTGGATCCTGAGTTCAAATCCACCTTGGCTGTTGAATTAATACCATGTGGGGTTGACTCTGCCTGTCATCCTTCTGAGGTCAGCAAAATGAGTGCCAGGTTGCTGGTATCCTGTGTCGGAGTGGCGACCCGTCCAGGATTGTGCCCAATAGCCCAGGAGACCGCTTTGGCAGCACCAATGCTCTGCACAGAGTATGGACCCAATGGATGGATGGATTGGGGCTCATGTAATAATACCGGATATGTAGATGCAATAATACCAGATATGGAGACTCAAAACCATTTATGTTCAGCCCTGTTTTCTGATTGGCTCTTAGGACTGCTCCTGATGTGAATATACATCATGGCTATGAGGCAGCAAGGGAACCTAAGACTTCCCACAATGTTTCAGCAGGGTCAAAAGAAGTGAAGTACTTTCACAAGCTCTTTTTGTTTTCCAAATTACAGGAGCTTGTGTTTACGTACTGTGGCTTCAATAATGCGTAAATGTGTCACGCTACATGCACGAGCCACAGTCAGAAACCACTCGGTGTGATAGTCATCTGCACCTTCAGGATTGTTCAGCAAATGCTGGACAATCACAGAATCGCTTTTTTGAACAAGCATTTTTGTTGGGTTCTTGCATGCGTGAGCTGGTTGTGTGCGTTCTGTGTCTTGATGGTTGTGAATTGCCAATGGAATGTGTCTTCCAGTCTTTGGGATTGCAGCCTACGTAGCTCGCATCATGCTTGCACTGAAAATCATAAATAACATTATTCTATTTTGTGGTCGGGAGTACATCTTACTGGATTGGTGGGAACGTTTTTTTTTTTTAATCGGTGCTAAATATCACTCGTGTTGCAACCGAGTGATAGCAGTATGAAACCGCTTCCTTCATCTGTTGTTTAGATTTTTGAGAGATTTTACCTCTCCGTGGCAGCGTAAGGTAGGCCGGTCACTTCTCAAGTCCAAGGATAATGTCCTTTGACCTATTGGCAATTTAGACGATATGCAACCAACGATGAGTCACTCAGGGTAACCGTCGTCACGCAGAATGGTTTTGATGTCCCAGTACTTGATTTCAGCAGCAAGTTGACTTTTTGAGCAGATGGCCACATTAGCTCTATTTACTGGGGTGTAAATCAGAGCAATCTTAGTGTGTTGGACTGAAAGAGTCACCTCACCTGTACCACCCAGATCTCTCGACTAACACGTCTCCAGAGGGGAGCACATGCAGTTGCTTCATCTCAAAAGTGACCTTGAGTGTGGGATGGAGTGCTTTGAGATGTGCAAGGAAGTCCGTGGAAGCGTCAGCAGAATCAAAAATTGGAAACATATCATCCACATATCAAAAATATACACGAGGTCTGAGGTTGGTGATCATAATCTTGAAAAACACGCTTCTCATGAAAGCGAACAAAGTAGTTAGCAAGTGCCAGACCTCATGGAGTCCCCATTTTCAAGATTTGAATCGCTACCCCCATACAATTGTGCATACATGTAGTTGAAGTTGAACTCCGCTGCCTGTGTTGCAGCGTTTATGAATTCCACAAAAACCAATTCCTGAATCGAAGGTGGTTCAAGGTTGCCTCGGAATAGCGATGCTGCGCAAATATTTGACTTCCTCGAGTGTCAAATGAGCACATGGTCACAACGATGCTGTCCAACTCTAATTCATGCATTGTTTCAGCATTGGTGAATGAGTCTTTGATTGTATAATCAGAGAATGCATCAAGGACTGGCTGCAGTAGTTCATTCAACCGCCGAGGCAGTTCGTGTTGCCCAGAGCACGCGTTCGTGGGAGTAACGTAATGGAACACCTTCTTTGGGTATTTTACGTAAACCATACATTCAAGGATGCTGTGAGCCATGTGGACGTACAGTATTTGCTCATACACATCACGTGGCAGTCCTTTATGTTTGCACAGCTGTCGTAGACGCGTTTGTAACATGCGATCAAGCAACATCGTGTGATCATAATGAACTACATCGCCGAGTCGTTTAAATTTGGATTCATCGTTCAGAGCCGCGTGCATCTTGTCCACTTGTTCTTGTTCATGACTATGAGTACAACTCCAGATCCTTCGTCAGGTTTACAAATACATGTGTCTTAGTTAACCCTAAGGCCTCGCACCACTCCCAGCCAGCCATTGGCATTGCATGTGAAAATGGGACACATCATTTGGCCTTCCACCATACGCATGTGCAAGTTCAGCCAGGCGCACCTTCAAAGAGTCAGACTCCTCTTCCTCAATAGCTGGTGTATGAGGAGCCATTTGGGCGTAAAAGACCTCAAACTCGGAAAAACACCTCCTCTCTTTTGATGTTGGCTTTGAGGATACGGAAACCTTAACCACGGACGAGGACAAGCTCCTCGATATTGAAAATCACAACATCAGACAGATTGACCACATACTTGGTCACGTCCATGTTCGTATTACTCCAGTGTTTCCGTTTCAAAAGATCGATGTTGCCTTCAATATGACCATCAGTCTAGGCAATGTAACGGCAAAACCTGATCAGATCAAAAAAAATGAAAGGAAAGTCCGTGCCGTGGAGCGAACGTTCTTCTTTTTGCAATATGATGAAAATAATGAAAGCTCATCACAGAAGGCAAATTGCACCTTGAAATGTGAAGTTTGCAAATTGCAGTGGCCGGTCATTTTTATGTGACCACGAGGAAAACTGAAGCGGGGAGCTGCAGGCCTTTCATTGCTATATTGGTAAGAACAGCCAAGGTAGAAAGGTTTCGAGTTCCTGCGGTGACAGATATCTTGGCTAAAAAATATAATTGGATGGAAATTTAAATAATTCAGTAAGTGCACCGTCTGTCTGACAGCATAGCGCAGAGGTGGCACACCTACCTTTAGGTTTATACTCATCAATTAACATGAACGATTCCAAAGTCTGAATTTGATTATCAGCTTGATGATAAACCGTCGGATCGATGTTTCTCGGGTAAGGAGTTGTATTACAAAGTTCTCCATCCCTCGGATGGACATTTAATGCTAGGGACCTGTTTTTTTTTTTTAGCATTAGATGACTAGTGAACGTTAAAGATCCCACGGTGTTCCGCAAAGAGTCATTGAGTTTCCTCCGGCACCCTGACACAGTTCCAAATCCCTTGCATACGCAGCTTATAACCGCTCCCGAAAGTCCCTCGCCTCTCAGCGCTACCATGAAATACAACACTGGTTTACATCCTGATGGTACCAGAAATTGCTCGTTACTGTGAGATGGCTCCACATCCGAGAGGAGCAAAGAAAAATACCTTGACCAATCACGATCTTTCCACGAGCTGTAAAATGCAAGTTCACCATTAACAACATTTTACTCCACTCTTGATTTACGGTTAACATCTAGCCTGGGCAAACATGACAAAGTTCAATACAATAAACAATTAATTCCACATCGTGATAACATGCTGAACACGCTACGCCACCAAGCAGTCACTCGGAAGGAATTCGTGACAAAGGTGAATTGCAAAGATAAGAAAATGTAGAGAACAATCAGCCATTAGCAAGTGTGTCACAAGTAAGATGGCATGGAACTACAAGGTGCATTGAAAAATCAACATTGTTTGGCAAATCGTTTTGTTAAAGAAGAGACTGAATAGAGTTTGGGAACATTTCTTTTGACCGTCGGTAAAGGTACCAATATGGATCAAAAACAAGAGAGTTGGTGTCAAAGCCACCCAATGCTCGCCTGTTTATACATTTATCGTTTTAAAAAGACTAGTCCAATAATATTTTTATAAAGCATTGCAGTGAAGTCTGATCCAAATAATTTTAAATGCAATATATGTATTTGTATATTTGTATATCAGTAAAATATACACATATTAATACATTTAGTATTAGTACACTAGTCACATATTAAATGAATGGCAAGCGTCTAGTATAAACAGCGCAATTGGGTGGCTTTGACACCATCTAGGTTGAAATTAAAAAAAAAATTAAAATAATTGTTAATTTCAACTTCACTACACCAATAGTAACCCAAAGGAACCTCCATGCCAAATATCAATCCTAGTACACATATTAATGAATGGCGGAAGCTTCTAAAAAATAACTTGCACCAAAAACTTTAACGTTGATGTGCTACAAAAAAGTTAAGTTCAAAACAGGTCAAAAATTTAAAACATTTGAAATATTTTTTTAATTTCAACTTAACTACACCAATAGTATACCCCAAAGGAATCTCCATGCCAAATATCAGCATCCTAGTACACATATTAAATGAATGGCAAGCTTCTAAATAACTTGCACCAAAAACTTGAACATTGATGTGCTACAAAAAAGTTAAGTTCAAAGCAGGTCAAAAATTTAAAACATTTGAAATATTTTTTAAATTTCAACTTCACTACACCATAATATCCCCCCCAAAGGAACCTCCATGCAAATATCAGCATCCTAGTACACATATTAAATGAATGGCAAGCTTCTAAATAACTTGCACCAAAAACTTGAATGTTGATGTGCTACAAAAAGTTAAGTTCAAAGCAGGTCAAAAATTTAAAAATTTGAAATTATTTTTAATTTCAACTACACTACATCAATAATATAACCCAAGGGAACCTCCATGCCAAATATCAGCATCCTAGTACACATATTAAATGAATGCAAGCTTCTAATAACATTGCACCAAAAACTTTAACATTGATGTGCTACAAAAAGTTTAAGTTCAAAACAGGTCAAAAATTTAAAACATTTGAAATTATTTTTTAATTTCAACTTCACTACATCAATAATATAACCCAAAGGAACCTCCATGCCAAAATTATCGCATCCTAGTACACATATTAAATGAATGGCAAGCTTCTAAATAACTTGCACCAAAAACTTGAACATTGATGTGCTACAAAAAAGTTAAGTTCAAAGCAGGTCAAAAATTTAAAACATTTGAAATTATTTTTAAATTTCAACTTCACTACACCAATAATATACCCCCCCAAAGGAACCTCCATGCCAAATATCAGCATCCTAGTACACATATTAAATGAATGGCAAGCTTCTAAATAACTTGCACCAAAAACTTGAACATTGATGTGCTACAAAAAGTTAAGTTCAAAGCAGGTCAAAAATTAAAACATTTGAAATTATTTTTAAATTTAACTTCACTCACCAATAATATACCCCCCAAAGGAACCTCCATGCCAAATATCAGCATCCTAGTACACATATTAAATGAATGGCAAGCTTCTAAATAACTTGCACCAAAAACTTGAATGTTGATGTGCTACAAAAAAGTTAAGTTCAAAGCAGGTCAAAAATTAAAAAATTTGAAATTATTTTTTAATTTCACTACACTACACAATAATTACCAAGGGAACCTCCATGCCAAATATCAGCATCCTAGTACACATATTAAATGAATGGCAAGCTTCTAAATAACTTGCACCAAAAACTTGAACATTGATGTGCTACAAAAAAGTTTAAGTTCAAACAGGTCAAAAATTTAAAACATTTGAAATTTTTTTTTAATTTCAACTTCACTACATCATAATATAACCCAAGGAACCTCCATGCCAAATATCAGCATCCTAGTCCACATATTAAATGAATGGCAAGCTTCTAAATAACTTGCACCAAAACTTGAATGTTGATGTGCTACAAAAAAGTTAAGTTCAAAGCAGGTCAAAAATTTAAAACATTTGAAATTATTTTTTAATTTCAACTACACTCCATCAATAATATAACCCAAGGAACCTCCATGCAAATATCAGCATCCTAGTCCACATATTAAATGAATGGCAAGCTTCTAAATAACTTGCACCAAAAACTTTAACATTGATGTGCTACAAAAAGTTTAAGTTCAAAACAGGTCAAAAATTTAAAACATTTGAAATTATTTTTTAATTTCAACTTCACTACATCAATAATATACCCAAAGGAACCTCCTGCCAAATATCAGCATCCTAGTCCACATAATAATGATGGCAAGCTTCTAAATAACTTGCACCAAAAACTTGAATGTTGATGTGCTACAAAAAAGTTAAGTTCAAGCAGGTCAAAAATTTAAAACATTTGAAATTATTTTTTAATTTCAACTACACTACATCAATAATATAACCCAAGGGAACCTCCATGCCAAATATCAGCATCCTAGTCCACATATTAAATGAATGGCAAGCTTCTAAATAACTTGCACCAAAAACTTTAACATTTTCACGCTGACGCTGATGCTGACGCTCACGCTCACGCCAGGGGTATCGCTATAGCTCTCTGTTCTTCGAACAGGCGAGCTACCAAGATGTTGCTCCCTCCACCACCTCCCCCTCCCCACCCCATAACCTCCTCATTCCTGGTTGTATGTTAAGTATCTTGAATCGATGCACCAGAGGGATTTCTGGCTGATGGTACAGCAGGAAATTTCACGTTACGATTTATGCAATGCCGAGTAGGATCTATCGATACAGGTGAGAGGGGCAAGGAGGGCATTCTGCCCCACCTTTACTGAAAGGGGCACCTTGCACCACCTGACCCGATATCTCCGTGATATGGCAGTACCTCCAGCAATCTTGATTTTCCTGTGCACTGGAAAATATTTCACTTTGCTGGTTGATTGAATACTCCATGGCAATGTGAACAATTACACGTTAGAGAAATGTTTACCCGTGGCCGATTGCCTGCGCAGACCATCGTATCAAAAGTCCATGCTTGTAGGATACGTGTTGTCGACTCTGACCTTGACATTAAGAGTTTTAAACATTTTTCTTATGCACAAGATGAATGTTCAGATAAATTGTGGAGTTTGTTGTTCAGATTAATTATCAACACATTTACATTCAGATAAATGCATTTCCTTCGTTGTCTCACGCATTGGCATACATTTTTTTATATTTCTGAGAGTTTTTTTTTTTTTGCACCAATTGCATAACTAACCTTCGAAAGCTGTCGCTCAGAATTTTGTGAGTGCCAATTTTTTGAGACAATTTTTTAAGCAGAGAAACAAACTCACAATTTACTCCTCAATTCACAACCTGGAGGATTCCAAGATTCCAAAGCTGGAGGATTTTGCAGAGCACAGTTGTGACATCATTGTCATGATATAGCACTCCCTTTATTAATTGCTAGGCTGTTCACAGCCACCAAGGGCAGAACCACCACCTGTCCCTTCGGAGCCTTTAGCGGAACATTGGTTCTGTTGCAAGCTCTTGGGGCAAGCAGCCAATTGAGGATGGGGGATGGTAGGGAAGGGGTCTTGGGCATTTTTGTGGCTGTTCTTAATTCTACCTTATGGATTGCATTCTTGGTTCTGCAGTGCCTGATCGAGAGTACCGTTGGAGTCAGTTTTCCTGCAGGCTTGCCACCAGAAAGTTAGAGGCCCGAAACCAGGTGTAGTGTCTGGGAGGCCGCCTCATCATCTGGCACATAATCTCGAGTCCCCTTCTCTGCCAGTTCGCTACTGGAGCCGCATCAAACACGGGATCCCGGGAGGCCTTTCTGAGGCCACTAGTTTGCACTGTTGATGCCATCTGGAACGCTCCTTGGTTGTCTGCAAAGTTCGCTGAAGCCCCTCGCCCCCAATTTATATTACCGTGGGTCAATAAACTGTGACACACCATCTTGATTATATTTTCCCATATTCTTTCTTTGCTTTTCCACCCAGGGAGGCCCTCTTGGTTTAAGAATTAAATTTATTTTCGTGTCCTGAATTATAATAAAAAAAATTATTGCGACATTGATGGTGGCTCGACAAACAAAACAGTTTTAAAGTTGTATTAATGTATTAGTAAATATTTTGATCATAAACCTGGCAGTTTGAGCTGCAGTCGAAGCATATCCCGTCTTACTGCTGAAGGCCCTCTGGGTGTCGTGGTAACACGGAATGTCCGGGGACGGAAGGATGGATCGAACAAACGGGCACTTTGTGTAGATCATGGAGACGTGCCTGGAACGCACTTCGGTGACATTGGCCAAGATGCGGGAAGCTCACAACATCATCATATGCCTCTGATATATGCCGTCCCCAAATCCTCCCTCCCCCCACCCCAGGCCGAGGCACCTACCATTCCCACGTTCGTTCTTATGGCCAGCAGGGGGCACATCTGCGCTTCCTCCAAATGCAGCTTTTGTACCGTCGACCCATTTCAAACTTGTATAATTAGCACTTACCTCTGTACAGAAGGGAAATAAACAAGGAAGTAAATGCCGTCTACTATCTTAACTGGAAACGACACATTTGTGTACCTAGTCTCCAGTTCTTATGGTAGATGAAATGGCACACTATGTAAAGCCATCTGCAGCTACACAACTACACACCACACACACACACACACACACACACACACATACCACAGTCCACTTTGGAAACAGCTGCTATATTTCAACGTCGACTTGCAGACTGTTGATTGATTTTGTTACGTTGGGCCCGATATAATTGGTGAGAACTCTCCAAAGGAAAGTCTCACTATGTGACTCGGTCGTGCCTGCTTTTTATGTTTGTCCCTTCTCAATTACTCGAAAACACTTATTCGTACAAAGCTGAAATCTTTGACTTTTTTTTGTCAAACTACATCGACACAGAACTATTTAGATTTTAGGCTCTGTGTGCTCTCTCTCTCTCCCACAAATGACATCGTCAATGAAGCGATATCCCAAAATTGCATTCCCAAGAATGGAAAGCCATTTATAGAAAACCGAATTTCTTTACACCGACCTTCGTATCAAAAATTCTGAAATAAACAAATGCTTCTTTCTCGCAGCGTATTGAAACTTGCAAAATCAACGAGAACGGCACGAGGTCGAGCGCATACCTCTTCGAAGCTGAACAATTTACGTTTTGTATCCCACTGGTAAGCCAGATTCGGATCTTCACCAAAATTGGATCAATTAGTCCTTTTCACACACCCAACATGTCCACCAAATTTCGTCTAAATCCGTTCATAACTTTTTGAGATATCCTGTTCACAGACAAACAAACAAATAGACAGACACAGGGGTGGAAACATAACCTCCGTCCACCCTTGGTGGCGGAGGTAATAGCTCGATATCAAGTTAAATATATTACATATCGCTGCAGTCATTAAGTGGTTTCAATGATGGTGCCAGGTTTGAACATGCAAGAGAAGTCTCACTGAGTCAGTCCGTGACATACTTGAAGTTTGGTGTCTTACTGCAACCCTATCTTCCTCCCTCATAAGCTATTAATTCTGAAGCTACTTCTTGTATAAAGATGTCATCCACAAATCTACTTCTTCTTTAGCGGCCGCTGTTGTCCTACATTGTGGGGTTGGCTGGGGGAAGCTTTGCCTGAGTCTTAACGAGCCGGCTGGCCAGGCCTGACATTGGACTAATTTGGAATTTGGCCATGGTGCCGGCAATGGCTCGCCTACTCTTTGCGAAGGACACCGTGGGATCTTTAACGTCCACCAATGAATGCTGGTGGACGGGGTGGCCACTTTAACGTCCATCCGAGCGACGGCACACACAATGATGAACACACGCAATCAGTTTATAGCTGTGTCGGGATTCGAACCCCGGCTCAACAGCGCAGAGGCAGGTGTGCGCACTTCTGGGCCATCACAGTTTCAGGTGTGATTTCATCATCAATTTCAGGTGTAATTTACGCTTATACTTTTGTTTATTCTATCGTGGGCAACGACATAATCTGTGCAGACAATTTACCTTCTACCTGCTCTGGAAAGCAGATTTTGCTTTGTTGATTCTACGCCACAGAGTGGCGTTAAGTGCAAAGGTTCTGTCCTTTCCCTCGAGCTGGTTCGTTCGAGCTTCAATTGCTTGTGGAATCTGAATCAACTAACACTGCCTGCCTGGGTACAGTGTTGGGAGGATACAATGAAATGTGAACATCCTTCTTTGAAGGAAATGTTAAGGAGGCTGTCTGACCGACATGGAAGTGGAAGTCATCTTTATGACATTGCTTTTCTTTCCCCCCCTCAGCATGGCATTTAAGGAGGAATTCCCTCCTCCCCATGGATGCTGACCTACGGGGTTTGTCTGTTCTCTATCCTTTAAATGCTGAGCATCAATCAAGGAAGCAGTACATCCCCCCATTTTTTGTCTTTGAGATGCTTCTTCCAGGTGACAATCAAACCACTGATTTCCATTGTTTGGATCTTGGAATGTTGAACATTCATTCTGAATTTCGATTCGGAACCTTCTGGGGGTATTGTGAATAATTACGACAAGTAAAGAAAATGGGTATTAATGGCAAACTGCACAAATGTCACCCCTTTATTGTTTTAATATGGAACTGCACCAGCGCACAGTTACCTGCTGATAGTTTCCATTGTGATTCGTTGTCACCCAACCAACCTGAAAGTGCCACAGCCGCATGAAGCCCATAAAGTACAGGTATCCAACGATAGCTCCTGGACCTGAAATATTGCACGACAAGCACGGAGTGATAAATGTTTCGGCTGGTGAATGATATTCCACATGTGACAAATTGCACTGAGACTCCATATTTCAGGAGGATCTCCGTGCGAGACAAAAGAGGATGTGTGAAACTGGTGCTGTTAATCAAAAAACTTTGAGGAAGAAAGCCGAAAGTCACCAAAAGGGATGTTAAGCGTTTCGGGGTGTCATCAATGTGGTAGACAACATAAGAGTACAAATATATTGCCAGTGACCTTGCTGAAAATCTATGTGTGAAACATTCGGAACTGGAAGGTGAAACTAGAACGGCACTCGGTAGAGCGCATCCCTCCGCCAGGCTGAACAGTTTACGTTTTGAAGTCCACTGATCCCGGATATGTATCCGGACCTTATACAAACTCGAATCAGCTTGTTCTTGTCGCTAACAACTCATCCACCAAGTTTTGTCATAACCCGTCCATGACTTTTTGAAATATCATGCTATGTATCATTTGAATCTCGATGATGAAGAATCACTTGATAAAATTTAAAAACTCTCCTATCCGGATCGGGTCCACAACGTTTTAAGATATCGTGTGATATATCATTTTTAGTCCTCACACTCAATGGCGAAGAATCACTTTAAAAATTCTTGTATCCAGATTTGGATCTTAACCAAATTTGAATTTTTTTTCTTCTCACACACCCCCAACCTGTCCTTGTCACACACCCAAGCTGTCCATTAAGTTTCGTCCGAGTCCGTCCACAACTGCTTGAAATATCATGCTACATGTGTATCATTTTTGGCCCCATCTCTCAATGGTGAAGAATCACTTTAAAAATTCTAGTATCTGGATCCAGATCTTCACCAAAATCTAGACATTTCATCCTCATCATACACCCAACCTCTCCATCGAATTTATTCCGTATTGATCCACAACTTTTTGAGATATCTTGTTCACAGACAAACAAATAAGGACATTGTGCAGAGCACGATACTTGTGAAATCCCTCAAACAAATTTGACCTTAAAAAATAATTGGTGATTGAATTCAATGACCAAATATGCAAATTGTCTTCAAATTTCAAGTCAATCGGATGAAAAGTGACGATTTTTAAATTATCCCATCTAAGTTGTTGACCTTTAGCCTATGTTGACCTTTTTGGTCTATGTTGACCTCAAAAATAATTGGTAGTTGAAGTCAATGACCGAATATGCAAATCCTCTTCAAATATCGCGTCAATTGGATGAAAATTGAGGATTTTATAAATCTGCCAAAGTTGGTTACCTTTGGCCGATGTTGACCTTTTGACCTCAAAAGCAATAGGTTTCCAGCTTTGTCACTACCTCGACCGGGTGGTGCAATTTTGTGAAGATCGGAGTAAAATTGTGACCTGCAAGCGATTGATGTACAAAGAAACAAACAAGAAAGACGTTGTGCGGAGCATGATGACACCTTTGAAATCACGAAAACAAATGTAACCATAAAATTGATTGTTGGTTGAATGCTGTGACCTGATTTGCAAATCCTCTTGAAATTTCAAGTCAATCGGATGAAAATTGAAGGGGAGGGGGAGAAGCAGATTGGGACCATACTCTGTGCAGAGCGTTGGTGCTACTTAAGCAGTCTCCTCGGCTGTTAGGCACAATCCTGGATGGGTCACCACTCCGACACAGGATACCAGCAAGCTGGCACTCATTTTGCCGACCTCGGAAGGATGACGGGCCGAGTTAACCCTACCTGGTATTAATTCAACAGCTGAGCGGGATTTGAACTCAGGACCCAAGGATCCAAAGCCTGCCACCCAAACCATTAAGCCAACACCAAGCCTTGTTAGTGGTTGAGTGATTGGGATTCTTTTTTTAAATTTCCTGTGTTAATCTGTACCAGTGACATTCACCATGTCATTGCAATTACTTGTACGTGATTCCGGACATGTATTATTGTTTGCATAATTATTTCCAACGCTGTGTACTTAACTTTTACAAAAACGTTGTAGTTAACACTCATTGAATTTAGACATCCTCTCCGTTACCTTCAAGCCTGGTGTTTGCTTAACGGTTAAGGTGGCTGGTTTAAAATCTTAGGGTCTTGAGTTCAAGTCCCTGTCGTTCCACTGAAATAACACCAGGTGGGTTGACTCAGCCTGTCATCCTTCTTCCAAGGTCAGCAAAATGAGTACCAGCTTACGGGGGTAATAAGCCATTTGAGTATCCTGTGTTGGAGTGGTGACCCATCCAGGACTGCGCTCCTCAGCCAAATGTAACTGCCTTGGCAGTCCTACGTGTCTCACGGCGTGAAATGAATGCTTATTATTCCCTTACCTTGAACACATCTCATTCAATAACTTACCATGTTGGAAGGGATGAAAAATGATGTATATTTTAGGTAGTTAGTTCTTAATTTATTTATTTTGTTTGCACAATCACCAAAAAAAACAAACCACAGAGTAATTATATCACTCATCATGACGTTTACAATGCAGTTTAGTTGCTACACTTTGCAAGATAAAATTTTCATTTTGAGAAACGTTTTATCAAATGAGATTATTCATCCTAACTGCGCATGTGAACAGGTTAACACTTCATGGCGCAGTTCTAGTCTGGACGGGGGGTCTGAATACGATGCACGGCATCGAAAATGTGCAAAGAGAAAGGACCCGTTCACGTGCACACATAGCATGAAGCACGGAGGTGTAAACAGCATAGATGTTACATCCGACGTCTGTATCTGCAAGAACGAGGAATCACTGACCTCTTTTGAAGGTTTCTTTGAAATGAATAGAAGTTTGCAAAGGACAATGTGTCAAAACAAAAAAAAAACCCACCAAAACCAATGTGAAAGGCTTTTATTGAGTTGATATCAACCAGACTTGCTCCTCCATCTTCTTCCCATATTCCTATCCCCTTACAAATTCCTTTCGCTTTTATCCCTCGGTGTTCCACACTCCCTTACCCTTCATTCCCTGTCTTAACCTCCCCACCCACTCCTCCTTTTCTCAATTGTTTTTTTGTTTTTTGTTTTTAATTGTGCCTCCGCTGATGAAGTTGCGGAGGCATTATGATTTCGGATTGTCCGTCCGTCCATCCGTGCGACACTGATAGGTTTTCGTTACTGCAATAACTCAAGAACGGCTGAAGGGATCCAGGTCAAACTTGTTGCAAGGATGTATAATGATGTAAAGATAAACTGATTAGAATTTGGGGTCAAAGGTCATGTCAGGTAAATATGTGATACTTGAGAACAGCTGATGGGATTTAAATCAAATTTGATACAAGTATGTATAATGATGTAATAATGCGTGTCGGCGTATTGGTCGACATCGTGACGTTGAATTACGTCTAGTTTAAATATTTTTTTTTCATTTATGAGGATGTGATTGACACTCTATCTTTGGCAGCATTTCAGGACCACTCCGACCTAGTAGGATGGCTTCGAGGTACACACACTCACCTCAAAGCCGTCTAGCCTGGGTTCAATTCTGGCCCAGCTATAAACGGTCATCTTGGTGTTTCACGGGCAGGGTGATTCATCAAAGTGTGTGCTGTCCCTCGGATGGATGTTAAACTGGGCGTCCTGTCTGCCAGCATTAGTTGGGTGACATTAAACATCCCACGGTGTCCTTCACAAAGAGTTGGAAAGCTATCACCGGCACCGTGAACAAGTTCCAAATTCCTGCCCTGACCTACAGATGGCACTACTTCATCGGCACAGCCGCGCCCTCAGCCAATGATGCTACCTCATACCCGAGTGCTGCATATGAACGAAGAAGAAGTACCACTCCCAAGTTGTTCTGAAACACTTAAAAGTCAAGCATGAAATTTTGAATCGCACCAAAGCTCGACATGACCAGGTGGGGCAGACAGATCGCCTCGTTTTTACAAGTCATTATTGAGACTAGCTGAGCGGATTAGAGAGGTGGAGGCTGCTAATGAAGGCAAGCAGCATGGAGAAGCATGGCACCTAGTCAACGAGATCAGCGGACGGAAGAAGTCCCCATTAGGTGGAATAAGTGGGAAAACAGCAGATGACCATGTCCTGACCATGGTGTACCCACTTCAAGAACCTGCTGGGAAGCCCTCCAATGGTCACAGAAGAGGAGGACATACCCATGATACTAACGTAAGTCGAGATCGATGACGGCCCATTCACCATGGAGGAACTGAAGAAGGCCAAGTACACACTCAAACAGGGCAAGAGCGCTGGACCAGACGGGATACCAGCAGAGGTCCTGAAGAACTGCAACCTGGATGATATCTTGCTGGACATATGTAATACGGCACTGATGAAAGGCGACAAACCAGAGCAGTGGTCACTCTCAAACATTATCCCAGTTCCGAAGTCCGGATCCCTCACGAAGACAGACAACTACCGCGGTATCAGTTTGACCTGCATCTTAGCAAAGCTATACGATCGGTTGATTTTGAACAGGATCTTCACCGCCATAGACCCTAAACGGAGATTCAATCAGAATGGTTTTCGGGAAGAAGCGCACAACGGTAACGCAAATACTTGCTCTCCGCAGAATCATCGAGGAAGTCAAGAAGAACAACTTACCAGCCGTGCTTATTTTCATCGACTTTCGCAGAGCTTTTGACTCCATTCACCGAGGTAAAATGTTGAAGATCCTGAAAGGTTACGGAGTGCCGGACCGTCTACTGAAAGCAATAGAGGCCAGCGATACCAAGACCATGGCGAAAGTTGTATCACCGGACGGAGAAACAGCAGTGTTGGAGCTCCTAGCTGGTGTGCTGCAAGGAGACACTCTGGCACCCTACATCTTCATAATCGTCCTTGATGATGCTCCACGTCAAGCTACCAAAGATCATGAGAACTGGTTTCACCATAAACCAGGACATCTAAAAGGGTAGGACCAGTTACGCTCACAGATCTCGATTTGCAGATGACATAGCCCTGCTCTCTGACCAGATGGAGGAAGCACAGCAGCTACTGACAAGAGGTGTAAATTGGACTTCACCTAAATGCTAAAAAGACAGAGTACATGGCGTTCAACTGCGACGAAGGTATTCTCAAGACCGTAAAAGAATGACACCATCAAGAAAGTCTTAGACTTCAAGTACCTCGGATCAAGAATGTTGAGTTCGGGGAAGGACATAAAGGTCCAGAAGGTGCTGGCGTGGAGGACTATGAATGACATGAAGATCTGGAAGTCGAACCTGACTAGAGGGCTCAAAAATAGGATCTTCATAGCTGCTATGGAGTCCATTGTCACATACGGATGCGAGACGTGGACACTCACCAAGACCATGCCAAAGTCATGAGATGGTTGCTATGCACGAATGCTCCGGATGGCTCTTGACGTCAGTTGGCAACAGCACATGACGAACGTCGAGCTCTATGACGATCTACCGATGCTCACCACTAAAATTGAGGCGAGAAGACTGCAACTAGCGGGGCACTGTTTACGCCACCCCGAGTTACCTGCCAGCCTGGTCATCACATGGTAATTATTCTGAGACGAGCTGTGGTTCCAGAAGCTAAGAATGATTGTCAGTTTCATCATCTCCATGACTCGGTGTTTTTATTGTGTTTGTTAAGACAATGATCACCATCACAATGATATCCTTTCCTTCCATGTATTCTTCCTTCCTCCTCGGTAGCCGGTTTTCTTATTTATCCATTACCTTGCACTGGCCGTTCGGGTGTTGATCAAATTTTAACAGACTTCGGAGGTTTGAATCTGCTTTTCTTCAGTGGCTGATAAATATTCACTCACTCACACAATTCAACTGGAAACATTATATAAATGACAATTGTATTTTGGAACCAGAGATTATATATTTTTTTTGTACTCAAACAATTTGACTAGGTCTTGTTTTTCTTGATTTTTCTTCTGCATGAAAAGGTTCTGTAAATGCCAAAACAAGCTACCACTCAAGGTTTTCATGGTTTATGTGTCTGAATCTGAACAAACAGTTCGATCTGACTTGTTGAATGTATCTCTTTTATCATTCTCAATTACTCGCCAAAGAATGTCGCATTTTATTTCCTGCGCCACCGAAGGTGGACAGACATTGTTTTCACCCCTGTTTCTGTCTGTCTGTCGTCTGTCTGTCTGTGAGCAAGATATCTCAAAAAGTTATGGATGGATTCTCGCACGAAACTTGGTGGACAAGTTTGGTGTGTGACAAGGAAAAATTGATTCGATTTTGGTGAAGATGATACGGATCTGGGTACAGTAAATTTTAGCTCACCTGGAACGTAGTTCCGGGTTGTTTATGTGATGGCACGTCGTCCGTCCGTCCGTTCGTCCACAAATACCTTCAACTTCTTCCTGAAACTACACATACAATTTAGATGAAACTTGACTCCAACCTTCATCACCCGTGATGTACCGAAGTTTGTTCACGACATCAAAACATTTGGGTCTATGGGGGGGGGGGGGGTTATGCCTCGTGTGGCTTAATGGTTAGGGTGGCGGGCTTGGGATCCGAGGGTCCTGAGTTCAAATCCCACTCAGCTGTTAAATTAATACCAGGTGTGGTTAACTCGACCTGTCATTCTTCTGAGTCGCAAAATAAGTGCCAGCTTGCTGGTATCCTGTGTCGGAGTGGCAACCCGTCCAGGATTGTGCTCAATAGCCAAGGAGACTGCTTAGGCAGCACCAACGTCTGCACAGAGTATGGTCCCAATGGATGGATGGATGGATGGATGATTTGTGGGGGGTTGAGTGACTGTTGCTTCTGATCCAGCGGAGCTTGACCGGAGGTCCTATTTTTAAGGTCATGACCTCATTATAGCCATTTTAACATTCTTCACCTCAACTTGACTCAGGTTAGTCTGATCAAAACAAAATTGACGTCCCAAGATAGTCTAGACTCTAGAGCAAGGTACATTTATGTGTCATTTATCTCATACCCCTCCGGGTTGAAGGTCAAGGTCAAATGACTGTCTGAAAAAAAAACACTTTTTTTTTGTCGTCACTCAATTTTACCAATGTGAATGTCAAACACCGCTTGGTGTCTTGTTGTCAAGATGTTCTTGCATCAAAATTGTGTACCTGTGCCGAAGTTGTGCAAGTGTTATTTGCTTGGTGTCCTTCACCTACTTTTTTCGGATTGTGACCTAATTAACAAAAAAACACCTTTTCTCGGATTGTGAGCTATTGAACAAAAAAAAAAAACCGACCTTTTTGATCATTAACTTGAAAGTGATTTTCTTCTAAATTTTCATGATGTTGAGTTTCATGGATAGACTGTAGATTGGGGACACATTTTCTTAATCTACACTCTATCCCGAAATGTTGAAGGTCAAGGTCATATGGTGGTCTGAAAGAAATATGGCCATCATCGGATCGTGGGCCAAGGGTAAGTTGTGAGCGCAAGCCAAGGGTAAGCCTGCCGGGGATCACTTCGCGATCGCAGATATCTCGTCTTAAAAGTGATTCTTCATTATTGGGAGATCGGGTCAAAAACGATATTTCAAAAAGTTGTGGACAAATTATGACAAAACTAGGTGGATGAGTTGGTTAGATGACGAGAACAATTAAAGCCAATTAGATTTTTGGTGCAGGTCCGGATCCAGATCCGGCCTATCGGTGGGAAACTAAATGTAAACTGTTCAGCTTGGCGGAGGTGTGCATTCCACCGAGCGTCCTTCGAGCTTTGTTTGTGTCTCAAAATCGATCAACATCCTGCAACTTGAAAAAATAATCACCTTTCTTGTTTGTCACTGCACTGTTGAGAAATGTCTTTGTGTTGACGGGTATGAAGAAACACTTTGGAAATGTAATGAAACTACAATGTTCATGTTCATTGACGACAAACTGAAAAAGAATCGTCGCTGATTATTATTAACATCCTTTTTTTTTTAATTGAAAGAGTTTTGTCGCTTAGCAATTTACTTCTGTCTTAAATAATTATTGATGAGCAAGGACAGGTGTTGAGATTCACAAACAGTTTCATATTTCTGATGTTGTCATCCGAGCCAAATGCCAGACATTAATATTCCATATTTTCCAGCAATATATGCATCTCATGCTCATTGTGCCGTTGCGATGTGCACATCATGTATTATGCATATTTTGATATATATGCATCACCATCTGTTGAAGTCCTCTTTCTTTTTTCCATCCAATTTTAAAGCCCAATTGGGATGTGGAAACTGTCATCGAACTTACCGACCCTTTCTGCAGTTAATTCCCTGTCAACTCCTGCAAGCCATCCTGTCCTTGACTCGCCGCTCAAGGCACAACATCTTCCTGTTTGTCTCGTTCCTCTTTTGCCGATGGAGTACACTTCATGACTTCTGCTGAGTTCTTCGTCTTCTTGCTCCGGGCTTTAAAGTCGATGACACACTGACGTCTCACGTCACATCTCAAAGGACTTCGTGATAAGATGAGACGGTGGTGTGTGAAAAAGAAAGTTTACAAATCAAAGTGTAATGCCATCAGACATTTGTCAGTAAAATTTGGTCTCTTGCCAAGATGATGGGGGAAATATTGATCACCTTGAAAGGAGCCATTGGAAGATGCCATCCTGGCATTACAAAAAGAGACAAGGAGAAGCCGATGGATCAGAAAGAGATCTAAATTCGATTATATAATGATCATAATCAAAAAACTGAAATGAAACAGTTGGACACGGCCAGGAGAACAGACACCTGAAATCCATCTATCCATTGGGACCATCCTCTGTATATAATGCTGGTGCTGCCAAAGCAGTCTCCTGGGCTTGTGGGCACAATCCTGGACGGGTCACCACTCTGACACAGAATACTCGAACAGCTCAATCATCCCAGCAAGCCGGTACTCTTTTTGCCAACCTCAGAAGGATGACAGGCTGAGTCAACCCCACCTGGTATTAATTCAATGGAAGAAGCAGGATTTAAACTCAGGACACTGGGATTCCAAGCCCACCACCCTAACCATTAATCCAACATGAGGCAAATGTACTTGAAATGGACAACAATAATTACAAACTGGCAACCTCGAGAAGGAACTGGAAAACAAAACAGAGGAAGACCAAAGATTAGGTGGAGACGAAATTGAAAACATTCATTGGAACTCGATGTGTATGAATTTCAGGGAATGCTGAACTATTAACTTGTAATTGGTCACTGGCTTTGACACCAATACAATTTTTTTATTACGGATGCAAGGGTTCAAAAAGCGGCATACATCAAACAAAACGGTATCAAATTTATCACCATTTATATTTTTATTGCATCAGATGTGGCAATAAATGTGAATTGTTGCTCCCAGCTTGCCAGCTCGATGACAGAAGACACCATTTGCATTTTTCCCTCCAACATCTCCACCCAGTTTTGAATCCCGTGCGGGCACGGGAAATTTGCTCGTAGAAAATAATGTGCCGTATTGATGGAGGCCTTCGTTCTGTAGTGGACTGAAATAAACTAGTCGAATCAAGAAGGGACGGTACAGAACTCTGAAAGGCGTTGAGAAGCTATTTGGGAATGGCATTATTTATTTAATATATAATTGACATGGTGTTTTTAATGAATCCAGTATTTCTCATTTATTTAGTACCTTTGGATTGGTGCACACATGAAATATATTGCAACGGATCGAGGGTTCGAGTTTTTCCACGAGGGGAAGTGCTTGAGTTCCTCCCATACACTCGGTCCTGAGGCCACTGGGCATGAATAACTTCGTGCTCCGGCGGGTTGTTCAGCAACCACGAGCGCCGATTGCTACTGCCAATCCTGCAGGGTCACACTACCTCATGTGATACCTTACGTATGGATGGCCGCACCAAGGAGGGGGGTCTCGTGCCCTCAATGCATACTCTAATTACTCACTGGATCGGGTGCAGCCGAGCAGAGCTGTAAGTACGCACCGGCTAATTAGAGCAAATTTAAAGGGGCAGAACTTCCCGGCTAAACTGTGTGTGGACTTTTCTGGACCAATATTGAAAATATGCTATGAGCTGTGTACATTTATAACGAGCAGGTTTATTACAAGTGAGGGTGAGGAAAATCATGTGGCACAATAATCACAGGTTTCAATACAAAAGCATTATGTACAGCAGGGGAAAGCAAGGATTCATCAGCTGCAGCAAAATAAATGCCAAGTACAGTATATACAAAAGAGGACACAATGCAGGGCTAACACAAAATTATGCTTATACAATCTTATCTTTTGCTAACATGACAGGTGCCATCAGACACATACCCGAAAACACTTAAGAGAGCAAGAGAACGAGCCAGATCAGAGCTCTCTTTTATAATTTTCCAGCGGGGGCGGCGCTAGAGAGTGGACCATGCGGAGCGATGGGTGTTTCCCCGCACCCTCATTGGCGTGTAAACTCAAACCACTGTGTTGGCCCCGCCCCAGTGAGGATTTTGCACCAGGAATGGCCTCAATTGCTCCGCGCTTTGCCGTGTAACGGAGCTCCTAGAATAACATAGGGCAAGGTACTAAATTGCATGCCCTGACCATGAGTGTGCCTCCTCATCCCCACTGGTCCCAAAAGGTGATGGTGGTCATTAATGATGACTGTGGTTGAGCAATGGCAGCAGTGGTGTAGCGTCGTGGTTGTAGTGTGGCGAGTTCGTGATGGTGGTGGTTGTGGTCGAGATTGAGGCATCAATGGTGAGTGTAGGTGAGCTTGGGTTGTGGTCCGATGTTGTGGGGATTTTTATGAAAGTGTTGCAATGGTGTACAAGATGCTGCAATGTTGGGGTTCATCACCCGTGATGTACCAAAGTTTGTTCACGGCATTAAAAAAAACATTCAGGGTCTGAGGGGGTCTGCGGGGGTTTGAGTGACTTTTGCTCCTGATCCAGGTGAGCTTCAGGACAGGTGGTCCAATTTTTTTCTATAGCCTTTAAAGCTTTTATTTTATTTATAAATTTAATGATATATTTGAACGTTGAAGAGCACAAATCACCTTGATTGCACTTCCATAAACCTTCAGTTTAGCAGTTTACGCCGTATTGACCAATCAAACTTGTCACGTGCTCTGAGTGCGGAGTAACAGCACCATTCAGACAAAAATGGCGGCACCTAGCGATGCAATTACAAAGCTAACTTTCTCCAAAAGATCTGTTTGTTCAGTGCATCTTTTTCTAAAAGATCATTGCAAAATCGTCTCTTTCTCCAAGAAGAGTTGGCAGAAGGTTCAGCTCTGGACTGTTCCGTTTGACCCATCGGCTTCGTATTTTTGCCATAATGCCTGTTATTCAGACTTCACGAACAAAACTAATATAGATTCTGCTTGGAAACGCAAAACAAGAGTTGAAAAGACCCTTCCCATGCTCTTTTTCTTCAAACTGTGTGGGTTAAGGTTGTTTATGAATTCTCTAGTTGTTGATGTTGTAGGTTAGGTGGAACTGGGCCATTGTTAAAGTTGGATGTTGGCGCGGGGGGGGGGATGAGGTGAGCCGCTGCACTGCATCCTGTAGATATTACGCCACTCCTCACCGCACATTGTCCGTGAGAACTCGTGATCATTGCCCTGAGATTGTGGTGAGGTGAGCTGATTACGTGAGCAGCTCTGTGTTGAACGCAGTCATTCTTTTTGTGCTGTTTCTAATTGTCCCATTCAGGACAGCAGCAATAGAAAAGAAAAGACATATATACTGTATATATATATTTTTTTCATGCCATTAAGAAACATAGATTTATATAAATTAAGATGCTGGGAAAGAACATTTATGGATATTAGTAAATCTATTGTTTGAACCCATTGTTTGCTGCTCTCATAGTAATAGGCCTCCACTTGAACCCATTATCCTGCATCCTCTGTTTTTGGCACCCTTGCCAACAACCCACCATCCTGCTCATGGCGCACAGTAATTGCTCTACAGTGTGTTACGGCTAAGGATGTGAATGATTCCAATTAATTATTGATTTAAAGTCCATCTGCTGTTCATCAAACCTTCTCTGTGGTCCTGCACTGGAGAATTCCCTCTCCAAATTAATTCATTTTCATTGAAGCTTCTTCCATTTCATTCCATCTTTCCATGTGAGCAATAATTATTGATACTAATGATGTGTCTTTACCTGAACTGGTTTTTCTTCTTTCACTATTTCTCATAATGTGGTCACACACATTTTAAGTTTCTCTTCCTGGTTCTACTTTCATGTCGACCTTCGATCATTTTTCTTTGCCAGCAAAGATATGTTTGATATGCTTGCTATCTGGATCCGAATCAGGAAACAATAATTTTTTAAGTGATCTTCACCATTGAGAGGTGGGGTCAAAAATGATATATATATATATATATATATATCTATATATATCATGACATCTCAAAAGGTTGTGCATGAGTTATGACAAAAACTTGGTGGATGAGTTGGTTTGATGACAAGAACAACCCGATTCGATTTTGGTTAATGGGGGTTTGTCCGAAATACCTGAGTGTGGATCGGGCCGCCAAAATGTTCGCTTTTGTGCTCGGAACATTTTACAGAGCACTGTTGTGAAACAACAGAGAGGGCTAGATATTGTGGTTGTCCACCACGATTGAGGGAAGATGCCATCCTCATGATTAAGCGGAAGAAACAGCCGTCGCTCAAAACTGTAACCCCATCTCTACTCACCTACCAGCACATGTACACAGGCGATTTGAGTGGTGAATCAAGCACCTGTTGCCATTGCCCGGCAGTTATCACAGGAACACCTGAAAAGAATTATCAATTATGAACACAAATTTCGACAAATCAAGTGAACCACCGTCTATTTATAGTGGAGAGAAAGTATGTTTGTATCATCATCATCTACTCCTCCGAGAGGATTTGACCTAGGATGGTAAGGGTTCTCCACAATCAACCATCACCCTCACAATACCCACCACCTTCCCACACACCCCCATCCACCATCCCCCATCATCCCACACCCCCTCTACCCGCAAGCACCACTCTCCCTCCACTGGGGCAGGACCTCAGCATGGCACGACACGGCACGACGCAGCATGAACACGGCATGACACAGCACAATAAAGAGCTGCACGTGACGGGTGGAAAAAGAAATTTGGCTCGGTAATTTAGAAAACATGTTAATACGGCAAACGGCTCGGAAATCGGGCTTTATCAAATACATTTTGCTTTGTAACTCACAAAGAGAAACATATAACCTTTGTAAAGAACACCCGATGAACAAAAGCTTGAGAAACAGGTGCGAGGACAAAGGAAAACGTGATCACTCGAACGCTGCTGAGGTTAAAAATTAAAGCCTCCATAAGATACAGGATGAAACTTTGCCACCACGGCACCCGTAACAGGCATGGCATGTCCACATTCCCGTGGAGAGTCCGCACAGATACAAATCTACCCATATGTACCACGTCTGTGTGTGCTGTGTACATACCTCTACCTTGTAGTAACTGTCGACTGCACATCCTGGTCAGGACACAAACTGTACCGCTATCGACTGAGGGCTGCTCGGTAAGAGGCTTAAGCACTCAATCAAGCATTCCAACAGAACGCCTGGCTTGGCAAGCGATTACCAATTGCTGTTGATAAAACTATGCACCCGGAAACGCCCAAGCAACGTACAAATTGGACAAATGAATACTTTTTTTTTTGCTTTGGAACTGCTGCTGAGTTCCAATCTGGAGCTTAAATTTTGTAATTCTCCTTAGTTTAAGAGGTTATGACATGGACGGAAATGAAATAAAGCCACGAACGCCGGCGTCTCCAGACGTTTCTAAGCATTTCAATGTACCCAGTGATTCGTAGCTATGATGAACAGGCATTCGATAATATGAGTGAGAAAAGTGGGAAAAAACTTTATCGTTAAGAAATCGTTACGGCCTGTTCCAAGTCAAGGCATGGTTGAGCAGGCAAAAAAACCATGGTGGCTTCAGACCCCAGCGAGGTTACCTAGGATACGCCTTAAGACTCCAATGGGAGTGGTGGCCAAGGATCTCCTGATAAAGGATATAATTAAATACGACCGTTAATTATCTTCAAAAGGGGAGTTTTAATTAACCCATACACCCAGTTTTCACTCTTGCACTTCCTTGGAGTTTTCTTAATATCCATACGAAGTTCAGGCTGCTAGGTTTTATGGTTTTGGAGTTATGGAGCGGACACACACACACACACACACACACACACACACACACACACACACACACACACACACAAACACACACTGATATTTATTAGTTTTGATTTATCCGCTAACTGCCATGCTTGAAGTACGTTAGCAACTCAAGCTAACTGTATTCCTGGAAATACCTCGTATTTCAACCATATTTGCATCCGTGATAATTGGATGGCCTCTGAGCACGCCATGCATCCAATCCCAGGCAACACACCGACTGACGTTAGGCCAACGTGATTTGTTCTGGCGGACCAACGTTGGCCCACCGTCGCCCCCCCCCCCCCCAGTCAGACGTTGGCAAATAGACATCATTTTTACAACCAATTGCTTTGACTTTTACAAACGCTTTTACAAACCTTTACATCGTCCAGCTGTAATTATAAAAATTCTCAAAACGTTTTTTTTTTTTTTTGAGACTTTGGCCTCTCAACCGTGCGTTGCACAGGTATCTCACTGGTAATAATATGCTTCATCTAATTAGATTAATATTGAGCTTTGTTCTTCGATCCAGGTTCAGAGAGGGGTGAGGCAAAGGTACCCAGTCTCTGGTTTACGATTTACCCTCGTTATTGAACCTCTTCTAATTTTACTCCGGCTGAATGTTTCTGGAGTGACTGTATCTCCTGAGAGTCCTTCAATGATCTTATCAGCTTATGCAGATGATGTCTGCGCAATTATTAAGGACTAGCAAAGGTACCCGGCGTTGCTGGGCAACGTCGGTTCCCTTCTCCCACCCATTCCCATCCCTCTTCCCTCCTCCACCCATCCTTTCCTTCCTCCCACAAAGGAATTTTTGCAGGGTGTTTACAGGAATAAAGGAGACCTTACCTCAAAAACAAGCTCGAATGAGCTGAGATCCTCGTCCTCTTAATGATGACGTCATAAAAACGAATATGACGTCATTGTGATGTATCAGGTTTGCGATAAATTATCTGTGTTAATGCCCGGCTTGATTCCCTCAAACAAAATTCAAACAGCTTGCCTAGTTTCGGAGATAATGGTATAGGCGATTTCCATTAGCGGCGATATTATGACGTCAACTTTTTTTCTCGAAGAATTTCCAAAATCGGAGATGGTTACTGCCTGCGCGTGGGCTTTCTGCATATACATGGCAAGTTTCACGAAGATCCGATGAAAACTCTGGGTTGTGAAACAAAAAAGTCAAAAAATAGGAATGACGTCATAAAAATTGATATGACATCATAGTGATGTATCATATGCGCGGTAATTCATTGAATAATTAATTCAATTCAAAAAAAAAAGATTGAGTCAGTGGAAGAGAGCCTGCCCCACCTCTCCAAGAAGGGATAGGTTCTAGTTGTTAACAATTTGTTGCCTCTCTTTTTTTTTATGGCATAGGTTTTTTGCCTGCAACAACTGCAAGTGTTGCTGAGGGCAGTGCAGGGACAACTGGTAGATTTCTTTGTGGGAAGAGGTCATCCATTGGTTAACAGCCAAATCTCATATGCCGTCCTTTGGCCAAAGGTGACCAGAGTCTCGTCGATGCCAAAAGCCGTTCATGGCCTTTCGGCTGTGCTCTGTCCAACAATTATGATGTAAAGAGCGACTGTCAAGCCAACTTTTGGCCAGTCACGTTTTGCAGCAAGCAAGTGGGCTCGGATATACCTTTGAATTGCTCTTGATCCAGCTCCATCACCTTTTACCAGAATCTTTTGAATGCCTGGCAAGGCCTTTCGTTGGACCATCAGGAAGACACCTATAAATCACAAAGACGTTGTCTCACGAGACTCTATTTAATCATCCTCTCATTCCTGGCATCCCGAGAAGTCGTGATGTTTGTCAGCATTTCATAGCAGCTGCCATTACACAAAGTGTGACATCTCCGACGTGATTTAGGTTGGGGTGGAAATCGATGACAGAGGTAACAGACCCAACAGGAATGAGAGTAAAAGTTTTGAATGAAGTAAAACGAAAATGGTTTCAACTTGGACTCCATTGGGCCCAATAAGTTGAAGGGCTGCCAAATGAGGATAATTCCCCCAGGATAATTTTCCCATGGATCAGGTGCAGCCGAGCAGAGCTGTAAGTACGCACCGGCTAATTAGAGCAAATTTCAAAGGGCAGAACTTCCCGGCTAAACTGTGTGTGGACTTTTCTGGACCAATAGGGAAAATATGCAACGAGCTGTGTACATTTATAACGAGCAGGTTTATTACAAGCGAGGGCGAGGAAAATCATGTGGCACAATATAGTTGTGGCACACTAACCCTAACCCGAACCCTAACTGCCAAAAATTCCCCCAGGATAATTGCACAGTTTAATTCCAATGACTTACCCCACATCAGCATGGGGTTAAAACTATTTCGAAACATGAGTCGTAAAGACTTATAAAGGTCATGCGTTAAGTTACTGCTTGGGAATTACCATTGAGTCGAGTGACCCGATGGAAAAGACCGATGCCATGGGCACCCCCTCTGAGTCTGTACGGGAGTCGAAGGACGGGTGATCTCCAGTGCCGGTTGGTCCACTGGATTGGTTAAGTAGTCATTTTTCTCCCGCATCAACTGGTTGTCCGTGTTGTGCATGTCCTGAAGACCTGTTTCATGCTATTATCAATTGTACAAGATTATTTCCCTTATTTCATTGGTTGAATTACGTGTCACGTAAACGGATTGTGACGTTCTCTTTCCTGTCTTTTATCGACAGGTTCACTGTGAAGTGAGAACACGTGGAGAAACGTTAAATGGAAAGCCCATCGGGCAATGTAATGTTTTTAATGCCCAGGTGTGTCATCAAGATTAAAACTCGAATTTTGTTTTTCCCGAAAGTTACCCCGACAACTTAAGAACGCCTGAAGGGATCGAAGTCAAACTTGGTACAAGTATGAATAATGATGTAAAGATAAAACTGATTCGATTTATGGGGTGAAGAGGTCAGAGGTCCCGGTCGGTAAAAAAAATTCTGTTACCACGAGAACTTGTGAATCGGTGATGGGATTTTGACCAAACGCCGAATACGTGTATATTATGACGCATGGATGAATTGATTAGATTTAGGAAGGTGGAGGTGGGATCTGGAGGGAGGGGAGTGGTGGAGGAGGTGGGAGGGGAAGGGGTGTGTGGGATCAGGATGGTGGGTGGTGGGAGGAAGCAGGGGAATGTGGTTGGATCAGGGAGGGGAAGGGCTGAGAAGAGAACCTCAGCATTGCAAGCAACACTGGGTACCTTGCTAATATATATCTATATATATATATACAGTGGAGAGAACAAGTATTTGATACACTGCCAATTTTGCAGGTTTTCCCACTTACAAAGCACGTAGAGGTCTGTAATTTTATCATATACACTTCAACTGTGAAAGACGGAATCTAAAACAAAAATCCTGAAAATCACATTGTATGATTTTAAATAATTAATTTGCATTTTATTGCATGAAATAAGTATTTGATACATCAGAAAAAACAGAACTTAATATTTGGTACGGAAACTTTTGTTCGCAATTACAGAGATCAGACGTTTCCTGTAGTTCTTAACCAGGTTTGCACAGACTGCAGCAGGAATTTTGGCCCACTCCTCCATACAGATCTTCTCCAGATCCTTCAGGTTTCGGGCTGTCGCTGGGCAACACAGACTTTCAGCTCCCTCCAAAGATTTTCTATTGGGTTCAGGTCTGGAGACTGGCTAGCCACTCCAGGACCTTGAAATGCTTCTTACGGAGCCACTCCTTAGTTGCCCTGGCTGTGTGTTTCGGGTCGTTGTCATGCTGGAAGACCCAGCCACGCCCCATCTTCAATGCTCTTGTTGAGGGAAGGAGGTTGTTGGCAAGATCTCGCGATACATGGCCCCATCCATCCTCCCTCAATACGGTGCAGTCGTCCTGTCCCCTTTGCAGAAAGCATCCCCAAAGAATGATGTTTCCCCCTCCATGCTTCACGGTTGGGATGGTGTTCTTGGGGTTGTACTCATCCTTCTTCTTCCTCCAACACGGCGAGTGGAATTTAAACCAAAAAGCTCTTTTTGGTCTCATCAGACCACATGACCTCTCCCATTCCTCCTCTGGATCATCCAGATGGTCATTGGCAAACTTCAGACGGGCCTGGACATGCGCTGGCTTGAGCAGAGGGACCTTGCGTGCGCTGCAGGATTTTAATCCATGACGGCGTAGTGTGTTACTTATGGTTTTCTTGATACTGTGGTACCAGCTCTCTTCAGGTCATTGACCAGGTCCTGCCGTGTAGTTCTGGCTGATCCCTCACCTTTCTCATGATCATTGAGGCTCCACGAGTGAGATCTTGCATGGAGCCCCAGACCGAGGGAGATTGATTGTTATCTTGAACTTCTTCCATTTTCTAATAATTGCGCCAACAGTTTGCCTTCTCACCAAGCTGCTTGCCTATTGTCCTGTAGCCCATCCCAGCCTGTGCAAGTCTACAATTTTGTCCCTGATGTCCTTAGACAGCTCTCTGGTCTTGCCCATTGTGGAGAGGTTGGAGTCTGATTGATTGAGTGTGGACAGCTGTCTTTTATGCAGATAACGAGTTCAAACATGTGCAGTTAATACAGGTAATGAGTGGAGAATGGAGGGCTTCTTAAAGACAAAACTAACAGGTCTGTGAGAGCCGGAATTCTTACTGGTTGGTAGGTGATCAAATACTTATTTCATGCAATAAAATGCAAATTAATTATATAAAAATCATACAATGTGATTTCAGGATTTTGTTTTAGATTCCGTCTTTCACAGTTGAAGTTACCTATGATAAAAATTACAGACCTCTACGTGCTTTGTAAGTGGGAAAACCTGCAAAATCGCAGTGTATCAAATACTTGTTCTCCCCACTGTATATATATATAATATATATATATAATATATATATATAATATATATATATATATAATATATATATATATATATATATATATGTACGGTATATATCATATTTTCGTAATAAACAGATTTTAAAAGTCTCTATCTTGTACTCTTCCCTTTTCGCTTTTGTGTTTTGTCCTTTCTTGTCCTTCTTCTTCTGTCTCTCTCTGTGTCTCTCTCTGTCTGTCTGTCTGTCTGTCTGCCTGTCTGTCTGTCTGTCTCTTTCTCTCTCTCTCTTCTCTCTCTCTCTCTCTCTCTCTCTCTCTCTCTCTCTCTCTCTCTCTCTCTCTCTCTCTCTCTCTCTCAATGTTTTTTTTACCAATTGTCCTTGTGTCCTAGAAATAATATGCTGGTGCTGCCTGCGTGATACTCGTATCAACAGCTCAGGTGCTGTGGACACCCTTGGTTTCACATTACAATAAAGGGAATGCTATTCACATTCGCACTTTTCTGCCTCCCCGTCCTCCCCCAGTAACCTCCACAGCTGAGAATGTCGATAACGCTCACGTGATGCCGGTGGCTATCGGAGCAAAACATGGCACATAAAATTGAAATTGAAATATAAATGGCCTAAACGTTTTATGGTTGGCTTTATCTCACGTACTTTCAGAACGTGATGCTGCTACGGTTGCTTCCCTGGCTGTGTATGATGAGTGGCCATGTTGTTTTTGGCTTGCCTGTTGGTTCAGCCACTGCAGCTGTTAAAGGAAGCAAAGCAACAGCATTGCGTGTGACATAGCATCGTCTTTGGATGGCTGCAGTCTTTTTGAAGGCTCGCGCTGTTCAGCCTCGTTGAAAAGCTGCATAAAACTAGAAGCTCACATTAAAATTGCTTGTGAGGCTGGAATGGCAACCACAAAAGTGAGGTTATCACGAAGGATTAATTTTACGTGCCAGCTATGACCGGCGTAGCTGGCATAAAACCGATCCGAATCGTCTTGTCCGTGTTTTTGATCGGTGTGCTTAATAGAGGATCAAAGTGAACGGCAAGAGAGTACAGTGTTGGCTTTTGACAGGGATTTTGCAGGTGCTCTTGGGGTGGCTGAATGAGCGATGAAATTGCTGAACTGTAGACTTTGGCACTAAAACCAGTGAAGCTTGCAGACAAGCGGCATGTTTCTTGATTCATCACCAAGTCTGTCTTGCCGTACAAAACGGATGACTCGTAATGAGCACTATTCAAATGCAGCGGATTCTGCCTTCCCATCCTAAATCAAGAGCAACTGTTGTCCAATTTTGAAAGAGCTTGTTGTGTCTGAAAGGCCATTGGATGCCGTTAAGGTCATTCCGCTATTTACCTGTGCCTGTGCTCAAGCCTCATGTTTGCGTTTTTTAATTTTCAAAATATTTTTTTGAATCTATGCAAAACTTTAAAGCGAAATATAAAACTATGGATTAGGAATATGTATACCAATATCCGTAGGGGTTTTGCGGATCATTTCAGGGCGTCCATCGACAAGGACTGTGTTAATTGAAGAGCGCATGGCCTGGGAGTGACGTATTTAGTGGCCCGTTTGGTGACACAGCTGGTCTTCGTGAAGACCAGTGTTGGGTTTTCATTTTTCTCTAAAAAGGTATGAACACTCAATACGTCAGCCGCACCTTGTTTCCCATTTGGCTTGTTCGGTGTCTCGTCAGAATGCTTCTCACTACCTCCGCCACTGCTGGTGAGGGAGGTTATGCTTTCACGCCTCTCTGTCTGCTTGTTGCATCGGCCAAAGGTCAACAACTTCGGTGCAATTTCTAAAATCCTCAATTTTCATCCGATTGACTTGAAATTTGAAGACCATTTATTTGCAAATGAGGTCGCTGAACTCAACCACCTATTAATTTTGAGGTCAACATAGGCCAAATCTTCTAAAATCCTCAATTTTTATCCGATTAACTTGTAATTTGAAGAGCATTTGCATTTCAGGTCACCAAATTCAATCACCTATTAATTTTGAGGTAAACGTAGGCCAAAAGGTCAACATAGATCAAAAGGTCAACATAGGCCAAATTTCTAAAATCCTCAATTTTTATCCGATTAACTTGAAATGTGAAGAACATTTGCATATCGGGTCACTGAATTGAAGCACCTATTCATTTTGAGGTAAGCATAGGCCAAAAGGTCAACATAGATGAAAAGGTCAACATAGGCCAAATTTCTAAAATCCTCAATTTTTATCCGATTAACTTGAAATGTGAAGAACATTTGCATATCGGGTCACTGAATTGAAGCACCTATTCATGTTGAGGTAAACAAGGGCCAAAAGGCCAATTTGGGCCAAATCTTCGAAAACCCTCAATTTTCATCCGATTGACTTGAAATTTGAAGAGCATTTTGATGTCAGGTCGCTGAATTCAACTACCAATTAATTTTAAGCTCAAAATGTCAACACGGGCCTGATTTCTAAAATTGATAGATTGGACCAAAAACTAAATATATCACTATATATATCAAAAAGTTGTGGACGAGTTATGACAAAACAAGGTGGATGAGTTGAGCAGGTGACAAGAACAAGCGGATTGGATTTTGGTTCGGATCCAGCCCATCAGTGGGATACAAAATGTGAACTCTTGCACCTGGTAGAGGTGCGCGCTTTACCGAGTGCCGTTCTACTTTGTGCTGTTTTACCAAGTTGTCACTCTCTGAGTGATTTTTCATTTGTCTGTTTGTTTGTCTGTCTGTTTATGCAGAATATCTCAAAAAGTTGTGGATGGATCCGGATGAAATTTGGTGTGCAGGTTGGGTGTGTCACGAGGATGAACTGATTATATTTTTATGAAGATCTGGATCCGGATCCGGATCCGACTATTAGACTTTTTTTCAGCGATTCTTCACCATTGAGAGATGGGGCTAAACTAACATATATAGCACTGTATCTCAAAAAGTTGTGGACAAATTCGGATGAAACTTGGTGGATAGTTTGGGTGTGGGACCATGACAAATTGATTCGATATTGGTGAAGATCCCAATCCTGATCTGGATATGAGAATAGTTTAATTTTTAAACTGATTCTTCACCGTTGAGAGATGGGGCCAAAAACGATATATAGCATCATATTTCAAAAATGTATTGGACCTGATATGTTCTCCTGGATCAGGCATTGTGCGGCGGAGGTATGCGTTCCACCGATTGCCCTTCTAGTTTTTGCTGTAACTCCAGGTTCAAATCATGTGTATCATTTCATGCTTATAGATGTCTGATGACGAATGTAATTTTATGTCTGTCATCTAATAGATACACAGGTTTTCCCATGAGCTTTAGATGATGTATTTACAAGAACGGCACTCGGTGGAGCGCATACCTCTGCAAGACTGAACAGTTTACGTTCTGTATCCCACTCATAGACCGGATTTGCATCCAGACTATTCGTCCTTGTCACACACCAAAATCTAATCGGCTTGTTCTTGTCCCCTCCCCAACTCATCCACCAAGTTTTGCTGTATATCGTTTTTGACCCCATCTCTCAATGGTGATGAATCACTTGAAAAAATATTTTTTAAATTCTCATATCCAGATCCGGATCTTCATCAAAATGGAAACAATTCGTCCTTGTCACACACCCAACCTGTCCACTAAATTTCCACCAAATCTGTCCATAACTTTTTGAGATATCCTGCACACAGACAGACAGGGGTGAAAATATAACCTCTGTCCACCTTCGGTGGCGGAGGCAAAAAAGCTGAGAGGTGCGAGGCTGTATGCCCATATGGGTGATAGTGGAACACCATCTCAAATATGGCTTCAATCAATCCTCTTAGCTTTTTTGCAGATGCTGCAGTGCATGAAGAACAGGCCCTATACCTCATGGTTTTCTGCCCAAGATGAATAATGTTGACACTGCCCAAGGAATTTGATTTTCGCACTTCCAAGGCTCCAATGTTTGATGCAAGAACATTCGCGTTACATTGTACTGTTTGCAATGTCTTAGTCTGCAAAATGAAATTGAGGAAGCTCTTGGAAATTGAAGGAGTTCCATGAATTATCGTCGTATTACATCTGCTTTGAGATAGTTGGAAGTGGCTTTGCCCAGGGTAGGTCACATCTGATCGTGAAGAACAGAATCACAAGCTTTCCTGGGTTAAATGCCTTGCAAGTTACAGCTGGTAGATGCAGACAGGTTGGTGGTCTGTCTTCTACTGCCTCCTTTCTGGTCTTGCACCTTCTACTCTCTCCGTGCTCTGTCCCAGTGTCTCCTCGCCCCCCTCCCCCAAACCAACACATGTTCTAGAGGGTGCACACATCCGCCAGCAGCACCCTTCTGGTGAAACTCCCAAAATCCACAGTCACTGCTCAGTGCTCACCTCCACTCACTTGTTCTTCTTTTTATCCCACCTGTGGGACCAACTTACACATCTCTTCAATCTCATTCTTCTCTCCCTCCAGCTTTCAACACACCTGTTTCACCACCATCTCAGATCGTCTCCCATCCAAACCCACGATCTTTTATATCCCCCATAAACCCTCCGCGATCGCACCTCTTTCCAAATCCAGTTTTTCCTTCCTCAAAGTTTGCTTCTGTATCCATTTTGCGCATCCCATGCATCCTCCCTTTGCCCTCATTCTTGCTCGCATACCTTATTTCTCCAAGTCTCCCTCTATATTGTCCCTCAACCCTACTGTTGGTGTGCTTCCCTTCTCTCTTTTTACTGTTCCTTGTGTTCTGTCACATCCTGTATTGGGTTTTTTTTTTTTTTTTTTTTTTTTTTTCCTTTAGGGGGTTTTTCAGCTCTCCATGAGCCTCAACTTTGTATAAAAAAAAACCCAATAAAAAAAAGAAGATTGTGAAATCTTCTCTATCGTGGTGGATTGTGACGCAGCTGCAGTCTTCCTGTTTCTGGAGTGAGGAACTCTTAATTCGCAGCCATTCCACTCATTGGCAAAACCGTAGAAAAGGGCTCTCCGTGGAAGCAGAAAGGTGATTACGTAAATTTGAAGTTAATTATCACCAGAAAGCTTCTTTTTTTTATGATAATTAGTTTTGGTGATAATTATCTGGTCGTCAATTATATTGACAGTCAGTTAATTATCACTAAAGTTCTCTGAAGCAATTTAAATGAACTTAATTTTTAATTTAACAATATAAAGTGCAGAAATTGTAACATGTCATTCTGCAGCAATTCCGATTCAAGAGATTTCTCGTCTTTTATCATAAGGAAATCTCCAGGGAGTATTCATAGACGTGGCTCTTGTGGGTTTTTTTTTTATCCTACCGTGTACATTGACACAGTCCCAAAGAGTTTCTTGAATTATGATTACATGAAGCCAAGAGCTTTATGACACAATTAACAGATTCTTGAAGGTCCCTAGAATTTGAGCCTCGTGTGTATAGCAGCGCCCTAGCCATGATGGCTGGACTTTAAATGGCCAAACAAGATAGGTCAGTGGTAGTGTCTTTGCCTCTAAGCTCGATAGTCTGAGTTTTGTTGTTGACCTGACTATAAAGGAACACGCTGACGCCTCACAGTCAAAGGTGTTCCACCCTGTAGGGGGGACATTATACAGGTTATCTCATCTGCCTGCAATTTCTTAAGGATGTTATAGCCATTGGGATGTTAGCCCTTTGAACCCTCGCGGCCATTTTACCGGCCACTATTCAAACCTTCATATACACAAGCGGCCATTTTACCGGCCGCTATTCAAACCTCATATACCCGAATGGCTGATTTACCAGCCGCTATTCAAAGCTCCATGTACCCAAGCACCCAGTTTACCAGCCGCTATTCAAACCTCATATACCCGAATGGCTGATTTACCGGCCGCTATTCAAACCTCATGTACCGAGACCCGTTACCAGCCGCTTATTCAAACCTCATATACCCGAATGGCTGATTTACCGGCCGCTATTCAAACCTCCATGTACCCGAACACCCAGTTTTACCAGCGCTATTCAAACCTCCATGTACCCGAGCACCCGGTTTACCAGCCGCTATTCAAACCTCATATACCCGAATGGCTGATTTACCAGCTGCTATTCAAACCTCCATATACTCGACATCTCATTTACCAGCCGCTATTCAAACCTCCATATACCCGAGCACCCGGTTTACCAGCCACTATTCAAACCTCCATATACCGAGCACCCGGTTTACCAGCCGCTATTCAAACCTCCATGTACCCGAGCACCCGGTTTACCAGCCGCTATTCAAACCTCATATACCCGAATGGCTGATTTACCGGCCGCTATTCAAACCTCCATGTACCGAACACCCAGTTTACCAGCCGCTATTCAAACCTCCATGTACCCGAGCACCCGGTTTACCAGCCGCTATTCAAACCTCATATACCCGAATGGCTATTTACCAGCTGCTATTCAAACCTCCATATACTCGAACATCTCATTTACCAGCCGCTATTCAAACCTCCATATACCCGAGCACCGGTTTACCAGCTCTATTCAAACCTCCATGTACCGGAACACCAGTTTACCAGCCTCTTATTCAAACACTCCATATACCCGAGCACCCAGTTTACCAGCCACTATTCAAACCTCCATATACCCGAGCACCCGGTTTACCAGCCACTATTCAAACCTCCATATACCCGAGCACCGGTTTACCAGCCACTATTCAAACCTCCATACCCGAGCACCGGTTTACCAGCCACTATTCAAACCTCCATATACCCGAGCACCCGGTTTACCAGCCGCTATTCAAACCTCATATACCCGAATGGCTGATTTACCAGCTGCTATTTCAAACTCCATATACCGAATCTCATTCAGCGCTATTCAAACCTCCATATACCCGAGCACCCGGTTTACCAGCCACTATTCAAACCTCCATATACCTGAGCACCCGGTTTACCAGCCCTATTCAAACCTCCATGTACCCGAACACCAGTTTACCAGCCGCTATTCAAACCTCCATATACCCGAGCACCGGTTTACCAGCCGCTATTCAAACCTCCATATACCCGAGCACCCGGTTTACCAGCACTATTCAAACCTCCATATACCGAGCACCCGGTTTACCAGCCACTATTCAACCTCCATATACCCGAGCACCGGTTTACCAGCCACTATTCAAATCTCCATATACCCGAACGTCTGATTTACCAGCGCTATTCAAATCTCCATATACCCGAATCTGATTACCAGCCTATTCAAATCTCCATTACCCGAACATCTGATTTACCAGCCCTATTCAAATCTCATATACCCGAACGTCTGATTTACCAGCCGCTATTCAAATCTCCATATACCCGAACATCTGATTTACCAGCCACTATCAACCTCCATATACGAGCACCGTTACCAGCCCTATTCAAACTCCATATACCGAACATCTGATTTACCAGCGCTATTCAAACCTCCATATACCCGAAATCTGATTTACCAGCCGCTATTCAAACCTCATATACCCGACATTGATTTACCAGCCGCTATTCAAACTCCATATACCCGACATCTGATTTACCAGCGCTATTCAACCTCCATATATCAAGCGGCCAGTTTACCATCGCTATTCAACCTCCATATACCGAGCAACCGGATTTTTCTCCAGGGACCCAGGGTGGAGAAGCCGAAAGTCCAAGGAGCTCAGGTTTCAAAGTGTCAAAAATCTTAGGTGGTACCTTTTTAAATTGGTCAAATTTTAGGTCTCTCTTTTCTTTCTCTCTTTCTTAATTCTCTCTCCCTCTCTTTCTCTCTTTCTTGAGGGTCGTGCAGTTATTAACCTCCGCCATCTTCGAAGATGGATGGAGGTTACTGTTTTCACCCCTTTCTGTTTTGTTTGTTTGTGTTTGTTTGTTTGTTTGTTTGTGAACAGTATTACGGGAAAACCCCCGACGGATTTCGACGAAACTTGGTGGGGGGTAGGTATGGTCCAAGATCATGCCATTAGATTTTGGACTTGGTCCCCCCCCCCCCCAAAAAAAAAATTGTTAGAGAAATGTTTTTTTTTTTGCATTTCTACATGTTTGAAGTGATTTCCAACCCCCCCCAAAAAAATGTTAGAGAAAAAATTTTTTTTTTTGCATTTCTACATGTTTTAAGTGATTTCCAACCCCCCCCCAAAAAATTGTTACCCCCCCCAAAAAAATTGTTAGAGAAAAATTTTTTTTTTTGCATTCTACATGTTTTAAGTGATTTCCAACCCCCCCCCAAAAAATTTGTTACCCCCCCCAAAAAATTGTAGAGAAAAATTTTTTTTTTTGCATTTCTACATGTTTTAAGTGATTTCCACCCCCCCCCCAAAAAAAAATTGAGAATTTTTTTTTTTTTTGCATTTCTACATGTTTTAAGTGATTCCAACCCCCCCCCCAAAAAAAATTGTGAGAGAAAAAATTTTTTTTTGCAACTTTCAACAAAATTTCGATTCCTTTTTTTTGCATTTCTACATGTTTTAAGTGGATTTCCAAACCCCCCCCCAAAAAAAAATGTTGGACAAAAGAACTATAACTGTCAGCACTGTTGACATCATATTTAATGAATAAAGGATATAAAGGTCACTTTGAGGTGGGACCCTGCAGTATTGGCGGCGGAGGTTTTGCACTCTCCCGAGTGCTCCCCCTCTAGTTACCACCTCATTTTCCTTTCTATGTGTCTCATCCTGGTGCCAAGTAGGAGCCAAGTATGTACACAGCTTCAATTTACGTTCATTTTTCATTACATCCTGGTGGCTATTACAGAAGTCATAGATCATTGAAGACTTCAAGTTGAAATTTGATTTAAATTTCCTTCACTGGTTATCTTTCATAAACCTACAATATTTGGATGTATGTTTAACATTCCTGGTCAAGTTGACATTTGGAGGTGCGTGGTTGAAATGCTACATTCCTCGGCCAATCGTAGATTTGTTTGTAGGACGTTACACTCATCAACATACATCTGGCACCTTTTTGGTTTTTTGGTATACAGTGTCGAGGCTCGTGAAGGAGCGAGAAAACAGAATGGATCAGGATGCAACAGAGCGCGAATCACAGACTGGAAACACGGAAAGAAGTGGGCTTGGAGAGGGTTGAGTGGGGTAGAAAAGATCGTGGTTTTAGATGGGAGATGATTTGAGATGGTGGTGAACAGGAATCTTTAATCCCTGGAGGAAACAGTGAGATTGAAGAGACTGAGGAACCTGGTTCGACAGGTGGGAAAAAAGAGAGGAACAAATGAGTTGAAATGAGCGGTGATTCTGGATTTTGGAAGTTTCACCAGAAAGGGGTTACTGGCAGACCATGTGCACCTTGCAGAAACCTACGTGGAGTGAAGTGGGGTACAGAGTATGGTAAGAACAGAGGGTGCAAGACCAGAAAGGAGGTGATAGAAGACAGAAAGACCACAGACCTGCCTGCGGTGAGAGACTGAGAAACCCAAAGACTCAGCCTCATAGCGGGAGATACCAATGATCCTAAATGCCTTGGTTTCCACAGCGTGAAGCCGAGAAGGGTGAGAGGCAGGAGCACCAACCCAGAGGGGAGAGCAGTACGCCATCAGGCTGTGTATGAAAGCTTTGTATGTTCTCAGGAGCTCAGCCGTGCCAAGGAAGGACTTTGCACGACTGAGGATGCCCAATCGGTGACTGGCTTTGCAGGCCAGCTCGGAAATGTGGCTTTCCCATGAAATATATCTCATGGCAGATAGTGAGACCCAGAAGCTTGAATGAAAGGACTTATTCAAGAGGATTGTTGAGAAAGTAGATGGGGGTAGGGGGTCGGGCATTTCCAGACGTTCCTTTCGGAGAGACAAAGTAAGAGTGTGAGATTTGTCAGGATTGAAAGACATGTTCCATGTGTTGGACCAGCTTGTGATTTTATCCAGATGATTTTATCCAGCCTTGCTCTCACTGTTCTTGGCAATTCCATTTAATTATTGTTCCAGCAGTACGCTCATGAAAGTGTTTCCAAACAATTATCTCATTTCTTTATTTCCACGATAATGCTGACCATGAACATCCTACTATTAATTTGCAATTGGTCATGGGCTTTGACACCAATACAAATTTTATTATGGACCCAAGGCATCAAAAGGCTAGATGTATTGAACAAACCATTTCAAATGGAGCACCTCGTCGCCATTAGAGCATTTATATTGCATCAAACGTGGCAATAAATGTGAATTGTTGTTCCCAGCTTGCCGGCTCGATGGCAGCTTTTTTCAAAGTGAATTTTGATATTTTGTGTCGATTCCAGTTGCAATCGTAAGTGGACACAAATGTCCTGATTCCTTTACAATGTTGAAAATATTGTCTCATCTTGGCTGAACCCATCTCACTGTGCTCCACCCTCTGATAGTGTTCCTTTTTTCTTCTTCTATTTTTTGCAATTTATCAATTTATTGGTGATTTTCATGTGTCCTGGATGCTGGATAATGGTGTTATTGGAGAGTTTTCTTGAATTCCTATTCCAGAGTTGTCGTTGAGTTCACGTTGCTTCTTCTTTCAAGATGCGAGGGCAGTGTTCTCTCACGAGGGGGTCATTGGTTAGTAAGAACATAGTGGTTGTCATATGAAACCCTGAGTCGTGTCTACCTCTCTGCTCAGAGAGTTACTAAGTTATTACATGATGATAATTAAGACAAGCTATTGTGGTGCCGATGAGATAAAGAAAAGTGTAGCTACGACTTGTTTGTCAATGTTCCATGTGTTCAAAAAGCTTTCCTTTTTCTGGAGAGAATTGGTGCCTGTTCTCACCATTGCCGCCTGCCTCGTATGTTTCCCATACGCTGTGCACTGGTGGCTGTGATCAATAGAAATTTCTGAGCTTTTTTTGCTAAAATTGGAGGATGTCTGCTGCAGAAAGCCATGCCATTACCCAGCTGTCCCATTGAAGATGGAAAGTGTAAGTGAGGCACATTTTTCTCTCACTGGCCTGGCACAGAATCTGGCCGAAAGTTGATGTGGTCGTATTCTGTTTCCAAGCCCACTTCCTGGGGGTGGAGCAAGCAGAGCAACATGATGAGTACAGAGGAAAACAACTGCAACTAAAGCCCAAACTTCTTCTTGCGTATGGCAGCTTGGCTGCTGCGTAGCTATCATTTTGTTGGGGCGCGACTATGCCGCTGGTGCTGTGCCCCTATACCAGTACACTGGTACTCATTTCACCAATTTCGGAACGATTACAGGCTGAGTCAACCCCACCTAGTGTTAATTCAGCGGAAAACGGGGCTCGAACTCAGGACCCTAAGATCCCAAGCCAGCCACCCTCACCACTAAGCCAACACCCGGCTTAGAGCCAAAACTTAGGACTAGCTATAGCAGCACAGTGTGACAGTAGCACCACCTTGTGGCCAGAGAGAGAGAGAGAACCATTGTAGTCGTTATTAAATTTGACACAATTGAAACGTGACGGCACAATGGTGTCAATTCGACGACAACCAGAATTTTGACTAATTGAAGGAAGGATTCTGATTCTTACTCGGAACGCTTTGAACATTGTTTGGCAGCAAATTAACTCCCTAAGAGAAAGAAAGTTTACCCTTTCTTGGCAATTTTGAGACCTACCGTATATGACCATCTCAAGAGTCTGACTGCAATGATGGAATTTTTGGACATTCTTGACACGCAACTGACAGAGATGCTCTCAGGGCACTACAAACACCTGCTGACTTATATCATCACCTTGAAGCACCTGTTGTTGGCCACTTTTTGGTTAATGCCTTACGAGATAAATTTTTCTGCTGCCTGCATCATGAAAGCTGTCACAAACACCCACTCTGAAACAGACTTGACTCTCAAGTAAGCCTATGATGTTGCACTCACTTTGGAGCTCTCCCAGAACGATACTAGGGAGTTAGCAGGGGACACTGAAGCATGTTGCAGTGGGGTTCACATGTTAACCTGTATATAAGGAGCGAAAGGACATTCTAAACCTGGTGGTGAGCCACCAGGAGGGACGTTGTCAGCATCAACAAGGTTATCGGACATCAGCAGCATTGGCTGATGTGGAAACAAGGTTATCGGACATGCAGAAAAAGGAAAGCTTTTTGAAACAAGTGGAAACAACTTTGTTACGATTGGGGGATTAACCACCAACGGAACATTCACCAGTTTTGACAAGAAACAAATATAAAGGATGGGCCATCGAAGGAGGATTTTCAAAAGTTCAACCTGAACTGATCAGGCCTAGTATGTTCGATGCTGTTCCAGATACTGAACAAAAAGAACAACCACTGAAACTTTTCATGGTCTACACTAATGGAAATGGAGGGGAGATTTTCCTCCAGTTTGGTTTGGCATGTAAACTACGTCAGAAACCTCTTGGCTAATTTGTTCATATTATTGCAATCACTTATAGGTTTGTTGTAAAGACATGGTGAATAGACTTGGTCGCCAGACTGTTAAGCAACATTCCAAGCTTGCAAAAAACAACTTTTGAATGGCAACCCTTGTCAAAAAAGGGAAAAATTAGGAGAAAAAATCGGAAAAAAATATGTACAAAAATATCTTTTTGTCATATTTTTCCAAACGAAAATATACAGTATATTTTAAATAGCAAGTTTTGGAACAAGGAGAATTTTTTTTTTCAATAGCCAGTTTTGGAACAAAAATATATTACAGAAATAGGTGAAAAGTAGATTTTAAATCGCCAGTTTCAAACAAAAAAAAATAGGATATAAATAGGAGAAAAATATATTTTAAATTGGCAGTTTTTGAACAAAATAAATAGGGGAAAAAATAGCAACCACTTTGGTGTAAGAAATACAAAATGTAGAAAAATAGTGAAAAAATAGCAACATATCTGGTGTAAAAAAAACAACAAAGTGCAGGAAAACAGTGAAAAAATAGCAACCACTTTGGTGTAAAACAAACAAAGTGCAGGAAAAGAGTGAAAAAATAGCAACAAATGTGGTGTAAAAACAAAGTGCAGGAAAAGAGTGAAAAAATAGCAACCACTTTGGTGTAAAAAATACAAAATATATAAAAATAGTTAAAACAAAGCAACGAATCTGGTGTGAAAAAAACAACAACAAAGTTCAGGAAAAGAGTGAAAAAATAGCATCCACTTTGGTGTAAAACAAACAAATTACAGAAAAATAGTAAAATAAACCAATGTCACCCGTAGGGTGATCCGTATCTTGCCAAAAGGTGACCACGTGTGACTTCTTTTAAGGTCACACTGAGGTGAACAGAGCTGCTATCCACCAGGAGCGACTCCTTGAGGAATATCTGCCTACGAGAGATTCCGATGAGAATCGTTCTACAGAGTAACCATGAAAAATATGCTTTTGCCTCATAACGTCACCAAATCACGTCATAATGTCTCAAGCTTGATATATCTAGAAAGCACTCATCGAGGTGTTCATTTGAGGTCCTACACGATATGGTTCCTAAAACTTGAAAATTTGACCTTGGGGTCAAATATGTTTGACCTGAGGCGTTAACCATGAAGGTCAAGGCCAATCGCCACCAAAATTAATCAGCTGAATGCCAGACCATGAACTATATTCCCATGAAGTTTGAAGACGATCCGATCAAAATTACTCAAAAAATAAGGGTTTCGTCGACTCCCTGATTTGCGACAAAGTGACCTTGACCTTTGACCTTGACCTTCAAAATTTTATGCGCTGAAAGTGACCTCTATAGGCCTCTGATATGCGAAGTTACAAAAATTTCCAATGAACTGTGCTCTGCAGAGTGATTTATACGTGATTACAGATAAAAAAAACAACAAACAACAAAAAAAACACATGAAGGTCAAGGCAATCGCCGCCAAAAATTAATCAGCTGAGCGCCAGACCATGAATATATTCCCATGAAGTTTGAAGACGATCCGATCAAAATTACTCAAAAATAAGGGTTTTGTCGATTCCCCTGATTTGCGACAGTGACCTTGACCTTCAAAATTTTATGGCCTGAAAGGGACTCCATAGGCCTCTAATATGCGAAGTTACAAAAATTTCCAATGAAAACTGTGGTCTGCAGAATTTTTTTTTCGTGATTACAGACAAAAAAAATAAAAATAAAAATAAAAATAAAAAACATACAGACTGACTAACATATCTTGCAAAACTTTGTTTTGGCAAGATAAAAACACAATGAAGGTCAAGGCCAATCGCCGCCAAAAATTAATCAGCTGAGCGCCAGACCATGAACTATATTCCATGAAGTTTGAAGACGATCCGATCAAAATTACTCAAAAAAATAAGGGTTTTGTCGATTCCCCTGATTTGCGACAGTGACCTTGACCTTTGACCTTGACCTTCAAAATTTTATGGCCTGAAAGGGACTCCAGGCTCTGTATGCGAAGTTACAAAAATTTCCAATGAACTGTGGCTGCCCACACATCTCTGCTCTCTTCTTCTCGTGGATTAGACAAAAAAAAAATATTAAAAAAACATACAGACTGACTAACATATCTTGCAAAAACTTCGTTTTGGCAAGATAAAAATAGCAACAAATCTGGTGTAAAAAAACAACAAAGTGCAGGAAAATAGTGAAAAAATAGCAACCACTTTGGTGTAAAACAAACAAAATACAGAAAAATAGTAATAAAATAGCAACAAATCTGGTTAAAAAAAATAACAGTTCAGGAAAATAGTGAAAAAATAGCAACGACTTTGGTGTAAAAAATACAAAATGTATAAAAATAGTTAAAACAAAGCAACGAATCTGGTGTGAAAAAACAACAACAAAGTTCAGGAAAAGAGTGAAAAAATAGCAACCACTTTGGTGTAAAACAAACAAAATACAGAAAAATAGTAAAAAAATAGCAACAAATCTGGTTAAAAAAAATAACAGTTCAGGAAAATAGTGAAAAAATAGCAACGACTTTGCTGTAAAAAAGTACAAAATGTAGAAAAATAGTGAAAACATAGCAACGAATCTGGTGTAAAAAACAACAACAAGGTTCAGTAAAAGGGTGAAAAAATAGCAACCACTTTGGTGTAAAAAATAAAAATGCAGGAAAAGAGTGAAAAAATAGCAACCATTTTGGTGTAAAACAAACAAAAATACAGCAAAATAGGAAAAAATGGCAACAAATGTGGTGTAAAAAATATATATATCAGTGCAGGAAAATAGTGAAAACATAGCAACCACTTTGGTGTAAAACAAACAAAATACAGAAAAATAGTGAAAAAATGGCAACAAATTTGTGTAAAAAAAAATCAAAGTTCAGGAAAAGAGTGAAAAAATAGCAACCACTCTGGTATAAAACAAACAAAGTGCAGGAAAAGAGTGAAAAAATAGCAACAAATCTGGTGTAAAAACAAAGTGCAGGAAAACAGTGAAAAAATAGCAACCACTTTAGTGTAAAAAAATACAAAATGTATAAAAATAGTGAAAACAAAGCAACGAATCTGGTGTGAAAAAACAACAACAAAGTTCAGGAAAAGAGTGAAAAAATAGCAACCACTTTCGTGTAAAACAAACAAAATACAGAAAAATAGTAAAAAAAATAGCAACAAATCTGGTTAAAAAAAAATAACAGTTCAGGAAAATAGTGAAAAAATAGCAACGACTTTGCTGTAAAAAGGTACAAAATGTAGAAAAATAGTGAAAACATAGCAACGAATCTGGTGTAAAAAAAACAACAACAAAGTTCAGTAAAAGAGTGAAAAATAGCAATCACTTTTGTGTAAAAAATAAAAATGCAGGAAGAGTGAAAAAATAGCAACCATTTTGGTGTAAAACAAACAAAAATACAGCAAAATAGTGAAAAAATGGCAACAAATCTGGTGTAAAAAAATATATCAGTGCAGGAAAATAGTGAAAACATAGCAACCACTTTGGTGTAAAACAAACAAAATACAGAAAAATAGTGAAAAAAATGGCAAGAAATCTGGTGTAAAAAATATCAAAGTTCAGGAAAAGAGTGAAAAAATAGCAACCACTTTGGTGTAAAAAATTAAAATGCAGGAAAAGAGTGAAAAAATAGCAATCACTTTGGTGTAAAACAAACAGAATACAGAAAAATGGTGAAAAAATACAACAAATCTGGTGTAAAAAAAAACTAAAGTTCAGGAAAAGAGTGAAAAAATAGCAACCACTTTGGTCTGTAAAACAAAGAATAAAACAGAAAAATAGTGAAAAAATACAACAAATCTGGTGTAAAAAAACTAAAGTTCAGGAAAAGAGTGAAAAAATAGCAACCACTTTGGTGTAAAAACAACAGAATACAGAAAAATAGTGAAAAAATACAACAAATCTGGTGTAAAAAAAACCCAAAGTTCAGGAAAAGAGTGGAAAAAATAGTAACCACTTTGGTGTAAAACAAACAAAATACAGACAAATAGTGGAAAT
>CM068956.1:159082704-159096830 GCA_035128595.1 Eptatretus atami | reverse complement strand
TCTCTCTCTCTCTCTCTCTCTCTCTCTCTCTCTCGTTCCCCCTCTCCACATGCTGTCCCTCCCCACATCTGTGTGTGTATCTCTGCCAAATTGGATGACCTTCAGACACAACTATGGTTGTGGACCTGCCGTTCACAGCTTCTGGGTGAAAAAGATCAAAACCTTAATGATGGATGCAACCGAGCTGATTATTTGAATGATCAATAAATGAAGCATGAAGTGCTGATAAGCTGAATGAATAATTATTCAGCTCCCTCTCTCTCTCTCTCTCTTTCTCTCTCGTCTGTCTGCTGCCCTCTCTCACTGACGATCTTTCTCTCCACTGCTGCCTTTAGCTTTTGCTGTCCTGCTTTCTAAAGTGCACCCCATTTTCCAAAACTTTCTGAGTCTCAGGCCAATTAATGGCTTTTTTAAAAGGTCATTGATTGACTGTCCATTAAGCTCCTTTGTACTATTTTAGAAATATAAAAAATATTAAAGCCTCTCTCTCTCTCTCTCTCTCTTCTCTCTCTCTCTCTCTGTCTCCCCTTCTCTCTCTCTCTTCCCTCTCTCTTGCTCCTTCTATCTCCCTCCCCCTCCCTCCTCCTCTCTCTTTCTTTCTTTCTCTCTCTCTTTCTTCATAGTGAAACATTTTGGCCTAAAATTCAGAGAGGGGGCAATAATACAGTCCTCCCTTCTGGTGAGGATATCGGAGAGATCAAGCTGCGGTGCATCGTTTGGGAATATCAAGATCTCTGACCTTGATTTCGCAGATGATGCAGTCATCTTTGCGGAGACTCGAGATATCCTTTTGGGGGCCCTCGAGGTGCTAAATGAGGAGTCAGAGCCGCTGGTATTACGGGTTTCCTGGGTCAAAACTAAGATCCAGGGTTTCAATGACATCTTTGATGCTGCTATCCTGTTTGTACCTGTTTGTGGCGAGGATGTTGAGGTCACGGAGAGACTCACTTACCTTGGCAGTGATATTCATGTCTCTGCTGGCTGCGAGCCAGAGGTCAACAGATGTCTGAGTTGAGCCTGAGGAGTTATGGATTCACTGGATAATGGGGTGTGGCGCTGCCGGTACCTGTGCAGGACGAAAGTCCGAGTCTTCAGGTCCTTGGTACTTCCATTCTTGCTCTATAGATGTGAGACTTGAACTCTGACCAGGGATCTGAGACAGACACTTAATTCCTTTGGTACCAGGTCTCTTTGGAGAATCCTTGGCTATCACTGGTTGGACTTTGTGTCCAACGAGCGGTTGCTGAGAGAGATTCAAATGAGATTTGTTTCCTGCATAGCCCATGAGCATCAGCTGCGGCTGTATGGACATGTAGCTCATTTTCCTGACGCTGATCCTGCTCACCAGATTCTCTCAACAAGGGAGTCTTGTGAGTGGAGGAGGCCAATGGGCCGAACACATGCCTCGTGGTTGTTGCAGGTTGATCAGCATCTCGAGGAGATAGGGATGGGCCAGGCATCTGCTTGGGGGATGGCCAGCCGGAGGCCCCTGGAGTCCCGGCGGAAAGTAGACGCAGCGACGCGCTGCTGCAGCGCATGCTTCCATACCTGACCTGACCTTTGAAGTAGGTGAGCAGAGTAATTTTCACACAACTGCGAGTGTACATGCTTGTAATACTTTCTCGTGCCAAATGTGATCCAGGAAAGAACAGACAAATGATGTTGTGGCATTTGTCGAACATGCCAAAAATTTTGTACATCGGCATCCGGATGGAAATGCATTGCTAACTGGATATAATGGAGACGTTACATGCCAGAGCTTGAACATTGGCCCAGAGGAAGTTCGTGGATCATGAATGGGGCATTGCCTGAGGCTCATTGTCCTCTTTTCTATTTGATTGAAACCGGTCGAGTAGCATTTAGTGTTATTTGTTGGTAGGCTGTGTCTTTACACATGTCTTTCTTTTCAATGTATAATCCCAAGCCCTTGACGTGTGGTGTGGTGTGGTGTGTGTGTGTGTGTGGTGTGTGTGTTTGTGTGTTGTTGGTTGTTATCTCATATGCGGGTTTCAGAAGGGGTAACAGAGTACTCCCAGGTCTGGTCTCGAAGTATCCACCTCCATTTCGGGAAAGGGGTGGGGGGGGGGGTCACGATTCACGGACCAAGCTGTGAAGTTGTGTTCTCAAAGTTTTTTTCCCCCCCAGGCGTCTTTTCAGGATCGTCATTGAGCCCTGGAAAGCCTCCAAATGCAGTTCGTTTTTATTAATATTCCCAGGGATGTTTTTTAATACATCAGCAAGGTTCTTCTTCATCATTCCCGTTGCTCCAATAATAATGACTGGTACAATTCTGGCGCTCTGTAGGTTCCAGTGTCTTTTCACTTCATTTTTGAGATCTTTGTATCTGGTCATTTTCTTGATTTATGCGTTATTTAGGCTAAAATCGCTGGGAACAAATGTCTCAATTAGCAATGCCGTTTGTTTTTTTTGTTTTTTAAACCTAAGCACAATATCCGGTCGCAATGCTTTGTTTTCTATGTTCACGCTTGATGGTATCATCAGGTCACATGTGAGCATAACTTCCTTGTTCTGAATGATTGATTTTGGTTCATGTTTCCATGAGTTTTCTGAAACTGGGATATTTACGTTTTTGCAGATTTGCCGGTGGATTACTCTACATACTTTGTTGTGCCTCTATGTGTGCAGTTGTTCTGACATGAGTTGTTTTTTTTATACGTCCCAATACAAGGTGGCTTGTACTTTCTGTTTCTACCTTGCAGAATCTACATTTGTCCGATTGACTCAGTCCTGCCATCTTCTTCGAGCCATTGTTATAGTGTCCTTGGTCTTGGGCATTAATAATGATTCGTTCTCCATCCATTGAGCTGACCTCTTCTTTGCCATTCCAAAGAGCCTTCTTTGTCTTTGCCCAATCTGTCCAACTCTTTTTATTTTCATACCTTCCTGTTCTATTGTCATTTTCGCAGTTGTCGGTGTATATCTGTTTATATTTCATCATATATTTTTCTTTTGTCTTTTTTACTCTCGTTGGGGCTGTATTCGTTGCTGTTTCGGTTTCATGTGTAACATCTTCCATTTGCATCTGTCTTTGGAAATTTTTTGCTGGGTGTGTTATGGATCCCTTCTCTGGCTTGTTGTCTTCATGTTTGCATGCAAATTGAATTCGGTAGTCCGTTTCACTTTTCCCGTGTTCTGCCGATCCTACAGTCGTCATTCTGTGCACTTGGTTGAGTTCCATCAGGCCGCTACCTCCTTCTCCTCTCAGAAGGTATATTCTCGGGATGCATTCATTTTTGTGGAACATTTTGTGGATTGTGAGGAGTTTCCTTTGATATTTCATTTGTTGATTTCTGATTGTGGCCAGTTTATTATTCCGCAGCTGTATTGAAATGCCGGTACTGTAAGTTGGTTTATGGCTTTGATTTTGTTCCTTGGAGAAAGGTATGTTTTCAGGATCAGCCTCATTCTATGCAGGTATTCTTTGGTAATTATTTTGTGCATTTGTTTGTAACACATTTGGTGACCCTCTTCTACTCCAAGGTATTTGTATGACTAGCATAACCCACGCTCTGCGCGACATGTTGGGGTGGGTGTGTTTGAGAAAGGAACTGATGCAGAGTATCAGTAGTAATTTTACTTTAATGCAGTAAGTGGAATACGATTTCACTGTTTCAGAACCATTTTATTTACTTTTTTTTGTACCATGCACCTCATATGGTCTTTGAGATAATGTAAGCCGAATATCACGTTACTCGAGCACAGAACAAAGTCGAAGATAGCGCGACACGAAACCACAAACTCGGAAATAATATATAAGATGCTTCGTTGTCCTGTATTGTTGTATTTGTGCCAGATTTTGTGGTTTTTATGTTGTTGTTGTTGTCCACTTTTGTCATTTTTTTGTTGTCCTTTTTTGTTTGTCTGCCTTGCACGAATGTGCACTTGGCCCACTTATTGAGATCAAATTCCATTTGAATGTCGTCAGAGTACCGTTTCACTAATTTGAGTTGTTCCACCAATTTTTTGTCGTTTGGTGTAAATAGTTTTAATTCATCCATGTGAAATAGATGTGTCACCTTTCTTGTCTCTTTGGACGTTCTCTTATTTAATGTCAGGGTGTATCCATGTCCTTGGTTGTTCAGTGGGTCCAGGGCCAGGCAAAACAAGAGGGGTGAAAGGCGGTCTCCCTGAAAGATCCCTCGGCGTATCTTCACTCCTGGTATTTCGATCTTTCCTTTTCCGAGTGCTGTAATATCAATGTGGTATTCCAAAGCTCCATTACTTTCTCTATCAGTTTGATTATTTGGGAATTGCTCTTGTACACTTGCATGCATTTTATCATCCATGAATGTGGGACACTACGAAAAGCTTTTTTATAACCTCTCCATGCTGTGGATAATTTGATTCTTCTCATTTTACAATTTTCGAGTATGGCCTTGTTTAGAGTATGGCTGTCCAGATGATATCGAACAAGGGCAAAACCATGGTCTGATTCCATGATCCTTCACTTGTGACCTTAAATCCTCGATCTTTAAAATATACTTATTTATTACGCCTGACCGCAAACCTGGTTAGTGAGGCAGTAAAGCAGAGGTAATGGTCTCGTGTGACAGACTGACATTACTGCTCACATATTGTGCAGTTTCAACTGTTATGGAATGCGAACTGTGCTTTACTGCTTTACTAAGCTAGGCGGTTCAACAGAGCATGTATATACACACACACACACACACACACACACACATATATATATTTCTTGAAAGCTGTGGAGGAACTCTGGAAAGGGTTTGAAACAGCAAAAGGCTTACCTTGGGTAGCCTTTCATGGTTGCTTTATGCAGCTTCTTCAGCCAGAAGAACATGAGAGGAGTATATATATACAGTGGGGAGAACAAGTATTTGATACACTGCCGATTTTGCAGGTTTTCCCATTACCAAAGCATAGAGGTCTGTAATTTTTATCATAGGTACACTTCAACTGTGAAAGACGGAATCTAAAACAAAAATCCTGAAAAATCACATTGTATGATTTTTAATTAATTAATTGCATTTTATTGCATGAAATAAGTATTTGATACATCAGAAAAACAGAACTTAATATTTGGTACAGAAACCTTTGTTTGCAATTACAGAGATCAGACGTTTCCTATAGTTCTTAACCAGGTTTGCACAGACTGCAGCAGGGATTTTGGCCCACTCCTCCATACAATCTTCTCCAGATCCTTCAGGTTTCGGGGCTGTCACTGGGCAACACAGACTTTCAGCTCCCTCCAAAGATTTTCAATTGGGTCAGGTCTGGAGACTGGCTAGGCCACTCCAGGACCTTGAGATGCTTCTTACGGAGCCACTCCTTAGTTGCCCTGCTGTGTGTTTCGGGTCGTTGTCATGCTGGAAGACCCAGCCACGCCCCATCTTCAATGCTCTTGTTGAGGGAAGGAGGTTGTTGGCAAGATCTCACGATACATGGCCCCATCCATCCTCCCCTCAATAGGTGCAGTCGTCCTGTCCCCTTGCAGAAAAGCATCCCCAAAGAATGACGTTTCCATCTCCATGCTTCACGGTTGGATGGTGTTCTTGGGGTTGTTACTCATCCTTCTCTTCCTCCAAACATGGCGAGTGGAGTTTAAACCAAAAAGCTCTATTTTGTCTCATCAGACCACATGACCTTCTCCCATTCCTCTCTGGATCATCCAGATGGTCATTGGCAAACTTCACGACGGGCTGGACATGCGCTGGCTTGAGCAGAGGGACCTTGCGTGCGCTGCAGGATTTTAATCCATGACGGCGTAGGTGTGTTACTTATGGTTTTCTTTGATACTTGTGTCCCAGCTCTCTTCAGGTCATTGACCAGATCCTGCCGTGTAGTTCTGGGCTGATCCCTCACCTTTCTCATGATCATTGAGCTCCACGAGGTGAGATCTTGCATGGAGCCTCAGACCGAGGGAGATTGACTGTTATCTTGAACGTCTTCCATTTCTAATAATTGCGCCAACAGTTGTGCCTTCTCACCAAGCTGCTTGCCTATTGTCCTGTAGCCCATCCCAGCCTTGTGCAAGTCTACAATTTTGTCCCTCATGTCCTTAGACAGCTCTCTGGTCTTGCCCATTGTGGAGAGGTTGGAGTCTGATTGATTGAGTGTGGACAGCTGTCTTTATGCAGATAAACGAGTTCAAACAGGTGCAGTTAATACAGGTAATGAGTGGAGAATGGAGGACTTCTTAAAGACAAAACTAACAGGTCTGTGAGAGCCGGAATTCTTACTGGTTGGTAGGTGATCAAATACTTATTTCATGCAATAAAATGCAAAAAATAATTATTTAAAAATCATACAATGTGATTTTCAGGATTTTTTGTTTTAGATTCCGTCTTTCACAGTTGAAGTGTACCTATGATAAAAATTACAGACCTCTACCTGCTTTGTAAGTGGGAAAACCTGCAAAATCGGCAGTGTATCAAATACTTGTTCTCCCCACTGTATATATATATATATATATATATATATATATATATATATATATATATGATATATATATATACTAGCTGAAACCCCGTCACAGACGGATTCCGTTCATTCAACCACCCTCACCAGCTCACACACACTCGAGGGACATGGACTGGACAGGGTGTGCTTCCCCCCTGCCTACTCATCCCCGCCCCTGCCCCATTCAATCTGCTTACCCCGCCCAAAAATGTAATTACCCCAGCCCCGCGTCTTCACTCCCCACCCCCCCGTCTTTTGATTCCCCGCCCCACTTGCCCCCGGGCCCCACCCCCCTGTCCACCCCCTCACACTCAACTTCGCCTCATTCAACCCAGCCCCCGCCCCATTTCCCCTGTCTCCCGCTTTCAATTTGCTTACCTCCGCCCAAAAATTTGCTTACCTTGCCCCCCGCCTCTTCACTCCTTGCCCCCGCCTCTTCACTTCTCGCCCCCATCTCAACGAAAAGTGTTATTCTGCTTCAGCGTTGAAAGTTGACTATTGCCACTATGCGCGATGCACTCTCACAGGTATGAAGTTTCTTTCAGTCCAGGTCCCAGTACCGAGAAAAACGTGACGCGACCGCAAGGAGGAGCACAAAATTGGTCCTTCAGTATTAATATATAGATAGATAGATAGATAGAAGATAGAAGATACAGTAGACGCCACTTTATAAATCCACGGTTATAAAATCCAGCCGCTGATTGTGACCAAAATGAGTTGGAACGGAATTTTACATCGAGAAATCCGCCGTTTAATAAATCCACCTGCTTGGCACCGTGCGCTCTCAACCTAAGCTTGATGTAGTATGCGCTGCCGCAGAGTGAAAAAAAAAAAAAACAACACAACAGCAACTGGTGACGCACTTCGAATCCCGCCGCCGCTCGAATCCCTCCGACCCGAATCCAATAGCCAAGGGAGAAAGCGACGACGAACCCGAGCCGATGCCAACAGCGGCAGAGATGCGGACGGCACTCACCAAATTGGACAGGGGACTGCAGCTCTCAGGTTTTGCCCATCCCGATTTCGCCACGTGACGGATTCAATAAAGGAACATTTGCACAATTCCCTCCCAAGCAAGCGACCTTGGAGAGATTCTTTTGAACAATCCCCTTGTCACCGTTTGATAAATCAATGTTTTTGTAGCATAAAGCAGTGTTTAACGACATTCGCTTTTTGTCTTATCTATCCAGTAGGTGACTGAAAATAGGTTCTCCGCTTAATAAATCCAAACGGTGTGGTCCCATGGTGGATTATTTAAAGCGGTGTCTACTGTACAATGTTTCTTGTTACATTTTTTGTGTCAAATTCACATTCTGAGGAGTCACCATGTGCAGAAGAGGATTTTACATTGCAGACGCTATTTTCGAGGAGTGGAATTAGTAATTACACCTCTCAGCAGTAATTTTCTGACGACGGACGTAATGGCATCAGCGAATGACCGATGATGTCATGACGTCCTGACGCCTCTCAGCGGCGACGTCACACGTCGCCATGTAAACGAATGTAAAACGAAAAGTGTTTTTTCTGCTTCAGAGTTGAAGTTTGACAATTGCCACGATGTGCGATGCACTCTTACAGGTACCATGTTTCTTTCAGTCCAGGTCACAGTACGAGAAAAACGTGACGCGACCGCTAGGAGGAGCACAAAATTGGTCCTTCAGTATTAATATATAGATATTATAATAAAAATAGCTATATATATATATATATATATATATATATATATAAATACTATATATATATATGCATCTGCTCCATTCATGAGGTGCTATTGAGGAGAGGAGAGGAGATTGGGACCATACTCTGTGCAGAGTGTTGGTGCTGCTTAAACAGTCTCCTTGGGTATTGGACACAATCCTGGACGGGTCACCACTCCGACACGGTATTCCAGCATGCTGGCACTTATTTTGCCGACCTTAGAAGGATGAGAGGCCGAGTTAACCCCACCTGGTGTTAGTTCCACCCTCACCATTAAGCCAACACCAAGCATATAGGTGCTATTGACTTAATCATGAATTCCTGTAGATGGAGGTTGTGATTGAATGACTATGGCATTGGGTGGATTTTCATATGTATGTATAATTATCAATTTTTATTGTAGTTAAATGCCCCTCTTAATAAAAGCAAAGCTCTTTTCCATTGTGGCTTACATTCATAGTGGAAATCATCAGAATTTGAAGTCACTGCAGGATCAGACTCATGTGGCAGTGACATCCCCTGCTTATTGAGTTGGGTTCGGAATAGAACGAGTGCGGTGGTGGAAAAGGCTGCCTGCTTTCGGCCAACTGGAAGAACTTTGCAGCTGCTAATTGACACATCACAGCGGGGAATGTGCCTCTGGTGCATTTCTGTCATTCTGAGTCATTTATCAAAAGCATTCAAATTGTTCTACAAATGAAACATTCGTAATAGTCTCAGACACGCCAACAATTTGTATGTGTGTAATATATATATATATATATATATATATATATATATATATATATATATATATGTATATATATATATATGTACATATTTGTGTGTGCACTTGCACCTGTCTCACAAACACAGTGCCTGCATCAACACAACCAGCCAAAGGGTTAATTTGCAAGGCAGTTGGGAAATAGTTTCGAAAATTTGACACAAACTTGTGTGCGCGTCACCAAATGGCTGGATGGCCGTCATGCACTGCCTCCACCCAAGCTAGGATATCTGCAGTGACAATTAATCTGCTGTTTGTGTTGAGAAATCTATTGTGTTTGCGTGGCAGGTGACACATGCTTTTCAAAACTTGCGCTGCAATGCAAGATCGTCACGGATTTGGGTCACCATTGCAGTTAAAGGGTGATCAAGAAATACAGTTTTCGAAAAGACACTTTGTCAGGTCAATTGAATTGCGGGGAAGGGGAGAGCTGGGAGAGTGGCCATTGTGTGCTATCGAAGCCCAGGAGGCAGAAATGCATTCAGTCAGTCCTCACTTTTCACCTTGTGCTGATGTAGCATTAGCTGTAAAACCCAAATAATTGCCACTGCAGATATCTGTCTTTGGGTTGACGCAGTGCCTGATCTACACCCTTCCCTCCTGGGTTCAAACTAGCATTACACCACCATCTCCGGTCATCCTCCATGGTTACCCACAATATTTTCTACCCCATTAACGGAATCCTTTCCCTTGCAGGTTAAAGTGTTCCTTCCCTCTCTTCTGTCGTCCTGACTACTGCACCTCATTTTACTTGTTGCATCTGTTAGTTCTGTTATGGCCTGGGGTTTGAGGTTCGCCATGAGGAGAAGCACTCGAGCTTCTCCCGAATACCCAAGACTGAGGCCACCAGTCGTGGATTATTCCACGGCCTGGTGGGTTGTTAAGCAACCACGAACGCCGATTGGTACTGTCAATCCTGGCAAGATGTCACTACTTCGCGTTGGTACATTACCTTTGGATGACCGTATCAAGTGAGTTTCTTGCCCTCAGGACACACCCGGATTACTGTCGAGTGATACCGTGAGTGTACCACTGGCTAACAAGAGCAAATCACGTTGGGTATAGCTTCCCGGCTAGCACTATGTGTGGACTATGCTGGATCAATGGAGGAAAAGACGTGCCAAACTGGGTACATTTACAATAATGACAATTTATTACAGCAAGGGCGAGGAAAGGTATGTGTACAAGCAAGCAAAGGTTTATTACAAGAAGATATGTACAGCAGGGAAAGCAAGGATGGATCAGGTGCGGAAAAAGCAAAGAGACGCTGCAGATTTAAACCTTTATAAAACTTACACAATCTTATTTACACGAGCATGACAGGCGCCATCAGAAACATTCCCGAGGGAAGTTAGAAAGTAAGAAAGATGAGAAAAGTCCGAGGTGGTTTCGATCTTGAGGTGTAAGGGGTGCGGTGATCAGCAGGTGATATCCAGAGAGGAAGATGTAAAAGATGTGGATGAGTAGCTCCGGACAATTGTTGATGCTCTTTTATTGCATCCACAGTAGACGAGATGGAAATATAGAAAAGAATGTGAGAGGAGATATCGTAATAATGTGTAAGGAGGTCTGTATGTGTTTAGTGCTATTGGCTCTAATAACTGCACTCGGCCTGGTGCCTGAATCTCCTGCTCGCCCAGCACTCCGCTCTGTGAGCTCTGTTCCGCCTCTCTTCTCAAGCCAAACTGAATCACATGAACCAAGACCTAGCCACGAGCAAACACCCCGTGGGGACATGTGGCTCCTTGTAGTTACTTGGCGAGGGAGGAGCCTAAAGGTGGATCAAGATTGCCGCTTGAGTTTTTTTCAGCACCTCCATTGGTTGTATGGACGATTATCCCGGCGCTAGCTCCACCCACACACAAATACAGCCGCAAATATGTCCCCATTATCATCTGAGCTTCCTCACGCGGCAGAGCTCCATAATTAACATGGCGCCGGGGTATGTGGTTGCGCTCTCCGGCCGCAAACATGTGCTGGACACCCAACGCGGTCGTAATTGAGCGGAGCGCTAAGGCTATCCATACGATGCTGAATGGAGTTCAGCGCACACTCACGCTCAGACTTGGATGCCTGAACGTCCCAAGTTAATGATACGCCACGCTCCCACATTCTCTGTTGATACAAAAGGGAGTGGTGGTCGCCGGTAGTGACTGTGGTTGAGGCATTTGTAGCGGCAGCGTCCCGGTGAAATATGGCGTGGTGGCTGTGCTTGAGGAGGCGATCCTGCTGTTTAAGATGGTCTCAGTTTTCACTGCGATAATACACTGCACATCTTGGCAGCGAATGACACTGCCTGACAAGCCTACAGCTGCCATGGAGCGACATACAACGCGCCAGGATAGCGATATTGCTGTGCAGTACTCTCCCACTAATTGTTATGATTGATAATTTGATTTTGTTTGATTTGAAGCCTTGATTTCTTCTTCAATTTGCACTTGCTGTTTACCTCGATTTTTATTTTTTTTACTCTAAATCAATAAAGGGAAGGATATGGAACATATTCTTATTTTTTTATTTTTTTATTTTTTGCCCTCAAATATATTATACCTCCCTTGCCATTGTACCACTCCGACATCCCTGTCGACAACCCAACAATGCGGCAGATTGCACTGGATGGCATATTACCACTGGCAGTCCAAAGACCGACCTGATTCCAGGTCCAGCTAGCAGGTCTATAGTTCCCCAATTATTCTCTGTTTCCTTTCTTAGATAACGGTGTTACATTTGCTGTTCTCTAATCCTCCGGTACCTGTTCTGACCTCAACGAGCCGTTAAAGATATCTTCCAACATCACGCTTGTCTGCTCTGCCACCTCCGTCAATACTCTTGGAGGCATATTATCTGGCCCTGGAGCTTCATCGTCCCTTAATTTCAGTACTTGTTTCTTCTCTTCCGCTAGTACAACTTGAATCTCTACTAAAAGCCCTTGTTGACCCTCAAGATAGATACTCTCAGCTATTGGAAGTTCCCCTGATTGTGCCTGTGTAAAGGTAGAAGCAAAACAAAAACTACTTTGTAAGTCTGCCATCCCACCATCATTGTCTGCCAATTATATGAGGGCCTCCTCCCACCACGAACCCCCGGGACTATGAATTTTTTTCAGCCACCTAAAACGTACCAGGGCACCCCCCGAGTATATCCACAAGTTTTCAACTCATTTTGGCCAACGCTTCAGGAGTGCAGAGAAATTAAACAAACAAACAGACACGGTCGGTAAACAGCCAGTCATACTCGCCGAAGTATGACGAACTGTTTACCCACCCTACAGGTTGGCATAGAAACGTGAATTTGAAGTGGAGTTCAACTTCTGTGCTGAAAGCAAAGATTGCATTGTGTGTCGATGATAATTTTAATATTTGGAAACATTTCAGAGATTTTTTGAGTCGATTTAGCACTGCCATAATCAACGCAAGGAAAACAAAACTTTTTGGAAGGATTTAAAGATGCAATTACTAGCATTTTGTCTTCATTTCTTCCAGCAAAAATTGAAGATTTGATGCAAATTTGAAGAAGAAAACAAGAAATATTTGCTCTGAGGCAGAAAAACAGCATTTTTTTGAAGCGGTTCTTTTAGGCTGCGGAAATAACCTGCGAAGTGTGTGATAAGTACATTGAGAACATTAGAATTGTGTGTGATGTCAAATGCAATGTAACTTTCTTTGAGTGTAAATATGTATGTGGCGATATTTGTGGGATGTATAGAATCAACTGACTAAATTGATACAGCCATATATTTTGGGGCCTAAAAGGGGTTTTCCATGTGTCTGTGGCAAGAGCGCCTTCACAGCGAAAATATTGTCACGGGTCTGGCCGGTTAAGTTAATCCCCCGGACCCAATTGTGGTGGACGGGTGGTTAACACTGACCAGGCCGGATCGCCGAGCGGTTTTCCTTTAGGGAGAACACGTGATCCTCGGAGATTATGGCGCGCACGGGAGGGGAATGGCGGCACGGACGGAGTAGATGGAGGCACAGCATAAGGGGTTTATATTCGAACCCACGACAGATACACGGACATCAGCAACTAAAAATAAACACGGGGATTTAATGAAATTATAAGAAATATTTACAAGGGTAATAAGTCAAAATGCAATAATAAAACGTGAGGTCAATTAAAGTCTAAAGTCGAGGCGCCTCTACACACGGACTTAAATACAGACAAGGGGAAACAAAAAAAAAGCAAATCCTTCCTTTATTCTGGCACTTAGCTTTGTCCAGAGATGGTCTTTATTGAACTTTGAGGTCGAGGCGCTTCGTTGTTTTCGGGAGGACGCGCCCAAAAATGGTGCGCACCCAAGCAACTTCTTGTCCTTACTTAAGTTTTGCAGTAGTTTCTCCTGAAATCCAAATACTATTTGTTAATTACATTTCTAGTCTGATTGTAGCAGCTCAGGCTGAGTAATAGCCAACAATGTGATATTTAATAAATAAATTATTTTGACCTGCCTGTGAATCCCGAGCTTTGGATGTTTTTTTTATCCCTTTTTTTTTTTTTCCTCCTTAAATTCTCAGGTTTCACCACTGAAGTCATGTTTTTGTAGGCATGTCGTTTCAGTGGGAAATCAGTTGCCAGATTCATCGGCTTTGTGGTTAGAGTGTGGGAGGTCGATGGTGCGATTCCGACCCTTCCCGAGTCGTACCAAAACTGCAACGTGCATCTTCCTCACTTAATGCTCAGCAGTTGGAGGTTACAGCTTGGGTAAACCCTGTTGGGTTACCATCCCATTTGGGGTAGGGGGGAATTTCTTCCTCAAATTTCCCTGCTGACCGCAGAGAGAAAAGCACTACCGTTAGATGGTGCTGCCAGCACCCAGTATGTTCGAGGAAGTTGTTTCCCCTAAAGTCGAACGGCTGTGTTTGTGTGGAATCAAGTCCCACGTTGTCTGATGTTGCCATCTTTCCAAAAAAACAAAACAAAGAAACAGTGTCATCCACCCAACTGCTTCTCCTCATGCTTATGGCAAGTAATTGTTTCCAAGTATCAAAATAAAATTCTCCTGAACTACTCAAAAATATGAAGTACTTAAACTATATGAAAGTAAATTTTCTCCTTTCATCTAGTTGAACAGTAATTTGATTTTCTTGATGTTTTTCTTCTTCTTCATCTATTACAAAAAGGTGTGTGTGTGTGTGTGTCATTGATTGTTATCTCCATATGCATGTTTAAGAAGGTGGAACAGAGTCCTCTCAGGTCTTGAAGGACGTACCTCCATTTCTGA